>CAUYUJ010016854.1:67495-102312 GCA_963575745.1 Prorocentrum cordatum | reverse complement strand
CTCCGTGGCGTCTCGAGGTCATCCGGTGGCCCAACTTGTAATCTTTGTGGGCGAGCAACGACATATGTACATGTACGCCCTTCGCGGCCTTGCCTGCACGAACGTCCGCGTTGACACGCACTCCAGGGGAAACTAACTGCGTACGTGTAAATATGTTGCTGGCCTCTGACTTTGTGGTCTGATGTGTGCTCCCGGGGTTCACAGGCACGGAGGGCCCAAGCGGCTGCCCAGAACGAGAGAGCACGACCCAGCACCACCAGCCAGCGTCCGCCGCCGCCGCCGCCGCCGCCGCCGCCCCTCCTCATCCTCCTCCTCCTCCTCCTCCTCCTCCTCCTCCTCCTCTTCCTCCTCTTCCTCCTCTTCCTCCTCCTCCTCCTCCTCCTCTTCCTCCTCCTCCTCCTCCTCCTCCTCCTCCTCCTCCTTCCTCGTCCCCCTCCTCCTCATTCTCCTCTAACTCCCCCTCCCCCTCCCCCTCCCCCTCCCCCTCCTCCTCCTTTCCCTCCTCCTCCTCCTCTCCTCCTCCTCCTCCTCCTCGAGGCCTCTTTCGTCTCTTCCCGCTCCGCTTCTCCCCCCCCCCCCCCCCGAGCGCCTCCTGGCTCCCGCCGGGGCGGGGCGGGCGCGGGCGCGGGCGGGGCGCGGCCGCACCCTCTCTCGGAGCGGCAGGGCGGGCGGTCGGGGACGGCTCGGGCGCTGCCAGGAGCGCCCCTGGCCCGAGTCGCCCCCCAGGATTTCCAGGGAGGCCCCCCCGGCCTCCAGATCTGGGGGAACGAGCAATGACATAAACATAAAAACTCGGAGGTCCGCGCGGATCTCTCGGATCGCGCTGGACCCCCCTGGCGGCGCCTCCGGCGCCGCCCCTGGCGCACTCCGTGCGCCAGGGAGGGGGGTTCAGCACCGATCCGAGAAATCCGCGCGGACCTCCGAGTTTATGTTTATGTCATTCTCCGTTCCCCCAAGATCACCCCTCGCGAGGCCTGGAGAGCCCCATGGGGCCCCGGGCATGGAGCGAGAGGCGGGGGACAACAAAAGGTGCCCCCGGCTGCTCGCCCAGTTGGGCAGGGAGCACTCCTGGCAGCAGCCGAGCGGCGGCAGCGGGGCGCCCGGCGAGGAGCAGGCGGGAGCGGGATGCCGGCGCAGGGGGGGGGGTCCGCGGGGGCTCTCGCTTGCTTCGCGTGGCTCGCGCGTGTTTGATGTTTTTTGTTTCGCCTGGTTCTCGCGCGGTTCTTCTGCGTCTTCTTCGCCCGGGAGGCACCCCAAAGAAAACACCATGCACGGCCACTCCAGTCCTCGGGGAGCTTCTGACCTGGGTCAGTCCAGACTCGGGTCAATCAGGCCTTGCAGTCCTTTGCAAGATCCTGCATGATCCTGAACCCAAGCCCGGGTCGATGCGCCCCTGGCGCTGCAGTGTCCTGCATGATCCGGCGCTCTTGCACTGACCCCCCGTCTCTTGAGCCCCGGCATCCTTCGGTCGGACTCCCACCGGTTGCCTGGTGGGACTCTGCTCCAGGCTCCGGGGCCTGCTCGGCCGCGGGCTCGAGCCGAACAGGCCACGGATCGGCCACGCGCAGAGGGGGGCAGAGGGAGGGGGGGAGGCTTCTCAGAAGCACCCCTGCTTCTCAGAAGGCGTGGGCCCAGTCTGCAGAAGCAGCCCCCTTCTAAGAAGCCTTCCCCCCTCCCCCTAAGTAACCCCCCTCTGCGCGCCGCCACGTGGAACTGCACCGTGCGCTGCCGGTCCAGAGCGGCGCCGGCCGTGGCAGTCTCTGCTCGGGCGGGCGGCCGAGGCGAGGAGGCGGGGAGGCAAGCGAGGAGCACGCGATCCAGGGGCGATTCGGGCTCGATGCACCTCCCACTTTGCCCATCTCCGATCCCCGTCCAATGTTTCGGCTCTCTGGAGGCCGCTGGGTACGATCCGGGCCCCCGCCGGGACGTCCTCGGCGAGCAGCCGCAGCCGTCGGAGAGGAAGGCCTCCAGGAACCAGGGCACATGAACCCCCGAACGCCTATCGATGCCCCTGGCGCTGCCCCCCCCCGAGCCTACGCCAGGGAGCTTTTGCCCAGCGCGTCGCGGCGGCGGCCCCGGCGACGCGCTGTGCCCTGCAAGCGGACAGCGAGCGTGTCGCGCTGCTCCGCTCCGCGTGGCCAGAGGCCGAGGGGGGCTCGGAGAGGTGACGCTTGGGAGCGAGGGCGTGGCGCGGCTAGTCGGCGTGTCGCGCCAGAGCGTGGTGGGCCAGAGCCAGCGGCTCGGCAACGCTGAGCAACGGATCCCGCCCGCAAGATAAAGCAGCGCCCCAAAGAGGTCAGAACGTAAACACACCGAGCCCTCCTCCTCCTCCTTCTTCTCCTCCTTCTTCTTCTTCTTCCTCCTCCTTCTCCTTCCTCCTCCTCCTCCCCCTCCTCCTCCTCCTCCTCCTCCTCCTTCTTCTTCCTCCTCCTCCTTCCTCCTCCTCCTCCTCACCCCACTGACATGTGCCTCGAGCCAGCTGCTCCCCGAACCACCCGTGCCGAGTTGTCCGTCCAGGCCCGGTGCTCGACGGCTCCCCGCCGCAGTTCTGAGGCCCCTTCGCTTTGGCACGGGCGAGGGCAGCAGCCATCGATTTGCTCGCGTGGGGGTCCACTCCTCCTCCTCCTCCTCCTCCTCCTCCTCCTCCTCCTCTCCTTCTCCCCTTCCTCCTCCTCCTCCTCCTCCTCCTCCTCTCCTCCTCCTCCGTCTCATCATCATCATCATCATCATCATCATCATCATCATCATCATCATCATCATCATCATCATCATCATCATCATCATCATCATCATCATCATCATCATCATCATCATCATCATCATCATCATCATCATCATCATCATCATCATCATCATCATCATCATCATCATCATCATCATCATCATCATCATCATCTCTGGCCCTTCGAGAGACTGCGGGACGCAGTCGTGATAGTCTTGGGAGCGGTGGGGAGCGCGAGGACTGCAGCGAGGGTGCGCGAGGAGGCCTTGAAGTGGTGGCTCAGGGGCGCCTTGGCCCCGTCAGTGGGCCCAAGCTCCTGATGCCACCACCCTATCAAGCACAGTTGTCGCAAGCACCCGTCGCGGTTCGCACTCACCGTCGGGACAATCGTAGGGCCGCGAGGGCCGCACGGCTCGGGCGGGGGGGGCGAGCATGCTCTCTGGCGTGGGCGCCGCCTGGAAGGTTCTGACCATGCGGGCCCCCTTGCCGCCTCTCACAGCTTTGCCTGCGCCATCGCCAGGTTCAGCATCACCTCCTCGCTGCCTCCTCAGGGAGCCCCCAGAGACAGTACGGCAGGTCCGTGCCGTGCCGACTTCGGTGTTGGTTCCTGACACCGCGGGGATCGTTACATCTAGACACGTCGGACCGTTCAACCTCGACCGATTCTGGGTCGCCCCGCGGAGTTCCACGTGGAACGCCGGCGGCGGGTTCGCTGCAGGTCGAGCGGCGGCGCCTACCGTACCCCCTTGGGTGGAGCCCTATCGACGCTCTCTCGTTTGGACGCCCGAAATGGGTACGGAAAGAATGGGCACTATGCCGCATGCCCAACAACAAATGTTGTCCCAAGCCAACAACGGCCGCTGTTGGGCAGGCGGCCTTCTGTCTCGAATGGACACAGGCCGCGGCGGCGTGGACAGCGACTCCTGTTCAAAATGAACAGGAATTGTTGTTGGGCATATTGTACCCATTCTTTCAGTACCCATTCCGGGCGTCCAGATCTCGGGAGGGGCGCCGCAGTCTGATGGGCCCCCAGGCGTCGCCGGCGGTGCTCTCAACGTTGGAGTGCCGTCGGCGGGTCGCCGCCAGCCGTGCGAGCCTGCCCCCTGGCCCCCGCAGTGGATCTCCCCGCTGGCGGGCGGGGGGCGAGAGGCTCTGGCGAGTGGGGGGGGATAGGCGCGGCCGGAGGGGCGGATGCGGGCAAGGTTCGTATCCATATCCAGTGCGTCGTGGATTTTTTGGGAAGGAGCGTCACAAGGCCGAGGCGCACTGGATATGGATAAAAATCGAGCCTCTAGGGGGCAAATTTATCCATGTCCAGCGCACCTCTGGTTTCTGGGGAAGGGAACCCGAAACGCCATATCGCAGTGGACATGGACAGAAGTATTGCCTGCAGCGGAGGCCGCAGGGGGGGGCCCCTCTCTGGGGAGCTCCCCGCGCCTCCGATGGCCATCACCCGCACCTCGCGGTAGATCCGCTCGATGCGCCCCCCTGCGCCGCCGCGGGTAAAGCTCTGGCCCCCCAGGATCTGGCTGGCCTCGCGCGCGCAGAACTCCATGAGCTTGGAGCCTCCGACCTTCACGAGGGAGATGTAGCCGGCGAGCTCGTGGTCGGGGACCCCGGACTTCACCTGGTAGGTGTAGTTCTCCAGTGCCCGCTCGGTGCCCTCCAGCCCCCTGGCCATCTCGGCGATCTTGTGCCGTATGACCTGGTGGTCGATGAGCCGCTTGCCGAACGTCTTACGCCGTCTCGCGAACATGATCGCGTCCTCCACGCAGATGCGTGAGTACCTCAACGAGTGGGCCACCATGGAGAAGCGCTCGTGGTTGAAGTTGACCATCGCGTACATGAAGCCCCAGCCCTCGCTCCCGACGAGGTTGCCAACGGGCACCCTGACGTCCTCGAACTCTACGCGCCGAGAAAACACAAAGCTGCGTCAACATGAACTTTCGGAGCTTTGCGCGGAGTTTTTTTTTATCTGAGCTGGACACCCCTCCCCGGCGCGCGGAGCCCGCCAGCGGCGGCGCTGGAGGCGCCGCGAGGGGGGCCCGGGCGCCGACCCAAGAACTCCGCGCGCAGAGCCAACAGTTTATGCTTGTGCCGCCTTTCCTTCCTCGAATGTATGTGGTGCTCGAGGCCCACCAGCCCTGCTCACGAGCGCCGGACATATCCATGTCCATGCCCTCGCGGTATGGATCCCGAGGCGCGATCTCGTGGATACGCGGTGCCACGGGTACGCTCCGCGCGGGGCATCCGCGAGCAAAAACGCCCCGTATCCACGGGATCGCGGCCCAGAGCTCTGGCCCGCGAGGCCGCGGACACGGGTATACCTTCCGCCCGCGGCCTGTGTCTGCATGCGCCTCATCTTTATGCCGGGCATGCCTCGCTCGAGCACGAGCATGCTCGCGCCGCTGCGGCCCTCGCCGCTGGATCCAGTGCGGACGAGGACAGTGAAGAAGTCGGCCTTCAGCCCTCCCGTGATCCACTTCTTCGCGCCGTTGACCTGAAAGACAAAGCGGCATGCAACTGAACTTTCGGAGCTCCGCGCGGATCTCTTAGATCGTCGCCTGGGCCCCCCCCTGGCGGCGCCTCCGCCGCCGCCCCCGGCGCGCCAGGGAACGATAGGTCCAGCGCCGATTCCCGGACCCCTCCCAGTAAAACAAGGCTAGGATCGGGATAAATCGCTCCAGAGCGTTCCGGAGTGCTCTCAGAGGGTTCCGGAACGCTCTGGAGCGGCCGCGGCGCCCAATACATCCTCCAAACCCGCCGATTCTCAGAGATTTCGAGTTATCCCGATCCGATTTTGTCCCGATCTTCGCGTCGTTTTACCCAGGATCCATCTGGTGCAGTTTCCCACCCCGGACCCGCTCTTCACGGCCACTGGGGCCCGCACGCGGGGCCCGAGCCCAAACCTCGAGCCTGCCCGCCCGTCCTGCGAGCCGGAAGCGATGCCGGGCCACCCCAGCCTACTCCAAACCCCGAATGCCTACTCCAGATTTCGTAACAAAAGGGAGGGGGTCTCATTTCGGGGGGGGGTCTCTTCCAGGCTATCTTGGAGGGCCTGGGGGGGGTCTGGGGACGATGTTTTGGAGGGTTCTCCCACGAGGGGGGGTCTGAAATGGCTTGTCTTGGAGGGTCCAGACCCCCTCCCTTTTATTACGACATCTGGAGTACCGATCTTTCTCGTCCGGCGACCACGAAGAAGTCCCCCTCCCGCACGGCCGTGGTCTGTATGGCGGCCACGTCGGAGCCGCCGCCCGGCTCCGTGACGCACAGGCAGCAGGTCTTCCTCCCGGTGACGCACGGGGGGCCGACCCGGGCCTTCAGCTCCTCGCTGGCGAACGCCAAGATCGGCGGCAGGCCGATGCCCGTCGCCCCGAACACGCTCACCTGGGGTGGGGAGAACACCGCAGCGCATAGAATGGCAGTCCTCCTCGATTGCAGGGAATCCGCGTGCCGCTCCTGGAACCGCGCCTCGAGTTCCAGGCGTGGCAATTTTTCCCCACCGCGCGCTTGAGAAGCCTACTAGATGGGGTCCGAGTAGACGGGGTCGGAGGATCGCGCCGCATCGCCGATGCATCGGCCATGCATCGCCGACGTCGGCGACGCATCGGCGACGTCGGCGTGGAGAACATCGGTCTTCGCATCGAGCCGCGTCGTCGATGCATCGGCGATGCGGCGCGATCCCCCGACCCCACCTACTCCGGCCCCATCTCTGGCCATCGCTCGGACGTCCATTCCCTGCGTTTTTTCGGTTTCGTGCGTGTTTTTTTCGCCAAGCGATCAAATCAAGGATGCTCCTCGATGGCTATCGCCAAAGGTAAAATACGCACGTCCGAGCGATGCCAAAATCTGGGAGGCTGAGGCGCTTTCGCCTGACCTTCGGGGCACGGGGCCATGCGCAGAGCGATCCGGCTCGGAGAATGCCGCAGACAGGTGGGGTCCAGGGCCTCATTCTGTAATTTTTTCGCGGCGTTGCATCTTGTTCGCAGCGTCGGATCCCAGGAGAGTCTCCGCTCCGTCGGCACCCGAGGGGCCCCAACTGCACCGTGGAGCCAAGTGGCGTGTGGGGGGGGGCGGGGCGGGCGATCTGCAGGAGGGGGGGGTCTGTAGGAGGGGGTTGTCTGTAGGGTGCCCGAGGGGGGGGGGGAGAGTCTCGGGGATCTGTAGGAGGGGGGGTCTGTAGGACCCCCGAGGGGGAGTCTGTAGGAGGGGGGGGGGTCTGTAGGTTCCACAGGAGGGGGGCAGGCGACGGGCCCTGAGGGAGACGAGCCATGGAAGAAACGAAGCCTGGACCTCCCAGGGCCCCCAAGTCACCCGTCTCCCTGACCCGTTTCCGAAGATCCGACGTATTTGTGTTGTTGTTGTTGGTGGTGGTGGTGTTGTTGCTGTTGTTGTGGTTGTGGTTGTGGTTGTGGTTGTTGTTGTTGTGGTTGTTGTTGGTGGTTGGTGGTTGGTGGTTGGTGGTTGGTGGTTGGTGGTTTGGTGTTGGTTGTTGGATGTTGGTTGTTGGTTGTTGGTTGTCGGTTGTTGGTTGTCGGTTGTCGGTTGTTGGTTGTTGGTGGTTGGTGGTTGTTGTTGTTGTTGAATAGTATTACTTCTAAAAAATAATTATTGTTGGGCCCCCTGGTGCACGCCCCCCTCGCCGCGCCTAGGCCGCAGCCACGTTTTCATAATTTTCGTGAGGAAGCCTCAGGCAAAACGATGTGCACCAGATCCGGTTGTTTTGTTGACGCCCGCTTTCCCTTGCAAACAATAAGCTGAAGTGGACATTTCTTGTTCTAACATATCCAAACTTCAAGAATCCCTTTCAAAAAATAAGGTAAAGTGGACATTCGCGCGCGCAAGACGAAATCCTTCCAAAACCTTAGTTTTCGTAGCGCTTTTAACATAAAAACATAAAAAACCAATGTTTTTTTTATAAAAAAAATGTCAAAATTTCATCCCGCGCGCTCTTGCGGATTCGTAGGAAACCCAACACTTTTTAAACATTTCTGTCAAACGGGCTTTTGCTAGCAACTTTTTCGAACTTCTGCAACAACGGTTGCGCACCTGCCAGGGCCATCATCCCTGTCAAATAATACCATGCGGGACACATTCGTTTTTTCTTCGCGCGCGCACGCCGTCGTCGTCGGCCGCGGGGCCCTGAATAGTAGCCACGGTCGTCCGCATGCCACGAAGTGAAGTGTCCGAACGTCATAGGGCGGGAAGCTGGGTGTGGGTGGTGGCGAAGAGTCGTTTGGAAATTTGGTAGAGCTTGAACCGGCCCCCCCACAAAGTGGGGGTATTGCCCGCCTCCTATGAAAACCCTGGCACTGGTGAGAACGGAGTGTCCCCACGTGCTAGTAATTGTTGTTGTTGTTGTTGTTGTTGTTGTTGTTGTTGTTGTTGTTGTTGTTGTTGAATTCACAATTCTGAAGAATAATTATTGTTGATCACCCCTCGCCGGTGCAAGCTGTTTTTTCTCAATCAAAGTGTGCCCCTCGACGCTCGCACCCTGTTTTTTGACAGGGAAAGTCTTCCTGCTCAAACTTGCCCCCTGGCCCGCGGGTTACAACAACAACGGTTCCCGCCTGAGAATTCCTTACAATTTAGGCAGGACCCCCGCTCCCGCCCGAGACTTCGTCGCATTTCATTCAGGAATCGCGCTCTCGCTTGGGACTTCCTTACAAATTATTCAGGAATCGTTTTCCCGGAGCTCTGGAGTCGCGCTCTCGCTGGGGACTTGCTTGCAACATACTGAAGAATAGCGTTGCGTTGGGATTTCCTGCGACCTGCCCAAGCGCCGCGCTCCCGACACTTAGGCACCCAAGAGACGCGCCCGTTGCGGCCCCATGTGCATGCCCTTCGTGGCCCCGCTGCCGCCATTTGTGTCCCCCTCATTGTCCTACGTGGCCCAGTTGCTACCCTCAGTGGCCCCATAGTTGCCTTCTGTGGCCCCGCATTATCTGCACTTCGTGGCCCCCGCTCGTTCGCACTCTTCGTGGCCCCATACGCATTCCCTTCGTGTCCCCGCTGTCGCCCTTCGTGGCCTACTTCGTGCCCTTCGTGGCCCTGCTGTCGTTCTCTCTCGCTCTCGCTTTCGCTCGTCGTCGCCGTCGTCGTCGTCGACGTCGTCGTCGTCGTCGTCGTCGTCGTCGTGTCGGTCCCCTGTCTGTCCCTCTTGGGGTCGGGTCGACGGTCCGCGGCCGCCCCGCCGATCAGCGCTGCCGCTGGCCAGGCCGACGGTCCGCGGCCGCCCCGCCGCTTGCCGGGGCCCGGCCTGCAGGGAAGAAAGGTATACCCCCCAAAAGGGGTTCGATCGAAGACGAAGAGGGCGGGTATCGAGGGTTTGGGAAATACGCGTTATTCGACACTCGAGCATATAAGGGCGAACAGGCTTAAAATGATTGTTGTTGTTGTTGAACATTATTAATTCTAAAGAATAATTATTGTTGGGACCCCTGGTGCACGGCCCCCCTGCGCCGCCTAGGCCGCAGCTACATTTTCATCATTTTCGTGAGGAAGCCTCAGGTAATACGATGTCATCAAGATCCGGTTGTTTTGTTGTAATCCGTTTTCCCTTGCAAAAAACACTATAAAATGACATTTCTTGTTCTAATATAATCAAATTTCAAGAATCCCTTGCAAAAAATAAGGTAAAGTGGACATTCGCGCGCGCAAGACGAAATCCTTCCAAAAGCTTAGTGTTCGGAGCGATTTTAACATAAAAACATCAAAAAACCAATGGTTTTTCAACAAAAAAATGTCAAAATCTCATCCCGCGCGCTCTTGCGGATTCGTAGGAAAACCCAACACTTTTTAAACATTTCTGTCAAACGGGCTTTTGCGAGCAACTTTTTCGAACTTCTGCGACAACGGTTGCGCACCTGCCAGGGCCATCATCCCTGTCAAATAATACCATGCGGGACACATTCGTTTTTTCTTCGCGCGCGCACGCCGAAATCTCCAAAAACCATTGTGTTCTTAAGAATTTTAGCACCGCGCATCATAAAATCACACGAATCGCACCGTAGGTCCTCGCACTTCTGTGGGTTAACAAGGCTTAACAACTTCTGTGGGTGTACGAACGTCGGCTTAACAACTTCTGTGGGTGTGTACTCCACGCCAGTGTAGTAGCCACGGTCGTCCGCAGGCCACGAAGTGAAGTGTCCGAACGTCATAGGGCGGGAAGCTGGGTGTGGGTGGTGGCGAAGAGTCGTGTGGATATTTGGTAGAGCTTGCACTGCCCCCCCACAAAGTGGGGGTATTGGCTGGCGTCGCATGAAAACCCTGGCACTGGTGAGAACACTGAGCGTTCGGGTAAAGTGATTGTTGTTGTTGTTGTTGTTGTTGCTGTTCCGATGCGGGGGCTCCAGGAGACCCGAACCTCTCCCCAGGGCCATATGTGCATCGCATCGCATCGCCAGCGGCACGGAAGCTGCCTGGACCATCACGGGGTGCCTCCGCACCCCGTGGCAGGCCTCTTGGCGCCTGCTGCTGCAGAGCGTTTCCTGACAGCCACGGGGCCCGGCGATGGCCCCTTTATGGAGGCCGCCTGACGACGGGAAGCCTCCGTATGTTGACGTTTTCGGTGCCTTGGAGGCCTGGGCCTGCTTCGTGGCGACACGTTTGTGAACGAGAGACCTCCTAGAGGGGGTCCGCGTAGATGAGGTTGGAGGATCGCGCCGCATCGCCAGTGCATCGTCGGTTCATCGTCGATCGCAGGTGGCGGCGATGCATCGGCGCCATCGGCGTGGAGAAGTTCTGGCTCCAGATCGATCCGCATCGTCGATGCTGAAGGAGCCCCCTCCATGGCGCGCGGAGAGCGCCAGGGGCGGCGCCGGAAGCACCGTCAGGGGGTCCCATCGCAGATCCAGTAAATCCGCACGGAGTTCCGAAAGTTTATGTTAACTATGCTGCTTTCTGCTACTCGATATGCGTCGTCGATGCGGAGCGATCCTTCGGCCCCACCTGCTCGGACCCCAGCTGGGAAGCCGAGGTGCACGCAGCGACGCGGCCCCGTCACCAGCACGCCCCCGGACGCGCAGCGCGCCAACTCGTCCTCGGGGGCGCTCTCTGAGCCCGCTGGTCCAGTCCCCCCGGTCCTGGAGGGCTCCTGCAGCTCCTCCCCCCCCGTGCTACAGCTCTTCGTTTCTGGTCCTCCTTGCCGTCGTCGTCGCCGTCGTAGTCATCCTCCTTCTCCTCCTCCTCCTCCGCCTCCTCCACCTCCTCCTCCTCCTCCTCCGCCTCCTCCTTCTCCCCTCGCTTCCGATCCCTCCCTCCCGCACACACACCACCTCCGATCCTCTCTCTCTCTCTCGCTCTCCGTCTGTTCATCCTCGTCGTCTTTCCCGTGATCCTCATCCTCGTCCTTCTCTTCCGCGTCCTCGTCCTCGTCCTCCCTCCTCCTCCTCCTCCTCCTCCTCCTCCTCCGCCTCCTCCTTCTCCCTCCTCCTCCTCCTCCTCCTCCTTCTCCTCGTCGTCCTCCTCCTCCTCGTCCTTTAGGTCCTGCAGGACGAGGTCGAAGAAGGGGTCGACCCTCGCGGGGATATCGAAACGATATGCCAGCGCTGACCTCCTAGGCGATCGACGCGCTTCGAAGGCTGCCAGAGTCATCTTAACCCAAGGACGCAAGCCACTGCTCTTGCATCGCAGCCCGCGCTTCGGGAACCGCGATGGGGTCGAACCCGAGGTCACTCTGGCGACCCACCAGTCTCACGTGCACCAGGAGGCTGGAAGCGCACGTGGCTGGATCCACATGCGGAGAGCCGCCGTGCCCAGCCATGAAGGGCAGAGCGCTGGAAAGACATGCGGCCACCCGTGCACGTAGCCAGCCCTCGATGCCCCTGGGCTGGCCGCGTCATCTGGCCGACACCGGAAACCCTGAGCCCAGGCATGTCGTCATCACCCGGGGGCGCACCTTTCACCTCCGCCGACCTTCCGCGGGCTTCCGCCGGCGGAGGCGGCCTCGTCTTACTTCCGCCGACCCTCTGCCGCCCTTCCGCCGCGGAAGAGATGGCAACTCCTTCTATCCTCGAAGGGGAGGCCCTTCCTGGACCGCTCCACGCACATCCAGCTTCCCCCTCGAGCAGCCGAGAAGCACGACTTCTCGGAGGTCACGCGCGGTTTCCTCGGATCGGCACCGGAACTTCCCCCCCCCCCCCCAGGGGCAGCGCCGGAAGCGCCGCCAGAAGGGCCCAGCGCAGACCCACTCAATCCGCGCGGACCTCCCAAAATGGACGCCAATGTTCTTGTATTGGGTTCCCCGTAGTCGATCGTCGTCCTCCTTCACGCTGCATCGTCGGGGTGCCTTGTCTGTCCTGTAAATTGCCGTTCTTCCCCCCATCGACGCAGCTTCGGCGCTCCCTGAGGCAGATCCGACGTGGATTCGACACGGGCTCGAAATGAGTTCGACGCTCGTCGTGGACCTGGCGTGGACTCGGCGCGGACGACGGCGCGCTGGGACAGCCATTGCCCCAAGAATATGCAACATCAGCTTGTCTACACGCAGGAGTTACCCGTGGCAAGAGTGACCTCTGGTGCGCGACTTCAGGAGGCGCATCGTCGAACGAGAGCTCCTCCCAGCGCTCTATCGCCGAACGGCCGTGCCGTGGCGAAAAGTGAGCTCAGACGCCATCCGGGCAGCGCAAGCATCGAGATGATCGTCGAGGGTAGTAGATGTGTGTGTGTGCCTCTCTCTGGTGGCGTGTAGCATGGGATCGGGCGGGAGGCTATCACAGCGCACTGGAGAGACTCAGGCGTGCCGTCTATCAGAGCGGGGCGAACGTGCGCGACTTCGGGAGGGCGCCCAGGGGGGGGGGGGGGCCAAAGCGCGCAAGCCGCCGCCATCGCACTATCGCGTCGCATGAGGCGATCGGGGTGGGGGGGCCCAAGCGGGCCCGCAGCCAAGGCCAGTCTGGCGCAGGGCCACTCCTGCGTGCCGTCGCACAGGAACAAGCAAGGGCTCCCAACTTCGCGCCTCGCGCTGCGCGAGAGCGCGAAGTGCGAACCACTTCGCGCCCTCGAGCCGCCTCCCAGGGGAGAAGAGGAGGACGAGGGATCGGAGCCGCACCGCGAAGCGCGGAGCGCGGCTAACTTCGCGCCCTCGAGGGCGCCCTTGAACAGACCACGGCACGAGCGTCATTCCTTGGAGGTCCGCGCGGGCTCGTGGGATCGGCGCTGGGCCCCCCCTCGCGCTCCGCGCGCGCGAGGGGGCCGCGCTGGAGGCGCCGCCACGGGGGGCCCAGCGCCGACCCTGAGAAACCCGCGCGGGCCCGAGAAACCTGAAGGGGCCCTGGGACACACAAATAAAGATACACAAGTAAGAGGACTCCCAATAGTTTCCCATGTTTTCTGGATTTTCGTCTTCCCCCCCACTTTTGGGGGATCGACGATGAATTGTGGGGGATCGACGATGAACGATGGGGATCGACGATGAATTGTGTCTGTGTGTTTCTTTCCCTCCTGATATGCAGCTGACTGCTCTTCGGGAAAGTTCTGGATCGAACCCCGAGATGGAGCTCGGATTCTTAACGGGCGAAGAACGGTATAACATAAACATTTTCGCCGTCGGGGACGCCTGTCCCTGGGCGGCTGGAAAGTTTATACCCTTACAGTGGCACCGTAGGGGTATAAACTTTCCAGCCGCCCGGGGGCTGGTGTCCCCGACGGCGAAAACAATTATTTTGTACCGCTCTTCGCTCGCTGAGATTCGGCGGGAGAAGGCCGGGCCGAGCAGAACAACCGGGCGAGGGCAGGACGGCTGCTCGGCCACGGATGCCCCGGCGCCGGTGCCGAGGTACCTCCGCCTCCCCCCCGAGGAGCTGCGACCGAGGGAAGGGGCCCAAGTTAACGGGCGAAGAACGGTATAACATAAACCTTCTCGCCGTCGGGGGCGCCTGCCCCCGGGCGGCTGGAAATGTTATACCCCTATACGGTGGCACCGTAGGGGTGTAAACTTTCAAGCCGCCCGGGGGCAGGCGCCCCCGACAGCGAAGAAATTTTATCTATACCGTTCTTTGCTCGCTGAGATTCGGCGGGAGCAGGCCGGGCCGAGCAGAACAGCCGGGCGAGGGCAGGACGGCTGCTCGACCGCGGGTGCCCCGGCGCCGGTGCCGAGGTTCCCCCGCCTCCCCCCCGAGGAGCTGCAACCGAGGGAAGGGGCCCAAGTTAACGGGCGAAGAACGGTATAACATAAACCTTTTCGCCTTCGGGGGCGCCTGCCCCCGGGCGGCTGGAAATGTTATACCCCTATACGGTGGCACCGTAGGGGTGTAAACTTTCCAGCCGCCTGGGGGCGGGTGTCCCAGACGGCGAAAAAGTTGATTTTGTACCGCTCTTCGCTCGCTGACCAAGGAGCCTCGGGCCGCTCGAGACCGATAGCCTCCCTCGGCGCCTGCCGGCGGTCGGCGGCTGGCCGCTCGCCCCCCGGGGGCCTCGCGCCCTCCCCGGACCCAGGAGGGCCGAGCACCGGATGGACCAGTCGGGTCGGCGGTCGGAAGGAGCCGGAGCGGCGGAAGCGGGCAGCCACGTCTGGAGACGCCGAAGCGGCGGAAGTCGGCAGGTCAGTGAGGCCTCGTCCTCCCCCCTCTCCTCCTCCTCCTCGCCTCCTCCTCCTCCTCCTCCTCCTCCTCCTCCTCCTCCTCCTCCTCCATTGAGGCACCACCCGAAGTCGAAACGAGTCGGAGCCGACATTGAATCGACTCGGAGGAGTCGGCATGAGCCCTGCCTGGGGGCCCCGTGCCCTCTGGGGGCCCCGTGCCCTCCCTCGAGCTGTGCCACGGGCCCACGATGACGACGACGACGACGACGACGCCGACGCCGACGACAACGACAACGACCACGACGACAACGACCACGACGACGCCGACCACGATGACGCCGAGGACCACAACGACGAGGAGGACGACGACGACGCCGACGCCGACGACGACGCCGACGCCGAGGACGACGACGCCGACGACGACGCCGACGCCGACGACGACGTCGCCCCCCAGGGGCCTCGTGCCCTCCCCGAAGCCGTGCCACGGGCCCTCGCTGCCCTCGGGCGGCGTGCCCCCGTACTCCCGGGGCCACGTGGCCCCGAAGATGCCGGCCGCGTACGCCTCGTCGAGGGCGGCCGGCCGTCGACGCCGCTGCCGTTGACGAGGGCGACAACGAGGACGCCGAGGACGACGAAGCCGAGGACGACGACGACGACGACGATGACGACGAAGACGACGAGGACGACGATGACGCTGAAGACGACGACGCCGATGATGACGAGGTTGACGACGACGACGACGACGACGAGGTTGACGACGACGACGCCGAGAACGACGAAGCCGAGGACGACGACAACGACGACAGCGAGGACGACGACGACGCCAAGGACGACCAGGACAACCACGGCGACTACAACGACCACGAGCACGACAACCACGACCACCACCTGTGCCACAACTTTTCGTGGCACAGGTTGTGGTCGTGGTCGTCGTCGGCGTCGTTGGCGCCGCCGGTCGCTGTGGCATGGGGTCGTGGTCATGGTCGTGGGCGTCGTCGCGGTCGTCGCCGTTCGAAGATCGAGGAACTCGGACACCGCCACCGCCGCAGCCGCCGTCTTGGTCGGGGTCGGGGTCGTGGTCGTAGTCGTGCTCCCGTTCCTGGGCTTTGGGTGCTGTCCCTCGTCGCTACGGCTGGATCCGCCTCGGGTCTTGTCAGAACGCGCGACAGGAGGAGTCTGGGGGTCGATCATGACGGGGGGACAACGTCGTCGTAGTCGGCGGCGGCGTCCTCCATGTCCACAGTGATAGGGGCCAGAGGCAAAGGGGGGCTGGAGCAGGAGCTGTTCGGAGGATGCCAGAGGTGGCCCAAGCCCAGCCAGCTCCCGGCATGCTGGAGCCCCCGGGCGCCCCCTGGGCATCGCGATGAGTGCTCTGGAGGCCATCTGGGCCTCCCTGGACTGGCTGGTGGCCACCTTGGGCAAGCTCGTGATGGGCGCTGGGAGGCCACCGTGGCCTCCCCAGATAAGCTGGGAGAGGAGGAGGAGGAGGCGGAGGAGGAGGAGGAGGAAGGGAGGAGGAGGAGGAGGAGGAGGAGGAGGAGGAGGAGGAGGACCACCCAGGGACAGGGCCACATCGGGCAACACCCGAGAATGGGGACGCGATGTGGAAGTGGAGCAGCAGCAGCGTGAGGAGGAACGCTCTCCTCCTCCGCCTCCTCCTGCTCCTCCTGCTCCTCCTGCCTCTCCTCCTCCTCCTCCTCCTCCTCGTCCTCCTCCTCCTCCTCCTCCCTCGGCCGTCCCCTCCCTCTCCCCGCCCCCTCCTGCTCCTCCTCCCTCGGCCGTCCCTCCCCCTCCTCCTCGTCCTCCTCCTCGGGGGACCAGCTTCGGGGGGAAAGCCTCGAGCTTGAATCGGTGACTCATCAGTGACAGGTCGGCAAGAAGCCTCCGATTGCGATTCCGCATGTTCCTGGGCGGGGTGGGCTTTCAGGCCCTTCTCGGCGATCCATGCGCGACTGGGGATGGATGCGTTCCCCCCTGCGCCTATCCCTCGATAACGTTGCCCCTGGCAAGGGCGCATGAACATGCCTTCTGTTCCACCTCTGCCGGACTTATCAGTCGTCTGAGAAGCCGTCTGGCCTGCATGCTTGCTCAGATGTACATCGCCCCGTGCGTATGCCGGCGCACGCCTACAGGCGGTCTCATGTACAAAATATCGGAGTGAAACTTCGGCGCAAAAAAGAAAGACACGAGGAAGAGGAAGAGGAGGAGGAAGAGGAGGATGAGGAGGAGGAGGAGGAGATGCGGGAAGAAGTGAGACGCAGCCTGGATGAGGAGCGGGAGGAGGGAACGATTTGAGGCCTCTGCTCTGTCCCCTGGCCCTGGCCTTATCGTTACCCTGGCCTGGCGGACAGGAGAGCGATAGGGAGGGAGGGAGGGAGGAAGGAAGGAGTCAACGTGGAGGAGGAACTACAGGCACCTATAACCTACGCATAAGACAGGCCAGGCCAAACAAACACCACCCTGGCATCCACTTCTGACCCCCCAATCCCCTCAGCCGCACCCGCCGTGACCCAAGTACAGTGGAGGCCAGTCCACAAGAAACCTTCCACAAGAAACCAAACCCTGAGACCCCAGGGCGTCCATTGATCTTTGGTGTGGGAACGTCGCGCTGTCCATCGCAAAACCATCGAAACCCAAGAAACCCAGGGCACGCTTGAGAGCAGGGGGACGAGCAATGACAGAAACATCAAAACTCGGAGGTCCACGCAGATTTCTCGGACCGGCGCTCCGGCGCCGCCTCCGGCGCCGCCCCTGGCGCGCTCCGCGGATCCGAGAAATCCGCGCGGACCCCCGAGTTTTTCTGTTTGTTCCATTGCTCGCCCCCCTCATGAGTTAACGGGCGAAGAACGGTATAAAATCAACTTTTTCGCTGTCGGGGGCGCCTGTCCCTGGGCGGCTGGAAAGTTTATACCCCTACGGTGCCACCGTAGGGGTAGAGGTGCAGAGACGCATATGAATAAATGATGCACGGCCGTGCTCGTTCTTGAACGGGGGGGATGCATGCGGATGGCCCACCGTAGCCGCATGTGCCGCTGCGCCTGGTGAAACGACTCAGGCGAGGTAGGAAGGTGCCGAGCTGGGCAGCGCGCGCGCTCGGCAGCTGACGAGCACGAGGATGCAGTCTGGACTGCGGAGCACTAGGCATCGAAGCGCTGCTGTTCTTGATCAGCCGGCAACCGTCGGGCCGCTCCATCCAAGGCCGCGCGGCCAAGTGAAACAACGATTCAGCGAAACTTCGTGCGGCCAAAAGAAGTCGCCGTTGAGGTCGAGGGTAAATAGGCCCCCCCGCATCGCCCTGCGGCGCTGGAGAGGGGCCCGCGCCTTGCAGATGGCTGCCCAATGCCTCTTCGAACTGCCGTGCACATGCTTGACATGAGGTAGCGATCGAACTACTTGAGCGGCGCTTGCAACCCGCCTCGCCCGCCGCGGCGTGGAGGGAGAGGTGCTGTGAGTTGTTGTCGACGGACTCCCCGCCCACGTCGTCATGGGTGCGCAGCGTGAGCGCTGGGGCTCGCCTGTCATGCCCCCCCCCCCCCCCCTGGAGGGGCCGCGCCTGGCGTGCGAACCTCCGCCTCTTCGCAGACGACCCCTGATGCGCCTGGGTGCTCTGGCTTGCCTTCGCGGATGCGCTCGCCGCGACCGTCGCCCGACTTGCCCGCGTTGATGGGCCCGTCCTTCCCCCGTCTTCGCGTTGCCTCCAGGCCAAGCCGCTGATGGCCTCCGGGCCGATGGGGGCTGGGGATGTCAGAGGGCGAGGAAGACCGCCAAATGTGGGCCCGAGCCCAGTGACGCACCTGACAGCGTAGCAGGAGCTGGAGGGGGAGGGGGAGGAACCGAAGTATTTGACATGGCCGCGATAACCTCCTCGTTGATGAGCCTCTGCTGCATCTCAATCCGTTCGTCCAGCATTCTCTGCTCTCAGATCTCTGCGGCCGTCTTCGCTGCCTTTTCCAGCGCGGGCCCCTGAGAGATGTTACAAAGGGGTTCGTACTCATCAGCAATCAAGGCCTCAACTAGCTCATTGATCAGTTGCTGCTCATGTTCGACTTGGGCTTCATCTTGTTGTTGTCTTTCTGTTTTGCTCTGCTGCTTCAGGACGTCGCATAGTACTGCGCAGCATCGAGGTCCTCGGTCGGGTCCATCCTTGAAACTGAGGTTGATGACGCTGGCTTGTCTGCAGCACGCGTGGCAATCGGCGTAGGGGACTGGGGTTGCGACATGATGGTGTGCTGCGTCGGTTTGGCATGAGGCGCAACTGGCGCCTCCGCTTGTGACTGGGGCAAGATAGCCACAAGTGATGAAGGAGCAGACGCCGTTTGACTCGCACCAGACCGCTGAGGCGATGACTGCGTCTGAAGTATGTACTGCTGGCCATTCGCGAACTGGGCATAAAGAAACTGCACCTTATTCGACTGCAGTTTAGCGTCCGCCTGTTGGGCCCGAGTCTCCTCTGCCTGCTTCATCTGCTGATTCAGGATCTCGTGAAAGGAAGGATGTAAGTTGCTCTGGCGCGCCTGGGCAGGCCGCCATCTTCGCTGCTGACTTTGGAGCTGCTGAGGTAGGTGGTGGAGGTGGGGGCGGCCTTTTAGCAAAACCTGGAGACACCTCTGCCGACTGTAGAAGCCCATGGATTTTTGGCACAAATTTGGGCTCCGGACGCGGAGCAGGAACAGGCTGAGGACCGTGGTCAACAGCCATGTGGCTGCCCATGTCCTGAACAACTTTGATCTCTCTTAGAAGCATACGAGCACAACTGTTCTTTTACTTGAAAAAACTCATCCTGCAAATCAGCCTTTTCATTGACCAAGATACCCACCTGCTGCACAACCTTTGTCAACCTGTCCTGCAGGATGTCGGCACGTTTTGATATGGACCAGTTCTGCTCCGCAGCTGGCAGTAGTGACGTGATGGCCGTTTTCAAGATTGAGATCTCTGATGTTTCGATTGCCGCAGACTTGCTGGTGCTCTTCAGTGATGCCACAAGGACGGCGAAGTGATATATATATATATATATATATATACATATATATATATATATATATATTCTCATACGCACCTCTCCGAGGGAGTAGAGCTCAGAGGCGATTGATGCGCACGCGTCCGCGATTTGTCTGGGCGTTTCGCTCGGGACATCCTCGAAATTCTGAAAATCGGTGGCACCCCTCACGCAGATCGTGACGTCAGGGTCCAAAAACACATGGGAATTTCAACATTTTAACATAAAACCTTCAAAAACACATGGTAATTTCAATAATTGTGACCCCGATTCTCAGGGAATGGCGGTTTCGCTTGAAAAATCCTTCCAAAATCGAGCCCCAGACCCCGCCTCGGAGCCTCCTGGGGGCCTCCTGGAACCTCCTGGGGCCTCCTGGGGCTTTCTGAACCTTCTGGCACCCCAGACCCCGCCTCGGAGCCTCCTGGGGGTCTCCTGAAACCTCCTGGGGCCTCCTGGGGCCTCCTGCGGCCTCCTGGAGCCTCTTGGGGCCTCCTGAAGCCTCCTGGGGTCTCCTGGGGCCTCCTGAGGCCGCCTGGGGCTTCCTGGGGCCTCCTGGGGCTTCAGAACTACATGCACACAGAGACACAAATCACGCCCAACACATCACACGCTAGACAAACATAACACACACACACAACACCTACAACACACAAAAAGCACGCACCACACAAAGCATACATCACACACACGCACAACACTCACAATCCTGGGGCCTCCTGGAGCATCTTCTGGTATCCAAGTCGGGCCTCCTGAGGCTTCCTGGGGGGTCCTGGTACACACATCGCAAGGTGTGGCAACCCCACTTGCGCTCGAGTGCGACTTCGATGTTGCATTTCACTCCTGCTTCAAACGCCCCTTCAGTTTTTGTATGAGCCTGGGCACACACGTGCCACTTGTATATATATATATATGTATAACAGACACTCTGTTTCCATCGTTTTTGTTTGGAAGCTGACTTGATCATGGCCAGAAGGGTTCGGAAGTTCGACCCATGTATCCGCAACTCTTGCGAGAGCAATCTGCGTGGTGCCAATGTCATTGATGATCTTGCGGATGGGTGCCTCTCGTCTCTTCCTGCTCTGCGACCTGCCCGGTCTGCCTCTCGCCGGCCCATGTGACTCAGCCTTGTACCTGGACTGCTGCCTCGACTGTCTGCCATTCGATATACTTTCTGTTATGATGGCGCTGCTGCTGCCAAGAACTGACACACTGCTTGCGGGACCGGAGCGTGTCAGGGCCTCTGGGCGGATTGCTGACTGCGGCGGAGGTACGACGCTGAGGCACCCCTCAGGAGGGGTGCGAGCGTCCGCTCAGGCTTGGCGGTCCCGCCTGTGCCAAGCGCTCTCGTTCTCTCGGGGCGTGGCCCCTTCAGTGCGGCGGTTCACCGCCCGCGCGGTCCCACGGCAGGGGCTGGGCACGGGGCCCCTGCAACAGGATATGGCGGCACGCGTGAGCCCCGCCGCCGCTGGCCAGCCTCCCTGTGAGGCGCGGCCCGCTCGAGCGCGCGGTGGCTCCCTCCTCCTCCTCCTCCTCCTCCTCCTCCTCCTCCTCCTCCTCCTCCTCCTCCCCCTCCTCCCCCTCCTCCTCCTCCTCGTCCTCGTCCTCCTCCCCCTCCTCCGTATCATGCTTCTGCCCCTGCCCCTGCCCCTTTAGCTCCCGCGGCCGACGGGTCTGCCCCCGCCGAAGCGAGCCCTCGGCCGGCGGCCGCGCGGCTCCGGAAGTAAAAAGAGGGGGCGGAATACAGTCGGACCTAGGCCAGAAGAACATCCCTCAAGAACATGAGACCCTCAGTCGGCCAAAACACACAGAACATCTGAGGGTGCCCCTCTCCAGGGTGCACAATAACGTCCAATAAACACGAGGAACACTAGGGTACCCTCCCCGAACCGACCTCGATCTTATACCTCGGTCCGACTGTAGGAGGAGGAGGAGGAGGAGGAAGAGGAGGAGGAGGAGGAGGAGGAGGAGGAGGAGGAGGAGGAGGAGGAGGAGGAGGAGGGAGGAGGAGGAGGAGGAGGAGGAGGAGGAGGAGGGCGGAATAGGAGCGGCAGCGGAGGAGCGGGCAGTGCGAAGCACAGCGGAGGAGCGGGCAGGGCGAGGCAGGCCCCCGAGGGGGCGCTCTCCGCGCGCGCCAGGGGCGCGGCGGGCGGCCCCGGGGGCGCGACGGGGCGCCAGGCTCAGATCGGGCATGTCCCCCCTGCAGGCGGGCTTTGGACGAAAGAATCAGGATAGTCAAACAAAAATACCCCCCCCATGCGAAAGCCTAGCAAGTAAAATCGTCCCAAGACTACGTCTGGACAATGTTTGGATTTCCCCCCTGCAGAAGGACACGCCCCACTCGACGCCAGGTGTCGGCGAGGCACGGCAGGAGGCAGAGCAAGCATGAGCATGGGGAGGAGCTCGCACTGGAAGAGCACAAACAAAGATAAGCATAAACATGTGGAGGTCCGCGCGGGTCTCTAAGGTCCGCCTTTCTTCCTCGACACTCGGCAAAGGGGAAAAGGCGAGGAAACGGGCCGACCCGACCCTCGGGAGGGCCCGTCCTGGGCGCCAGCTGCCGGCGGCGGCAGCCCGGCAGCGCCCGCGGGCGCGGCGGCAAGAGGGAACGAGACAAGCAGGAGAAGAAGTAGGGGGAGAGCCAGAAAGGGAGTAATAAGAGGGCAGTCAATAACAACAGGACAAACCATTACGGCGAGAGCATTGGATAAGGAACCCCTGGATAGGGTCTGGAGGCTGGTGGAACTCCAACTGAGGCTTGGCCATTGACATCACTGCCGCCCTCTTCAGAGAAGGAATCGCGCAGGGCCTGAACCCTCCTAGGAACACTGCTTTACGAACGCCCCCGCAGCACTTTGCTTCGAGTGATCCTCCCACCCGAAAGCGCCAGGCGAGATACCCAGGGAACACCGGGCCTGGCGGCCGTGGCATGCAGTCGTCCTTCGCCAGAGATTCAGGGCGGGATCCCCCGGGAACGCTGGCGCACTCGGGGCCGGGCGGTATGCAGGGTGTGCGAGGGTGGCCGGGCACTTTCTTCTGGAAGTCTACCGCTCCAACCTGTCGGGTGGGGAATGCGTGCGCGCCTGTCGAAGAAGTGGGTAGAAACATGAAGTACGAAGGCGGATGAAATAGATTGGGTTCAGGCCCTCCCAGAGAACAACAAGACACACAAATATCAGATTGATTCTTGAAATAGGAAGGCGCTTGAAGTAGATTGGCGTCCGGGATTTCAGAAATACCTACTTCCGACGACCGGCGTGTACCCTTTCGGAGGTCTATGCAGGTCTCTTGGATCGGCGCCAGACCCTCCCACACTGGTGCGCAGAGCGCGGCAGGGGCGGCGCCGGAGGCGCCGCCACAGATCCAAGCAATCCGCGCGGACCGCGGCAAATGTGCAGTATGGGGCCCGACCACAAGAAACCTTCCACAAGACACCCAACCCTGAGACCCCAGGACGTCCATTGATTGTTGTGGTGTGGGAACGTCACTCCCTCCATCGCAAAACCATCGAAGCCCGAGACACCCAGGGCCCCCTGGAGGCGAGCAGGGTGCTTCTTGGCATGGGCCCCCACTGCACGCCCATCGTGATACCCTGCGAAGGCACGGCTGGGAAATGGAGCGGCCCTTCTGGCCACGGCGCGCCTCGGCCACGAGCGGGTTCCCCGACCTGGGCCTGTCAGGGACGGCCCGAAGACCGGAGCCCCCCTCTGCGGAGGCCGGGCTGATCCTTGTCTCAGCGTCTCGGCCAGACCCATCGGTCGGAAGAAGCACGCAGGTGGAAGCAGGAAGCAGGAAGGCGTTGAAAGCAGATTGGGCTCCGCCCACCCCCTCGCGAGGACGGAGGAGGTGAGAGGCCACCCGACCCATGAAGTAGGAAGGCGCCTGAACTAGGTTGGGATCTGGGTACTTCCTGGTATCTTTCCTGGGCTCCCCGCAAGTACCTCCCAAGTGCCGTTCCTGGCCCCTCCCTCGTATGGTTCCCTCCTCCTCCTGCTCCTCCTCCTGCTCCTCCTTCTCCTCCTGCTCCTCCTCCTGCTCCTCCTCCTGCTCCTCCTCCTCCTCCTCCTCCTCCTCCTCCTCCAGCTCCTCTTCCTGCTCACCATGGGTACGTATGCTTATGCAGTTTTCTTCTTTGAGGACAAGGGGGGGCGCCGCCGCGCTGCTCGGAGAGATCGGCGCCGGCGAGTGTGCGGGGCCAGACTCGCCCGCCCCTCCTGCCGTTCCTCGCGCGCCTCGCCCTCCTCGTCCTCCTCCTCCTCCTCCTCCTCCTCCTCCTCCTCCTCCGCGCTCTCCTCCCCCCCATCGTTGCCCTACGCGCCCTCCTCGCTCTCCTCTCCCTCCTCGCCCTCCTCTCCCTCCTCCCCTTCCTCGTATTCCATCTGTTATTCTTTCTGCTTGTTCCTGTTTGTTATTCCTGATTCCTTCTCCTACTCTTCCTTCTCCTCTCCCTCGTGCTCCCCTTTCTCCCCCTCATATCCTTCATCGTTCTCCCTCCTCCTTCTCTTTCTCCTCCGCTTCTTGTTCTTACTCCTCCTCCTCCTCCTCCTCCTCCTGCTCATCTTCCTACTCCCTCCTCCTGCCCCCCTCCTTCCCGTTCGCATCCTTGCTCCAACCCTCCTCGCCCCCCTCCTCCTCCCCCACTTCAACTCCTCCTCTTCATTCTCCATCCTCCTTCTCCTCCAGCTCCTCTTGCTCCTCCTCCTCTTCCTCCACCTCCTTCGCCCCGTCCTCACCGTTCCCCCTTTCTCCTTGCTATTTCCTTCTCTCCTCCTCCTCCTCCTCCTTCTCCTCCTCCTCCTCCTCCTCCTCCTCCTCCTCCTCTTGCACTTCCTCCTGCACCCTCCCAGCCCGCTTTTTCTTCTCTCCTCCTTCTTCTCCGTATCCACATCCTCTTCTTCCTCCTCCTCCTCCTCTCCTCCTTCTCCCCCTCCTTCTCCTTACCTTCCTTTTCCCATCCCACCTCCTCCTTCTCCACCTCCTCTTCCTCCCGCTCCCCCTCCCTGCTTCTCTCTCTGTCTCTCTCTCTCTCTCTCTTTGTCTCTCTCTACTCTCTCTACCTCTCTTTACCTCTCTCTACCTCGCTCTACCTCTCTCTACCTCTCTCTTTCTCTCGATCTCTCTCTACCTCTCGCTCTTTGCAGTTATAGCAAAACAAGAGGAGCGAGGAGAACCACAGCCCCTGATCGTAGCGCACGGGCTCGATCTGTTTCCATGCGCGATTGTGGTCATGTGTTTCCAGCGTGGCATCACAACTCCTCCTTTGGTTCATCGTCCTCAAGATCGATATCTTCAAGATCAAT
This sequence comes from Prorocentrum cordatum, assembly GCA_963575745.1. NCBI lineage: Eukaryota > Dinophyceae > Prorocentrales > Prorocentraceae > Prorocentrum > Prorocentrum cordatum. The sequence continues at coordinate 77,776 of CAUYUJ010016854.1, read as the reverse complement.
ATCGTCAAGACTCTCACCTGGGTCGTCAGCGGCACCGTCGTCAGGGCCACCAACTGTGTAATCTTGCCTCTTTGGCGAATCGCGGGTGAGGATTGTCCTGACCAGCTTTGAGTCTGGAGTGGCCCCTTCACGGACCACCCAAGTCTGATGCGCTAAGGTGTAGTACTGCTTCTCTGCGCCTGGAAGTATGTCCCCAAAATACCTCTCTGATCCCGCATCCGGACCATCTGGGACACGCCAAAACGAATGCACCATAGCTTCGCCGACGTTCTTAACATTGAGAAATATGTGCTCTGCGGTCTCGGCGGTGACCTCCCTCTTCTTCTGAACGGCCGGTTCGCCCGTTTCCTGGAGATCTGACTCGTCGATAAGGTCCTCATCTTCGAGGTCAATGTCCTGAGGAGGGATGCTTGTTGTGACCCCCTCGATGCTCCCCCCTTTTTGCCCTGGTGTCCCATCCCCGCCCCCCCGTCGGGTCGACCAGGAGGGGCTGCCGGTATCTCCGTTGGAAGAGCCTCCTGGGACCTCCAGGGGATTCACTGGGGGGGGGAGGGGGCATCTGGGAACGCACAACGGGGCCTCACGGGGATCTCTTGGGCCATCTTGGCAGCATGTCGGCGTCCATTCGGGCCATCTTGGAGTTTTCCCTGGCGGCCACGGCCAATCCAGGGGCCAGCTCGATGGAGCCTCCCTCATTATTAGATGTGTGGCAAGGGCAATCATAGGTTGACAATCGCAGTCGTGCCAATAGATGCGTGAAAGAACTATGTAACATAAACGTGTGCAAACATGTGACCTTAATTGATTATGTATATATTGCGTATACATATCCGCATATATTTGCATCCTTAACCGAAGTAAGTCATGCATACATGCACATGTCTATTCGCACATCTATCATTCGACATATACACGTATGCGTATGTATTTGCTGATCGATGCACCTATGTAGATATACAAACACGCATCTGTATGGACGTATACATATACATACGCGCATATTTCTACAAGTAGGTGCATATGCAAATGCACATATGAAGGTATATAGCTATCGATATATATATATATACTTTTATCCGTAAGTGCTCATACATAGGAGTAGCCCTGACTACACAACTGCGCTCGTCCAACGGATACCCTTTCTTTCCCCATACATGGGAAGTGCTGCCAGGGCGGCTGTGCCTGGAGCGCCCCCCTTGGAGAGCCCGAAACGCCCCGGAAATCTCCCAAAAGGCTTCGGGGGGCTTGGGCCGTCGTGGGGCCATCTTGAGCGCCTTGGAGCGGCGCTGGGCTGTCATTGGAGGCCTCCAGACCCTCTTGGGGCGCCTTCTGGGGCCCTCCTGGCCCGTCTTTGGGCCGTCTAGCCTAGCCTGGGGAAACCTCCTCTTCGCGGCACGGTGGCGGAGACTGCGTTCGGTGTAATTCTAGGGAGCCCACAAAGGACGTACGCGCCCAGCTATGTACATGAACACGGCCCCTCGATCCGCGAGACCGGCCGCGTTATACGAACATCTGCACAATGCGTACTCTCGAAACCAGCGTGGATTCATGTACGTGTACGTCCTTCTGTCGCTCCTGAGATTCGGAGAGGGCGCGGGAGCTGCATCGTGGTACAGTCGGACCTGGGCCTACAAAACCATCCTGCAAGAGCCGGAGACCCTCCGCGGGCCAGAGCACCCCAAACCCTGGGATCGTCCAAGGGTGCCCTCCTCCAAGATGCACAACAGCATCCAAAACACACACAACACACACAACACACACAACACACACACAACACACAACACACACACACACAACACACACAACACACAACACACAACACACACAACACACAACACACAACACACAACACACAACACACAACACACATTCAACACACACACACACACACAACAGACACACAACACACAACACACAACACAAAACACACAACACACAACACGCACGAAACACCTGCTGGATCTCACACCTCGGTCCGGCTGTACCTTCTGCGCGGGGCATCCGCGAACAGGCGCCCCGTATCCGCGGGGCCGCGGCTCAAGGCCCCGCCCGCGAGGCCGTGGGTACGGACATGTGTCCGCCCACGAGCTTTGGTCAGCGGCCTGGTGATGCCCCTCCCCCTCCCTCGAAGCGGGCAGTGCTGCACTCCCAGAGAGAAGCCAGAGCTGGAAACCCCTGGCTGGCTTCCAGGGAGTGCCCGTCGGCGAACGCGTTCGCGTCGTGACGACCCTGGCGTTGGCCTCCGACGCCGCGTGGACCGCTCAGCGTTGAACGATCGGCGGCTTTCCGACACGCGCAGATCGTTCGATGCCGGCCGATTCTGGGCCACTGGCGGCGCTCAACCTGGAGGCCCGCGCTGGGGTCACCGCCGTGTCGACACGACGCAGAGCTGATTACTGGTACCCATCGCGGTGCCGCTGAAAGACCGAATCGCGCCCCGAGGCCTCGTCGAGGAAGTCGTCGTCGTCGTCTGCCGCCGAGGCCGACCGTGCACGCAGCAACGCCAGGGCCAGACAGAGAAGTACAGAAGAGGAACGCATTGCGGGCTGACCTGATCGGCAGCCTGATCCGACACGGCTGCGGAAGGGCGAGGAGAGGGGGGAGAAGAGAGGATGCTGCAAGATGCACGCCAGGAGAAATGAGGTGAATGAGGAGCAGGAGGAGGAGGGCGCGAAGAAGTGAATGGAGAAGGGGGAGGAGGAGGCGTTAGGAGGTGAAGGAGTGATGAGGAGGAACGGGGAGGTGGGGGTGAATTGACAGGAGGAATGAGGAGGATGATGCGGAGGAAAGAGGAGGATATAGTTTCTTTAGGCAGCCCAACATGATCGACCCACGAACCGGGAAAGGGATTTAGAACTGCGAGGCATGGGAACGTTTCCAAGCACCTCAAGTGGGCAATGGGCAGTGGCAGTGCTGAAGGTATCAATGGTGATGATGCTGTGCCAAAGGCTGTGTTGTGCTGTGCCGCGGCGACTTGCCGGAGGACGCGCCACGGAACGAACCAGAGGACGAGCCAGGGGACGTGCCAGGGGATGCGCCGTGTGATGCTCAGGGGGACGCGCCACAGGATTTGCCAGCGTACGCGCCACGGGACGTGCCAGGGACCGCGCCACGCGATGTGCCAGGGGACGCGCCACGGAACGTGGCGCGTCTCCCTGGCACGGGAGGATCGGGCCCGCCCTGGGGCGTTAGTAATCCATCTGTTTTCAAGCCTGTCCCGCCCTGGGGCGTTATGAATCATATGTTTTCAAGCTTGCCCTGCCCTGGGCGTTCGGAACCCACGTGTTTTCACGCTTGTCTCGCCCTGAGGCTTCAAGAACACATATGTGTTCACGCTTGTCCCGCCCTAGGGCGTTAGGAACACATATGTTTTCAAGCCTGTCCTGCCCTGCCCTGGGGAGATAGAGACCCGGGCGTTAGGACCCCACGTGTTTTCGCGCTTGTCCCGCCCCAGGGGGTTAGAAACCAATGTGTTGTCAAGCTTGTCCCGCCCTGGGGCGTTAGGGACCCATGTCTGTGTTTTCGCGCTAGACAGGACCCACGTCCGTCCTGGGGCGACAAAGGGCCCACGTGTTTTCACGTTTGTTCCTCTCTGGAACAAACAAGACCCACATGTTTTCACGCTTGTCCCGCCCTGGGGCGAAAGAGACCAACGTGTTTTCACTTGTGTTCCACTCCGGAACGAAAACGACCCACGTATTGTTACGCTTGTTCCGCTCTAGGGCTTAGGAGCCCACGTGCTTTCACGTTTTTTTTTTTCTGCGACGAAAGAGACCCACGTGCTTTCACGCTTCTTCCGTTCTGGGGCGAAAGCGACCCAAGTGTTTTTCATATTGTCCCACTTCGGGGCGGAAAAAAACACCTCTTGTTACACTTGTTTCAATCTGGGGCGACAAAAACCCACGCGTGTTCACGCTTCTTCCGCTCTGGGGCGAAAGAGACCCATGTTTTTTCGCGCTGGTCCCGCTGTGGAGCAGTAGGGGCCCATGTGCTTTCACACGCCCCCGCATTCCCAAAACCACCTGGGCCTCCTGCGGCGCCGAAACCTCTCAAATTCTGCAAAACAAGCGTTGCGCTTGAGACATCCTCGAGCTTTCTTCGCGCCGGACGCGTCATCCTCGAGCGGGGCACGCAAAGAGGCAACGCAGTCATTGCGTGCAGAATTCCGTAGCCTCAAAACAAAATCTCTGCCTTGTTTTTTTTTGCAATAAGGAACCGGGTGTCTGCGGAGTCCGTCATTCATCGAGGATCCGAAAGGAGGGCCGCACTTTTCTCGAGAGGAAAAGGGCGAAACGCACGGTCTTGAAGCAGACTGGGAAGCTACATCTTTTCTCCTATCGAGCGGCAATCTGCTGGCCCGGCCCGCCTCGCTCTTGGCACCAGGGGCAATTCACCAGCGAGCAGGAAAGCCTGGGCCCGCGCCCGTTCCGGAGAAAAGGGGTCTAGGTAAAAGGGGGTGGTGCTTTTGGAATTTGGATCTGACTCGCTGCAACGAATAGAAGGCACCAACTATACACCAACACCGATCCTGGCCAGGATCACCCTGGGCCCAGGATCGGTGTATACGCCCTCCTGCCTTGCGCAAGGAAGGCATATACACCGATCATGGGCCCAGGGTGATCCTGGGCCAGGATCGGTGTTGGTGTATAGTTGGTGCCCTCCGACATGATGTGGTTGTCACGCATAGGTCGAGCCGCGAACTTGTTTTGCTGGGGTCTTCAAGCTTCGCGCGAGCTCGAGGTGCCAAGGCCCGCCGATGCGTTGCGAACGGGCTTCCGACTCGTCCATCGGAATCGGAAAACGCTTTTAGGCACCCCAGGTCCCTTGCTCGCAAGCTCTATAGGCGATCAGGTCGTGTCTGGACTCCGCACGCCAGGGAAGGGGGTCCAGCGGGGATCCAAGAATTCCGCGCGGACCTCCGACAGCTTACGCTTATGTCACTGTTTCTTCCTCGATGATGGTTGTTCCCCCGTCGCCAGTGCGCACCTTGTTCTTAGAATTGACGACGACGAGCGGCGGCGAGGCGGCGACGGGGCGGCGACGGCGACAACGTAGCCGCTTGACCGACGGCCATGCCCAGTTCCTTATCCTACAATCGGACATCGGCCAGACCAATATCCCTCAAGAACACGAGACCCTCCGCCGGCCAAAGCACACAGAGCACGCAAGAATGCCCTCCCCAGAACATCCAACAAGCACGAAGCACACCAGGGTACCCTCCCTGATCCGACCTCGATCCTATTTCCAGGTCCGACTGCATATGTTAGATCCCCGGAATGCCAAAACACTGTTTGGGGAATGATTGTTGTTCTGACTACCTACCAGACCACCCCAACCCAACCCGAAGACCCGAATGTCGGGTTGGGGGGGGGGGGGTACGGGTTCCATGTGTGATTCCTCAATGTTCCCGACCCCCCCCACACTGTGGAAAGGGAGGGCAAATTGAGGCCTTCGGGTTGGGTTGGGGTGGTTTGGTGGGTGGTGATGTTCGTTCCCCCGTCGCCAGTGCGCACCGTGTGCTTCCCATGGAAGCGCCCTTCTCGGCTCTCGCACCCTGCTGCTTGTCTCAGCCACGGAACGCCTTGCGGCTCAGACTGGGCTCTTGTGCCCTGGGGCCGCAACATGAACGAACCCCGCCCGAGTCCTCCTCGCAATTTGTTCAGCCATCGCGCCCTCGCCCGAGAATTCTTCGCAACTTCCACACATAGAATCGCGCCCTTCCCTGTCACCCTCAGAATGTATTTGACGAATCTCGCTCTCGCTGCCCAGGAATCGTACTTTCGCTCCGGACTTCCTGTCAATCTAAGAGATCCTCGCAGCGATGCTGACAAGGGATCGCGCTCAGAATGGTCAGGATCTGCTCCACCTCTTTGCCCCCGTTCTTTCCATACCCATGTTGGTCCTCCTCATCCTCCTCTTTCTCCTCCCCTTCCTCCTTCCTCCTCCCCCCCTCCTCCCTCCCTTCTACCCTGTTCGTCGTCCTCCTCCTTCCTTCTCCCTTCCTTCCTTCCTTCCCTCCTTTCTCCCCTCCTCCTCTTCCTCCTCCTCCTACTCCTCCTCCTTCTCCTCCTCCTCCTCCTCCTCCTACTCCTGCTCCTCCTCGCTCCTCCCTCCCCGCTCCCTCCCCCCCCCTCCCTCCCTCCCCCCCCCCTCTCTCTCCTCCCCCGCCCCTCCATCCCTCCCCCCTCCGCCCCACCTGCGCCCTGGCTGCCCAGCCCCAAGGCTCCACGCACGCACGGCAGCCTTGGCCCGCAGCTCGTCGCCCGGCACGTCGCCCGCCTCGTCCCAAGCGTCCACGAAGGGCACCAACTCGCGCTCCACGAACTCGCGGCAGCGCTCCCCGGGGAACAGACGACGACACGAACACAACAACTTTCGGATTCCCGCGCGGACTTCTCGGATCGGCGCTGGAGCCCCCCTGCCGGCGCCTCCCATGGCGCGCTCCGTGCGCAAGGGAGGAGGGGGTCCAGCGCCGAACAAGGAGACATCCGCGCGGACCTCCGAACGGCAATGCTCGTGCCAGTTTTTGTCCCTCGCGCTTCCGCCACCGCAGGTGGCTCTCCCCGAAGAAAGCCGGCTGCACGCAGGAGTGACCTCGGGCAAGAGTGACCTTTGGTGCGCGGCTTTCGGGGACCCGCGCAGTCCAAGCGCGCAAGCCAGTGCTGGCGAGACTCGCAGTAGGAGGGAGGAGTAGTAAGGAGGAGGAGGAGAAGGAGGGAGGAGGAAGGAGGGAGGAGGGAGGAGGGAGGAGGGAGGAGGGAGGAGGAAGAGGAGAGGAGGAGGAGGAGAGGAGGAGGAGGAGGAGGAGGAGGAGGGAGGAGAAGGAGGAGGAGGAGGAGGAGGAGGAGGAGGAGGAGGAGGGGGAGGAGTAGGAGGATGAGGGACAAATGCGAACCCAGTAACGATGTTGCAGTCAACCCTCCCTCCAAGTTCCTTCTTCATTAACTCTTAGAACTGTTTATTTGCACTACGGGAAGAGCCGCGTCGGAAGACACCCCCTGGAAAATCTTCAACCGTGCCAACACAGAGTTTCTGGGAATTCAACGCCGAGAATCACGTCACTTTCGCGACCTGACCATTCTAAATCGTGCCAGAACACCGTTTCTGGAAGTTCAACGCCGCGAATCAACGTGGCTGTCGCGCCCTGGCAATCCTAAAGCGTTCCAGAACACAGTTTCTGGGACGTCTACCATAAGATTCCATGAAGCTGCTGTAAGCTGTTGAGACGAATGTGCGCGGCGCCTAAGCGAGAATTGCATTTCGGAAAGGAGCCCGCCCTCCATGCGTGAAACTGTTGCAAGCTTTCGAAAACGAGTGTGCGCGGCGCCGAGGCGATACCCACATTGAAAAACTGCCCGCCCTCCATCCGTGAACATCACCCACACGTTCAAGGCGAATGCGCGCGGCGCTAAGGGCCAGAACTTTGAAGCTTGCCCGCCTTCCATCCTGGAAACTCGTACAAACTTTTGGAATGAATGTGCGCGGCGCTGAAACGAGAACCCCATTTAAAAAATGCCCGCCCTCCATCCGTGAACCTCTTGCAAACCTTTAGAACAAATGTGGGCGGCGATAAGGCGAGACCCACATTTTGAAAACGACCGCCCTCCATCCGCGAAGCTCTTGCAGAGTCTCAACCCCAAAACTGTACCTGGTAAAGAAAACTTAAGCGAAACGCCCGGCCCGCCCTACCGACCCGTCTCGGGGTGCGACAGGGAGGAATTATTTATGAGGAGGGGGAGGAGGAAGGAGGAGGAAAGATGAGGAAGGAGGAGCAGGCCAGTGAGCCCGCACTGCAGGTCACTCTGGCGAATGGTCATTCTTTCGCGCAGCCGAGAAGGGCGAGCGCTGCCCCTGCAGGTGCCCGGGCTCGGCGAAGGGAACCTGAACGGGCGCAGGGGCGCGGAGGCGGAGGCACCCCCGCGGCGGCGGCCACCTCGGCGGCGGCCTGCGGTGGCACCTCGGCGGTTGCCACCTCGGCGGTGGCACCTCGTCGTCGTCGTCGTCGTCGTGGTCGTGGTCGTCGTCGTCGTCGTCGTCGTCGTCGTCGCCTTCGTCGTCGACCTCGTCGTCCTCGCCTTCCATGTCATGGTCGCCCTCGTCGCCCTCGCCGTCGTCGTCCTCGTCCTCATCGTCGTCCTCGTCCTCGTCCTCGCGGCTGCCTGCGAGCCGAAGCGCGGCGGCTCCCCAGCGGCGGCTGCGCTCGCGCTCATCCCCCCCCCCGCGGGCGGGGGGGGGGGGCGAGAGGCGGGGTGCCGAGCGGCGGGGGGTTCGCCGCGGCGGTCGGGCGGCCGCTGGCAGGGGGCGGAATGAAGCGGGAGGGCCTCGACTACATGCAAGAGTGACCTTCCTCCTCCTCCTCCTCCTCCTCCTCCTCCTTCTCATCCGCCTCCTCCTCCTCCGCCTCCTCCTCCTCCTCCTCCTCCTCCTCCGCCTCCTCCTCCTCCTGAGTAGGCTCCACGCACGAGTGACCCTGGGCAAGTGACCTTCTGTGCACGGCTTTTGGGGGGTCATGGGGGGGCCACAAACACAAGCGCGCAAGACGCTACTACCGCATCGCGTTCGGCGAAAGGTCACCCTTACGTGTAGTCGAGGGTTGCAGCAGGAACTAACCAATCCGGGCATGCCCAGGGGCCTGCCACGATATGTTCTTGGAGCAAGAAGGAATACTCTAAGAACGGAGCCCACGTTCTCAGAACACGAGGCCAGAGTACTGTGTACAACAAGACGGTCATAGCCAGAAGTATTATGATACCACTTCGTGCACACCACAAACGGTTCTTAGAACATTCTTTGGTGGGCCCGTGGGCAAGCCAGGACGCCTCGCCACATCATGAGGGGTGGATCAAGGGGCTCTGGGACACACACACACACACATAAATACACACACAAATACTCGGATCCCCCATCTTTTCCTATATTTTCTGGGTTGCTGTCTTCCCCTCCACTTCTCATGTGTTCCCATATTTTCCTGGGGATCGACGATTCATTGTGTCTGTGTGTTTCTTCCCCCCCTGAGTGGAGAGGCCCAGATCTCCGACCCTCTGATTTTTCAGCCCGCGGCTTCTTCCTCGACCTCGGCCTCGACGGGGCCCGTTCGCGGGCCCCGGGGCGATCTACGAGGGGGTTCGGGGCGAACGCCTACACTGAAGGGGCCCCAGGACACACAAATAAATACACACAAATAAAACGATTCCCCAAATTTTCCCATATTTCTTGGGTTTCTGTCTCCCCCCCCACTTCCCATATTTTTGCATATTTTCCTGGGAGTCGACGATTAATTGTGTCTGTGTGTTTCTTTCCCTCCTGATACACCTGGGGGGGGGGTCGGGGCCTCTGGTCGGTGGCTCGGAGATCTGGTACAGGCGAGGCCAATCCACAAGAATCCTGCCACAAGAAACCCAGACCTGAAACCCCAGGACGTCCCATGCATTGTTGGTGCGGGAACCGTCACGGCTTCCACGGCTAAACCATAGAAGCCCAGAAACCTATGGCACCCTGGAGGAGAGCAGGGTGTTTCCTCGCATGGGCCTCCACTGTTCTGAGGGGTGGGGTCCCATGGACGAGGTGCACCAAGCAATACAAATCCACCCTTGGATGCCTTCGTATCCTTAGGGCCGCATCCCTGAGGGCCCCATCGTTGAACCACCAATCTGGGACCGCGGATTCAAATAATCATACAGTCGACCTATATCAGAAGGATGTGCGATAAGGATGCAATGGCCTTGGAATGCCATGTCGGCACTTTGCGGACGGGGCGCGGCCAGCGAACGTGGCCAAGGATGGACCGAGGAGGCAAGGAAGCGAAGGTACCCTTTGGGAAATTTGCCCATCCTTGCCATGCGGGTTGGCTGTACCGGCGGATGTCTGGGGGCGTGCGCCTTTCCGGTACCTTTTTGGGTCCGCGCTGCTCCAGTTCTCGGGCACGCCGAAGAGGAGCGCCAGGAAGAGGAGGGGGGTGCGCATCACATTCCTCCTCCTCTCCTCCTCCTCCTCCTCCTACTCCTCCCGACTCCCCTCACCCTCCCTCCTCCCTCCTAGCCGTTCTGGCCTGGGCAGCTTGGGCTTGCAGCACCGAGCTTCAGAACGGCTTCCTGTTGCGGGCTAAGGTGGCTCGTTCCTGAATTTTTTCTCAGGTTAGGGGGCCTCAACCCATACCTTCTGTTTGTGAGCTCCTGCTGAAGCATCCTCTCACAACGTTCTGTCCAGAATCATGGCGGGAGGCGGCAAGGGCGGTGGCGCTGGTGGCAAGGGACGGTCTTCGTAGGCTCCTTGGCACTCGCG
>CAUYUJ010016854.1:57495-62495 GCA_963575745.1 Prorocentrum cordatum | reverse complement strand
ACCTTACCCCTGAGGCCCCTGAGCTTGACAAGGAGAATGCTCAACCAGACATGTTGGCAAGTCCTCCTGGGCTGGGTGGAGGGTCTTCGTTCGTTCCCCTGGCCGGGCAACGCCCTGGCCGGAAGGACCTGGGGCGTGAGGCATCCAGTCAGGGAGCCTCACTGTTTCGTCGACGTGCTTCTGATGTCAGGCACAGACATCCTGCTCAGCCCCCCCCCCAGCCTGGGAAGGGGCACTCTGTCACAAGGGCTGCCGCTTGCACCCACCCCTAGAGCCCGACACCGCCCCGCCGCGCTACCCCCCCCCCCCGCTGGCGGCATCGCCTCCGGAGGTCCGAACCCTCCGTGGAAGCGTGCGGTCCTTCACCAAGGAGTGGCTCCCTCGGTGTTCTGCCCACGGTGTGCTCGTCCAGGAACACGAGCTCTTCGAAATTCGGCGGCGAGCGAGGGGGGAAGTGAGAAGGAGAATGCCTTCTCAGAAGGTGGCGGGACTTCTCAGCAGAAGCCCTCGCGCCTTCTTGAGAGGTTTTGTGCCTTCGGGGAACGCTTAGACAACTTCTCAGGAGGCCGGGGGACTTCCGAGCCTGCTGAGAAGGCCCGCCCATTCTCACCTTCCCCCCTCGCTTGCCGCCGAGGAAAAAGGGGCCCCGTCAGCAGGGCCTCCCAATGTTGATTCGTTGCTGGCGGGGCGTGTCTTTGGACATCCCTGGGGCCACGGGAGACGGCGGAGACCTCGCCCGTGGAGTGGCCGCTGTGGCCAGGTCTTGGGCGGGCCTGCCTGCGCCCCCACGGAGGGACGTGTGCTTTGGCCTCGCAGGGCCGCTGCTGGTATTCGTACACCCTTCTCGGGGCCAGCCTGGCCTCCTCTGGGCCTCGGGGGCCACCCTTCTCCCTTCTCAGGGCCACCCTTCTCAGGGCCACCCTTCTAAGGGCCACCTTCTCAGGGCCACCCTTCTCAGGGCCACCCTTCTCGGGGGCCACTCTGAGCCTAGTACACCCTTCTCAGGGCCACCCTTCTCCCTCTGCCTCAAGGGCTCGTCTGGCCTCGGCGAGCTCAATCTGGAGAGACTCGGGGATCGCTGGGGGCATCTCTGCTGGTGTGCGGGGTGCCTTCAGCGTGGAGCCTGGACTGCTGCGCGAGTGCGAGCTCGTGCACGACACTCGGGCCCAGTTCTTGGCGGCATTCGGTGCGACGTGCTTTGAGACAAGTGGTCCTCGCGTGTACGATTTTTTCGTCGCCTCGGGGGGGGGCTCGCCAAAGCCGTGAACTCCGTTGCCCTGAACATCGACTCTGCCACGTCCCACCCTCACGTCCAAATGGCGGTCACGTCTTTTGTCTGTGTGCATTGCTCAGCTCCGCGTGCTCGCTTCCAGGGCCCCTCCCGATCCCCAAATCGTTCCGTCTCCCGAGCCCCCGTCGCACGAACGGTGTAAGACGTTGCTGGACAAAGGGTTGGTATGGCCCAGGCGGGAAGGCTTTTTGTTCTGGATATCTCGCGCCGTGTGGCCTGCAAACAACGGGTCCATACCTCGAAACAAGAGCTCTGTAATCGTATGGGCTGCCCTTTTGTGTTATGGGGCCAGACGGAACAAGGAACGTGTCTCTGGTGGCGCCCTGTTCTGCGACGGGATCGGGGAGCCCTCCCGATGTCCTGTGCTCCACGGTTTGAGATGGCCTCACTCCAATGTTCAAGCTCTCGTTAGGTACGCTGGGGGCTCTCGTCTTCCGCAAGATGAACATGCTGCTGCGCTGTGTCTCGCCTTATGTGCGCTGCCTGAGTCGGTGTCGGCACACCAAGGCGAGTACGCAGCGATTGTTCAGCAGGCTGCCTTTGTGGGCAAGGGCTGGTCGGAGGCTCCTTCGACTGAGGTGGCTTACCCGACTGAGATGGCAGCGCAGATCCAGGAGCTGACCAAATGTGCCACCCTCTTTGCGGGGCGAGCCCGCAAGGGCTGGGCGGCGTGGCTCCTGGAAGAGATCAACCAGGGGGCTCGTGGTGCTCACCAGATCTCCGAGGAGCCCACCTCTTGGCGATCCACTCGCATTACCACTATCGCAGTAGGTTCGGGAGTTTAGTGTTTGATCCTCAGGAGCTTCTCAGGGCCGAGCTTGACACGATGGGGTCTTTTTGGAAGGCTCAGGAGGCCCCTCTGCATGACAAGTGTGGGAAGCTGACACCGCTCCCGAGAATGGAGGAGGAGACGATTCGTGCCGTCTCTGGGGCCGTCTCTTGTAGGTCTGCGGTGGGTCTCGACAGCTTCGACATGCGACCCAGCCAGCACTTGTCTCAATACTCCCTGGAATGTTTGTCGCGTCTCTGCCCAGTGGTGGAGTCGGCCGGCCTGCACTCTCGGCAACGTACAGCCCTCCCAGTGGCCCTGGTCCCCACACCTCGCCCTGGACTTCAGCCCATCCGCTCATCTGTTCGAGCCCCTGCCGCCTCTTGGGGAGGATACGTCGCCCCCTGGCGGAGGCTCGGGAATCCTCCAGCGACGAGGCCCTGCTGGGCTGCTGGGAGATCCAGGGGCGCCGCGGGCGCCGTCGGGAGACAGGCTGTCGAGGCTGAGAGCACTGCTCCTCGCGGCTCCCATTCTGGAGCTCCCTTTTGGGGGGGGACGCTGGAACACTTCTGAGCAGACCCCGCTGGTGCTGCTGGGGCAGGGGGGCAGCAGGCTCACCCTTGACCCTGCGGTGCTCAGCGTCTGCTTGTGCGCCTTCCGGTCGGCTGGGCACACGGTACTCGTGTGGGGTTGTGGCGCCCGCCCTCCGCGCCAGGGTCGGAATGGTGGCGGGTTGCCCGATGGCGACTGCATTGAGAAGAATGTTCAGGATCGGAGCTTTCGATGCGGTTCTCCTGGCTCGTGGCGCGTCGCTCGACATCTGCATTGGCGACGCGGGTCTCACGTCGGAGGGCTCTGTTGGTCATGCTGCTTCAAGGTTTAGCTCGTGTGAGCAGGCTCAGGAAGGCCATCACGGAAATGCTTAAAACGCAGATGTCCATGGGTAAGGCTGCGTTTGCTTCCTCTTCTTCTTCTTCTTCTTCTTCTTCTTCTTATTCTTCTTCCATGGTTGCTGCTTCCCGACGAATGTGGGGCCCTTGTGGGGCCCAGGTAAGAAACAACTGTCAACCTCGGTGATGCTTTCGCTGCCAGCACTTCTCGAAGGGTCAGGGGGAGGAAGACGAATGCGAAAGTCCGTCTCTCAACTGCCACCCATAGGATCCGCCGCTTAGTCCGCCAGTGCGGAGTACTGGGGACATGTGTTGCTAAGGGTGCCATTGCTGGCCCCCTGGTTGGGCTTCAATTCGGCTCGGAGATATGCAGAGGTTCATCCGGTTCGGAGGTTTGCTGCATCGACTAGACAGCCCTAATGCGGGGGTCAAGTCATCACGATTTTTACGCGTAGTGAGCATGACGCTGCCTGGCTTGAAGTGGTGCGCCAATTCTCAGATGTTGCAAGGGGTTGTGGCTGCTTCCGGCTTCGGGCGAATTCGAATCAGTGGTCACCTAGCTGGCCTCAAGCTCGTTCGGCTTGGGAGTTCACCTGGAGCACCCCCCCGAAGACCTGGAGATTTACCAATGATCCTATAGGAGCTGTCTGTATCATTACATAATGTTGATTGAACCATGCGTGATCCGTCCACCATGCTGGGCGAGGATGGTTAGAGTGAGGGGGGCCGAACGGGCATTCACTGTCCCTGGGTGCGTGGCTGAAGTGAGGTTCTGCGGTGCGGATCGGTGTTGTGGTTGCAGTTGTGGTAGTGGCTGTGGTGGTGGATGTTGTTGCTGTTGTTGTTGATGTTGCTGTTTGTGTGGTTGTTGCCGTTGTTGTTGTTGTTGTTGCCGTTGCCGTCGTTGTTGTTGTTGTGGTTGTTGTGGTTGTTGTGGTTGTTGTTGTTGTTGAACATTATTAATTCTAAAGAATAATTATTGTTGGGACCCCTGGTGCGCGCCCCCCCCGCCGCGCCTAGGCCGCAGCCTCATTTTCATAATTTTCGTGAGGAAAGTCCTTTAGCAAAACGATGTTACCAGAGCCGTTTTTTGTTCCTCCCCGCTTCCCCGTTGCAAAAAATAAGCTAAAATGGACATTTCTTGTTCTAACATAACCAAACTTCAAGAATCCCTTGCAAAAAAAGGTAAAGTGGACATTCGCGCGCGCAAGACGAAATCCTTCCAAAACCTTAGTGTTCGTAGCGATTTTAACATAAAAACATCAAAAAAACATTTTTTTTTTTTTTTCAAAAAAAAGTGTCAAAATTTCATCCCGCGCGCTCTTGCGGATTTGTAGGAAACCCAACACTTTTTAAACATTTCTGTCAAACGGGCTTTTGCGAACAACTTTTTCACGTGCTTCGAACTTCTCCAACAACGGTTGCGCACCTGCCAGGGCCATCATCCCTCTCAAATAATACCATGCGGGACACATTCGTTTTTTCTTCGCGCGCGCACGCCGAAATCTTCAAAAACCATTGGGTTTCTTAGGAATTTCAGCACCGCGCAACATAAAATCATACGAATCGCACTGTAGGTCCTCGAAAAACATCTGTACGAACTTTCAAAATTTCTACCCGCGCGCGCTGTCCGAATCCTAAAAATCTACGCGCGCGCGCTGTCCATTCTAGCGTCAGGAACACGTTACCACCAAAAACCAGTACAGGTGTCCAGTGTTGGAACAGGGGGAAAAGTCGTATACGAAGCTAGCGTCCAGAAAATGTTACCACAACAAGTCACTGTACCCATGCGCCAGTGTAGTAGCCACGGTCGTCCGCAGGCCACGAAGTGAAGTGTCCGAACGTCATAGGGCGGGAAGCTGGGTGTGGGTGGTGGCGAAGAGTCGTTTGGAAATGTGGTAGAGCTTGAACCGCCCCCCCACAAAGTGGGGGTATTGGCGGGCGTCGTATGAAAACCCTGGCACTGGTGAGAACGGAGTGTCCCCACGTGCTAGTAATTGTTGTTGTTGTTGTTGTTGTTGTTGTTGTTGTTGTTTTGTTGTTGTTGTTG
>CAUYUJ010016854.1:12500-57395 GCA_963575745.1 Prorocentrum cordatum | reverse complement strand
GATGATGATGATGATGATGATGATGATGATGATGATGATGATGATGACGATTCTTGTATTGATGCTGGTGCTGATGATGTCGGTGGTGATTCTGATGGAGCCGGCGATGATGATGATGCGGATTGTGACGATAATGACTATGATGAGGATGAGGAGGAGGAAGAGGAGGAAGAGGAGGATGAGGAGGAGGAGGATGAGGATGATGATGCTTCGGCTTGTCATAATGCAGCGGCTGCTGCTGCTGCTTCTTATGATGATCATGATGATGAGTATGATACTTATGATGATGATGATGATGATGATGATGCTGATGCTGATGCTGATGCTGATGCTGATTATGATGATGCTGCTGCTGCTGATGATGATGATGGTGATGATGATGATTCTGATTCTGCTGATGTTGATGATGATGAGATGATGATGATGAATGAGATGAGTGAGCTGATGATGATGATGACGTTGATGATGGTGGTCATGATGAGCAGGAGGATGAGGAGGAGGATGAAATGGATGATGCTCATGGCCGTCTGAAAGTCTCTTTGGCTCCTCTTGGGGGCTCGGGGGCGGTCTTGGGAGCCTCTTGTAGGCACTCTTGATGTCGCTCGCCGCACTCGTGTAAATTCGGCAGTGCGGGTTTTGGACGTGTTTGGTCTCTTGGGCTGACCTCTGGAGGCCCACGACGACCCACAAAACCCCGTAGAAGGTCCCAGGACGGGACCTACGACCATCTGTTGGTCGGCGATTTGGATTTCGATCGGATTGCGTTCCTGAAGTTTCGGGGAATTTCACGCGGCGATCACTAGCAGCGCCCAAGAGCGCCTGGAAGCGCCCAGAATTCCTGGCACATTGGGGTCTGGTGCCCTTGAGAAGTATATTCATTGTTCAGTGTTGAAGACTTCCAGGATCCGAAGGACACCCCGCTCGTGCCCACGGCACGGTGCCGCAAACATAATTGTGCGTACAAATCGCGCTCTTGAGTTTGTAGTCGTAGAGGCTGCAGGAGAAGGGCTCACACAAGCACGCGCAGTGGTGGTGACAGTCGTAGCAGCAATATTTCGTAGTGGTGGTGGTCCCATTGTCCACAGCAGTGTCACACGATTGAGAAGAATACAACGGTTACGCAGAAAACGAATCATACGAATCGTATTTGTATCATGGATCAGAAGGGCAATGCCGATACGCATGCGACTAACAATGCGAATAACAGTGCTCACACGAATCGCACGCACCTGGTGAATAGTACGAGCACTCAGGGTAAGTAACAACGCGTGACGAACGAAACTGTTGAGGTTGAGCGTGTGGATAACAAGAAGAAGCGACGAATCATATCAATCTTATTATTGATAGTAACGGCAGTGCTACGACTACTTGTTATTGATGCTGCGAGCACGCAGCACAGTCATACGGGCAAAGCGAATAACGCTAATGTCACGAATACCGGTACTCGTAATCGTGATCGTGGTGATACGCAGAAGACAAGTAGCGCGATAATATGTACAACCGTACCATAATGACATTGACACTACTCATGTTACGCACATGGTGGCTGATGCGACTGGTGCTCACAGTGCTAGACTTATAGTAACATTAGCACGCCAGACAGCACTACGACTAGTAGCCACGCTGATAATACCATACTCTATTTCCACAAGCAGTAGGAGGCCTGCGCACGTTATGTGTGAACCCACCATGTTTTCCCCGCATGCTGCTGGCGCAGCCACGCGCAAGGGTATCTGCTTTCACGCACGAGCGTGCCACGTGAAGTCCCTGCCAGCTGTCCAAGCCGTGCTTTTCACCCAGGTGCTAAGGGCCGCTCGGGCACTTTCTATTTCCTGGGGCCACAAAGTCAGCAGCACCCCAACACTCTGATTCCCCGCATCCGTTCGGCGATTTGGGGCGGTGCCCTACTACGGCAGGGGCGAGGGTTGTACCAGAAATAAGAAGAACACGTTTAACATTGTTTCACGTCGTTTCTCACCTGCTTCGTCTGGCACCGCTTCACATCGTATAGCAGCTGCTACACGGGTGAAGCCTTGTTTCGTGGGCGAAGTGCGTCGCTTTGTGAACTTGTCCAAAAGTCAGTCTCGCAAGGAATTGTACTGTGGTTTGGGCCCCTTCTCGACATCATGTGCTGGATTTCACACGCAGGATGCGCTTCAACCGTGCCCATGGGGCCGCGACCCCTTCATGAACACAGGAGCTGGGCGCACATCGCTAGCATGTGCCGTTTTTCGATTTTGTTGCGTTCGCCACCACCGCTATCCTTTCAATTTCCCTGGAGGTTGCGAGCTGGTAGCAGTGAGAACGTGAGTGGGCTGCTCAAGCTTGGCTAGCTCCTGGGCCTGGGGCTTCGCGGATTTTCACACCACGTCGAGCGCCCAGGAATACAAGTAGGGCTTCTGCTTCCTGCCCTGTCCTCGCTCGCGTCGCGACCCTGCCGAAGTGAGCCCCGACGTGGCCGTGCTGCTGGCAGGCCCAGCAGCGGACAGACTGTGCTCTGGGCCTGCCTGGGCAAACCTGCAGATTTCAGCTGGGCACCCGGGGCTCTCGAAGGTATGTCTGAGGCGACGAAATGGGCGAATAGCCCAGGGGGGAGCAATCCATGTATCCAGGGGCGCCGATGATCCATGTCTTCAGCGAGGCTCCCAGAGGGGTACGTGTAATGCTCTCCCCTGATCTATTCGCCCCTATCGTCGCCTCCGAGTATGCGCTCAGGCCGCCGGAATGAGGACCACTCGGGTCGGCGGCGCGCCTCATGCGGGAAGTCGGACGGGGCGGCCCTTCTCAGAAGGCTCGGACGGCCTCGTGCCCTCTGATCAGCTTTCCGAGCCGTCCCCGAAGGCACACATCACTGACCCGAAGGCCAGAGGGCTCCTCCTCCTCCTCCCTCCACCTCCTCCTCTTCCTCCTCACTCCTCCTCCTCTTCCTCCTCCCCCTCCCCTTCTCCTCCTCCTCCTCCTCCTCCTCCTCCTCCTCCTCCTCCTCCTCCTCCTCTCCTCCTCCTCCTCCTCCCCCCCCCCCTCCCCTCCCCCTCCTCCTCCTCCTCCTCCTCCTCCTCCTCCTCCTCCTCCTCCTCCTCCTCCTCCTCCTCCTCCTCCTCCTCATCCTCCTCCCTCCTCCCCCTCCTCCCACTCTCCCACTCCTCCTCCTCCTCCTCCTCCTCCTCTTCCTCCTCCTCCCCCCCTTCCGCCTCCTCCTACCTCCTCCTCCACCTCCTCCTCCTCCTCCTCCTCCTCCTCCTCCACCTCTCCCTCCTCCTCCTCCTCTCCTCCTCCTCCTCCCCTCACTCCTCCTCCGCCTACCTCCTCTCCTCCTCCACCTCTCCTCACTCCTCCGCCTCCTCATCCTCTACACCTCCCCCCTCCCCCTCCCCATCCCCTCACTCCTCTCCTCCTCCTCCTCCTCCTCCCCTCCCCTCCTCCTCCTCCCCTCTTCCTCCTCCCTCCCCCTTCTTCCTCCTCCTCCTCCTCCTCCTCCCCTCCTCCTCCTCCTCCTCTCTCCTCCTCCTCCTCCTCCACCTCCCCTCCTCCTCCTCCTCCTCCCCCTCCCCCTCCTCCTCCTCCCTCCTCCTCTCCGCTCCTCCTCCCCCCTTCCTCCTTCCTAGACCTCCTCCTCCTCCTCCTCCTCCTCCTCCTCCTCCTCCTCCTCTCCTCCTCCTCCTCTCTCCTCCTCCTCCTCCTCTCCTCCTCCTCCTCTCCTCCTCCTCCTCCTCCTCCTCCTCCTCCTCGTCCTCCCCCTTATCCTCCTCTAAGCACCATGGACCCCCAGCGGCCTGAACCTGTACCTTTACCTTCTCCTCCTCCTCCTCCTGCGGAGCCCCGCCGCCCTCCGGCTGAGGCCCGCTTCTCCTCGCTCCTCCCCCGCCGGGCGCGCCTCCGAGCGGGGCTCGGGCCTCCCCGGGCCGTTCCTCGGAGAGATCCGGGGCCGGGGAGCTCGTGCGTGGCCGGGGCTCGCCGTGGCCAGAGAAGCCCCTCCTTCCTCCACTCCTCCTTGGGCTAAAGTCGGGCCCGTCCCTCTGCAGGATGAAAGTTCGAAAATAGTCAAACACTAGTATTGGGACTATTTTCGAGTATTGTTGTGACTATTCTTGAGTATTTTTTTTGGGGGGGGTATTTTCTATTTTTCGTCGAAAATCCCCTTGTAGGGGGACACGCTCGACTTAACTCTACGCCTCCCAGATGGGGTCGGAGCAGGTGGGGCCGGAGGATCGCGCCGCACTGCCGATGCATCGGCGATGCATCGGCGATGCGGCTCGACGTGGGGCCCAATTTGCTCCGCGCCGAAGTCGCGGATGCATCACCGGCGTCGCCAGTGCATGGCGGATGCATCGGCGATGCACCGCCGATGTAGCGGCAATGCGGCGCGATCCTCCGACCCCATCTAATCCGACCCCATCTAGGGGGCCTCTAATTCCACGGTCCTCATGGCAGCACGATGTCTGGGTACCGCCAGTGCTCCCGTCGCGTCCCCCTCCTCCCCCTCCTCCTCCTCCTCCTCCTCCTCCTCCTCCTCCTCCTCCTCCTCCTCCTCCTCCTCCTCCTCCTCCTCCTCCCCCCTGAGGGAGGTCTCTGGAGACGCAGGCAAGGCCAAACGTTTCGCAGGAGCCTCGGCTCTCTCCCCCCTCGAACGAGAAAATCGGATCGGATCGGCCGCCCCAGGAGGAAGGGGGCAGGCCCCTGGTCGGCCAGGCGAGTGCCGCACCCGATGGGCACGGGCCGTCGGGGAGTGCCCCACGAAGGGCTGTTGGAGCGGACAGGGGCATGAACCCCGAAACGCAGCCGAGGAGGAGGACGAGGTGGAGGAGGTGGAGGAGGGGGAGGAGGAGGGGGGAGGGGGATGAATGGTAGAGGGGGGAGGACAGAGGGAAGGCGAGAGGGAGGGAGGGCCCCGAAGAGAGAGAGGCGGAGACGGATGAGGAGCAGGAGGACGAGCACGAGTCAAATCGGCCAGGTCGATCGAGTCAGCGGCCCCCTCCCGTTGCATATGGGCCAGTGCTGGCGCAGTTGGATATCGGGACTGGCTGCGCAGGCGGAGGCGGATTTCCCAGAACATCCTCGCGCGGCGCTGCGGCGAGAACGCCATTCGGCCCGCTCGCGCGCGGTCCAGTGCCCGATGAGAGTGGCGACGCCAAACGCCAGGCGCCGCGCCGAAGCGGCAGGGCCACTTTCACGGAGCATCTGCGCGGCGCCTGGCCGGCGCTGACGTGCTGCCCGCTCGCGCGCGGCCGCCCGCCCGCCCGTCGTGCTTCGCCCGCGCACGGAGGGAGGAGCGTCCCCACTCCCACAGGGTGCGTGCACTCGGAGGCGCGGATGGCGGGCACCACGGTCTCGGGGTACGCATTTTGTCTGGCACGCGGGCAAGTATGGAAGAGCGGCGGATCGTGAGATCAGTGCGTCGGCTCTTCGTCGTCGTCTTCTCCTCCTCCTTCTCCCCTCGCCATAAATTGTCTTGGCCCGCAGCGTCCTCTGCCTAAGACGCGCGATCACGCCAGCGCGCGCGCGCGGCCCGCAAGGTCCTCGAAGCCCGAGTCGTGGGAGGTCTGGGAGGGCAAGGAACGCCCCGCCCTCAATCCAGGAGGAGGCGGTGCCCATGTACGATGGCCGGGCTGGAGGAGGGGGGGGGGGGCGTGTAGATAATTTCCGAATCGTCTGCTCGGTGACAGGGCGAGTGGTTCTCGGGCTGCTCGATTACCAGCGGGGAGACGTATGCGTTCATGGTTACACCCTCGTCCTTCCTGGCCCGTATCCCTTGCCATCCCATCCCTTCCACATCCCCGTCGCTGTCCTCGCTCTCGTCCCCGTCGTCGTCCTCGTCCCGTCCTCGTCCCTCCTCTTCCCCTTCCCCTCCAGCTCCTCCTCCTCCTCCTCCTCCTCCTCCTTCGCTTCGCCTTACCCATGCCCGCCCCCCCTCCCCCTTCTCACTCCTCCACCTCCTCCTCCTCCTCAGCCCCCTCCTCCTTCTCCTCCTCCTCCTCCTCCTCCTCCTCCTCCGTCTCCTCCTCCTCCTCCTCCTCCTCCTCCTCCTCCTCCTCCTCCTCCTCCTCCTCCCTCTACCCCCTCCGCCCCCACCCCCCATCCCTCTCCCTCTCACTCTGTCTCTTTTCCCTCTCTCTATCCCTGTTTCTCCTCCCCCCTCCACGGTTGCACAATCGGAGCACTGCTCTCATCATCTCTCCTGATGCTGTGTTGGTGTGCTGACGCCCCTCCCCGCATTTCTTTAACACGCGCACACAGGAGTTCAACCACTGATCTCTCGGAATGTTCAGGGTCCCTCAAAAACTGTGCTCCCGCCGCAGCCTTGGCCGCATTTCGGGATCGGTGCTCTGCGGCCGTTGCTCAAAGTGGCGTTCTCGGCCCAGCGCGGGCCAGATTTCTGTATCCGACTCGTTCCTCGTCGCTCCCAGCCCCCTCCTTTTCCCTACTCCGCCTTCCCCTCGTCCTCCTGCTTCTCCTGGTCCTGCTGCTGCTGCTGCTCCTGCTCCTGCTCCATCCCTTTCTTTATCACAAATGACTCCCCCAGTCGCACCACCAGGCGTGTCCGTACACCGCACTCACTTCTATACCCCTCCTGCCTGGGTGGCGGCCGTTTTTGCGCGGGCATGTGCGTGCATGTGCGCAGCATGTGCCAGGCATGTGCCCGGCATGTGCGGGCGGTTTTGGATGAATGTCCTATTGTGCGCACGTGCCCGGGCATGTGCGCGGTTATGTGCACTGGGTTTTGCTGCATGCATTGTAACGCACATGCCCGCGCATGTCGACGCTCACGCCCGCACATGCCCGCACATGCGGAATTTGTGCGAACGTCACAGATCGGTCAATGGCACATACCCGCGCATGCGCTGAATCCCGCGCCCGCACATGCTCGCACATGCCGATGCGCATGCATGCACATGCCCGCACTTGCGGAACATGTGCGGAACTCGCAGATCGGTTAGTGGCACATGCACGCGCTCGCCTGTGTCCCCCCCCGCGGACGACAGCGCGGGCCCGCACATACACGCACATACGCTGAATCCCGCGCCCGCGCATGCTCGCACATGCCGATGCACATGCACGAACATGCGTTCTCAGAATTTTCAGGGCTCCCTACTACAAGGGCCTTCAGAATTCGTGACCTTCGGGGCCTGGGAGGGATCGCAAAGTTTCCCGCGGCAATCAGGCTCTGGCCTCGGAGATGCCGTGCCCTATTGTGGTGAGGCCACATTGGCTTGAGGCATTCTCGCAACGCTGACCTCCGAGATGCCGTGCCACATGGTGGTCTGGCTATTTTCGCGTGAAGTATCCTCGCAACTGGATTCGAGATGCCTCTTTCCTGATTATTCGTCTTCTTCCTCATTCATCTTCCTGCTCATTTGTCCCTCTCTCCTCCTCCGATTTTCCGACTCTGCGGCATGTGCGCGCATGTGCGTTTTATGTTTTTCAGAGTTTTGCCAGACTGTGCATCCGACTGTGCATCGGACTGTGCGGCATGTGCGCGCATGTGCGGCAGTGCTATTGAGGGTTTTGTGGAGTTACAAGGGCATGTGCATTCGACTGTGCGGCATGTGCCTGCATGTGCGGCCCCTTCTGGACTTCATTTTGAATGTGAGCACTATATAAATGAGCGCTATAGAAATGAGTCCGGTGTAGGTCAGGCCATGCGTTTCGCTTTAGACATTCTTGCGACTTACTGTTCTGAAGTTGACTAGGCGCCAGTCGTTTCCCAAATACGGCTCTCGCTTTAGCGCCGCGCGCTTATACCAGTTACAAGGATGCAGGACCAGTCGTGTCCATAATGTGGTTATCTCTTTAGCGCCGCGCATATTCGTCTGAACATATTGCAGCAGTCATGGGGATGGAGTGCTAGCCGTTTTCTTTTTCAAAGCGACTCTCACCTTGCCGCCTCGCAGGATCGTAGGAAAAGGTTTGCAGCAGCTACAAGGATGGAGACTGGTACGTTTCTATGATACGATCTTATGGCCCGAAATCCCAAATCTAAACAGATACACGGACGGAGGTGCCCAGAGCACGAGGCGGTGAATGCGTGCGACGCTAGGCAGAACGCAATCGACGATGTGCAAACAACAGAAATACTCGAACACGTTCGCACTGCTCCGAGAAGACCGCGTTCCCCAGCTCGTTGTGCGGCTTGTATTGCACCCGATTCTGGCGCGGGTATCCGATCGGCGCGAGTGCTGGGCATGGACGGAGGACGACGTGCCTGCCGCGCTGAATGGGGTGGCCCGAGGAGAGCGATTTCATTGCGATCAGGCCGCGAAGTGCGCGCGACGTTTGTGGCTTTCGCGAATGTCGCCCTCGACGCGGCGGTGGCGCAGGCTCCTGCGGAGCCGGGTCGGGCCTGGATCTCGCCGGCGGTTTCGGCAAGCACCGTGTGCAACGGCCGCAGTTGCGGTAGATTGGAGGGCCGCGGCGGCGGCAGCAGCGAACGGCGTGGGCAGCGCGAGGTGCGTGCTCGCCCGTGCTCCCGACGTGGCGGGGGGCGGAGGCCGCGCGCCGGGGAGGCTCCGCGTGGCGCGCGCGGCGGCGCGGCCTCGGGACGTCTCGCGGCGGGCGGCGGCTTCGAACCGCCGCGAAGCTCAGGAGCTGGTGGAGTCGGGTGCTGGATGAGTGCAGTCACCCCGCAGAGTAAGGATGAGCAACCTTCCCAAGGGTGCCCTTGCATCCTTCCCCTTCGGCCCATCCTTGGCAACCTTCGCTGGCCGCGCCCCGCTCGAAAATCTTCGGAACGGCTTTCCAAGGCCCTTGCATCCTTATCGCGTACCCTTATTATACGGGTCGACCGTAAGGGGGTGGAGCAAACGCAGCCTCCTCGCTGGCCCGCGTCGGGGACGAACAGCCGCGTGGGGGCAGAGTCTGGCGCGGTGTGTCCTGTGGGCCCGAGAGCAGAGGTGGCGATAGACGATGGCTCAGATACTGCTCGCGGCGATGCCGGGCTGACGAGTCGGTGCGCGCGCTCTGCCCCAGGGGCTCGCCGCTCTCTTCTGCTGTAGACTCTGCTGCGGCCCGCCACTCTTGGCAGAGACGCCGAGAGGCTCGTCCCAGCGGTCTCCCTGCAGGAGCGCTGGGCCAGGCGTTGAGGCGTGCGGCGGCGCCGGTCAAAGCAAGCAGACGGATGGGTGCCAGTCCCGAGGCGTTGTCGAAGATCATTCGGCCTGTGCGCCGGCGGCGACCTCACAGATGGCAGCGTCGCCGTTGGCGGCATTTTTCTCCGACGCTCCTGCTTGTTGGGTCCTTGATTCGAATGCGTGGTGCCGCGCCTGGCTCGCTCACTCCTTTCCACCTCATCCTCCTCCTCTTCCTCCTCCTGCCTCCACTTCCTCTTCGCCCTCCCTGCGCTTCCTGTGCGTTGGGTTTTCGTTTGGAATCCGCTGCGTCGGGCGTCTCCTCGCCCCGTTCTCCCTCCGTTCCCCCCCCCCCTCTCGCCCTCCTCCACCCCCGCTTCTCCGCCTGCTGGCTGCGCCGCCCTCCTCCTCTGTGCCTCTGCTCCCCGCCCGTCCACGTCGGCGCGACCCTCTCTCCACGACTTCTCGCGCGCCCGCTTTGGGCGCGGGCCCCGCCCCACTTCGGCGCGCCTCCCGCGGCTCGTGGCCCCCGGGGGCGCTCCGCCGGAGGCGCCCGCGGGCGCGCTCGCGTGGCGCCGCCCCGCCCCGCGTCGGCAGCCCCGCCGCAGGCCCTGGCGGCCGCGGCCGCGCGGCGCCGCCCTGTCCGTGTCGGCGCGTGCGCTCCGTGCGTTGGGGGCCACGCGGGGGGCTCCGTCGCCCCGCCTATCCCGGCGCGCCCCTCGCGTTGGGCCGTCCTGCTCGCGGCCGCCTCGGGCTTCGACGAGGGCGGGCTGTTTGTCGGGCTCGCGTGTGCTGGCGGGGGCAGTTGCGAGAGGGGCCGGGGATGTCGGCCACTGCTGACAGGGGGGGGGCGGATGCCAGCGAGACCGCGCAGCGAAGGATCCGCCGCGGATCTCTTGCGCAAGGGTTGGCGCATGGTGATTTCGAAAGAGGATGCTCCCGCGTCGTGTCGGATTCACAATGTGCGCATCCCGGCCTCGGCGCGTGCGCGCGCTGCTGCGGTTGGCCGCCAGTGCGTCGAAGGACAGGCGTTTCCGCTCCCCGGGGTCTCTCCGGTAGTTGCGTTTTTTGATCCCCTGTTCAGTCTTCTTGGTGGTTTTTCTATTGTTCCGTTAGGGGGCCACTGTGGCCCCCCGGAGACAGCAGTCAGAAACGAGCAACGTTCAATCGCTTCGCTCATTCCTCCGGCCCAGAATGGTCTCGCCGCCGTCGTTTGTCTGGGTGTTGTTGTCAATGCTGTGCCGCTGGGCGGCTGGCATTTTCTGGAGGCGGGGCGTGGTGAGCGTCGCAGGCGAAGCAGTTGCCGTGGAATTGCTTCCTGTGGGTCCGTCGTTGACCCCAGCGGTGTTGTCTTGGCAGTCGTGGGTTGTCAGGGGGGCTGTAGGTGGTTCGCTAGGGCCGTTTTGGGGCTAAACGTTGTCGTGGACAAGACGCCTCTTTGTGTGCTTCTTCGGGGTCTCTTGGGAGGCCTCTCGGGGGCCTCGTGGCCGTATTTTTGGGCACTCCTCGGGCCTCACGCGGGCCTCTTAGTTGCCTCTTGAGGGCCTCTTGAGGGCCTCTTGGGGGCCTCTTGGGGGACTCCTGGGGCCTCCTGGGTGCCTCTCCAGGCGGAGGGCTAGAAATATCCGTTCGGGAGCCTCGCCTGGGCCCTTTGTTGGAGGCCCGTTGGGCCGTCTCGGGGGTCTCAGGAGTTGTCTTGGCTCCCTTGGGGGCCTGTTGGTCCGTCAGGGGGCAATCTGTGGGGCCTCTCGGGCAGTGTTGGACGCGCTGAACCCCCAAACGTCGTAGATGCGAACAGTTTACGCTTGCCGAAAGGAATGGGGCGATTTTGGCTTGCTTGGGC
This sequence comes from Prorocentrum cordatum, assembly GCA_963575745.1. NCBI lineage: Eukaryota > Dinophyceae > Prorocentrales > Prorocentraceae > Prorocentrum > Prorocentrum cordatum. Next base: position 46,490 of record CAUYUJ010016854.1, on the reverse strand, counting down.
CCTCTTGGAGAGCCACTTGAGGCTCTCTTGGGGCGTCTTGGCGGCCCCTGGGTCCGCGTGGAGGACATCGTGGGCGTCTTGGAGCGATCCTTCGGCGACTTGGCGCCTCTCGGACCGTGTCGGGAGCGTCCCGGCGCCCTCTCGGCGCGCTGCTGGAGCGCTTTGGGGGACCCGGCCAGGCATCGGCTGAGCATCGGTTTTCGTCCAGGGACCCCCAGGGGCCGCCCCGTGGGCGCGAATTAAACATATTGTTGACCAGTTGCCGGAGATCTTAGCACGCCTTTGAGCCGGCGGGCTGGCGAACTCCCTGGCGATAGCGGGCGTTGCCGGGGAGCGGCTGTCCTGTTTCGCGCTGGTGCCGTGTGGGAATGCTCAGACATGGCTCAAGACAGTTCAGATGTTAGATACCTATAAGGGCCTGCTGAGACAGACTGCGCATTTTTGAAGGGATCTGCAACGGCAAAGCGCCTCCCTTCTCCTTCTCCTTCTCCTCACCTTCCTCCTCCTTCTCCTTCTCCTTCTCCTTCTCCTCCTTCTCCTCCTCCTCCTCCTCCTCCTCCTCCTCCTCGCTCCCCCCTCATCCCTCCACATTTTCCTTTTCCCCCTCGCAATCGTCGTCTTGTTCCTGCCTCGCCGGGAACACTGAACCCAACAAAACGGGACATTGGTCTTGTGTGTCCTTTGCCAGGAAGTTTCACGCGCATGACGTAGTCAGCCTGGGCGAGATTTGGATGCACATGTGGCCGCTTGTCTTTCCAGGGTTCGGCCCGGAGGAGGAGGAGGAGGACGTGGAGGAGGAGGAGGAGGAGGAGGAGGAGGAGGAGGAGGAGGAGGAGGAGGAGGAGGAGGAGAGGAGGAGGAAGAGGAGGAGGAGGAGGAGGAGGAGGAGGAGGAGGAGAGGAGGAGGAGGAGGAGGAGGAAGGAGGAGGCTGAGGAGGAGGAGGAGGAGGAGGAGGTAGGAGGAGGAGGGCAAGAGGAGGAGGGAGGAGGAGGAGGAGGAGGGGAGGAGGAGGAGGAAGGAGAGGAGGGTAGGAGGAGAGAGGAGGGGGAGGAGGGAGGAGGGAGGAGGGGGGATAGGAGGAGGAGGCACAATACCGCAATTCGCCTGACGCTGTCCGGGCGCCCGGGCGGCCCGGGCGTCCGGGCGGCTGGGCGCCCGGGCGTCCGGGCCGCCTGGGCGTTCGGGCGCCGGGCGCTCGTCCGGGCGGCCCGGGCGGCCCGGGCGTCCAGGCGGCAGGGCGGCTGGGCGCCGTCCGGGCATCCCGGCACCCGGGCGTCCGGGGCGCCCGAGCGGCCGCGGCGTCTGGGCGGCTGGAGGCCCGGGCGTCCGGGGCGCCCGGGCGGCCGCGGCGTCCGGGCGGCTGGGCGCCCGGGCGCCTGGGCCGCCCCGGCATTCGGGCGCCGCGCGCTCTGGGCGTCCGGGCGGCCCGGGCGGCCCGGGCGTCCGGGCGGCTGGGCGCCGTCCGGGCATCCCGGCGCCCGGGCGTCCAGGGCGCCCGCGGCCGCGGCGTCGGGCGGCTGGCGGCGGGGCGCGTGGGCCCGCCCGGGCATCCGGGCGCCGGGCGCTCTGGGCGTACGGTCCAGGGCCTGGGGGCGGTCCCATCCCGGCGTCCAGGCGGGCGCCGGCGGCCGCCGGCGTACCGGTGGCTGGCCGCCCACCGGCGTCCGGGCCGCCCGGGCGTTGGCGCGCCGGGCGCTCTGGGGTCCGGGCGGCCCGGGCGTCCAGGCGGCGGCGGCTGGGCGCCGTCCGGGCATCCCGGCGTCCGGGCGTCCGGGGCGCCCGGGCGGCCGCGGCGTCCAGGCGTCTGGGCGGCTGGGCGCCCGGGCGCCCGGCCGCCTGGGCGCCCGGGCGCCGGGCGCCACGGGCGCCCATGGGCCTCCCGGCGTCCGGGCGTCCAGGCGCCCGCCCGGACTCCGTCTCGCTTTGTCTTGCAATTCATGATGATGTTTTTGCAATGAATACAACAGTTCCACCCGCCTGCCCCCTTGACATCCCACGTGCCTTTTTTTGTCCCCGCTCATCTTGGATGACAGCCAAATTTGCACCTCATGAAGAAATCGGGTCTGACTTGGAAGCCGCGATCAAAAGTCCATTGCCCGGGCGAAAAAAAACATACGAAGTATCTCGCGCATCAAATTGCTAACATCTCCCCGTATCTCGCGCACTGTGTTCACGCGAAGATATCCAAAGGGACAAGTTCCACACTGTCGCGTTCTCAACCAGCTTGGGTATTCCAGAAATGTCCAGTATACTGCCTCCGTCCCTCCTCCTTCATCGGGCCTTTTGATATTCCCCACAGTGGCTTCGTCTGAATACAGAATTAAGGAAAGGTGATCGCGAGTGTGCTGCGACATTGACTTCCTGAGAAAAGGCACGAAACCAAGAACTCCCTGCGCTAACACCCATATGAGGCCGATCGGATTGATAAAGTGAAACCAAACCTCGCTGCCATCTTTCATTGCCAGCGCAAAGCAATCGATAAGGTGCCCAAACGGCGTCTCCAGAGGCAAAACATCTGGTTCATGGTTGTCACGGGATGCCTCTTCTAAAATACGGGGCAACTCAGCCTTCGAAACCGTGAGGTGATTCCCTATACTTCGACTCTGAGTCTTTTCTTTGGTGACATGTGCAACAAGCCGATTTCTGAGCCGGAAACAATCGAGGTGAGGAAGGGGAGGGGGAGGGCACTTGCAAAATACCAAATCCAAGCACGCGTCGTGAAATTGTGACCGGGAGACGGCCATGTTCAAAGGATTGCTAAATTGATCGCGACACCTGCCATAACTGCGCCCTGGTGAGCCTACGCGAAATGAGCGCCCCTCAATTTCATTGGTATCCTTTCCTTCGTCATAGATTGTTTGGCCCCTTGCATGTTAAATCAAGTTAAGTCGAACCTAAATCTACAGACGGCCCATTGTATCTGTATTGTTTTTTGTTGCGCGAGCGTTTTTTCACCTTCGCCGATCCTTTCGTATCATCAGAACACCACCCGAGCTTAACCAATTACAAATGACCTAGCAAATTGCCTATTGCTTCGTATGTGTTTGCAACTGGCGACAGAGTTGCAAATGCTTAGTTACCTAACAGCTCTTGCTGATAGGCTTCTAGTGGGCTCAAAAGAGAGCATCTTGACGCCCCAGAGGGGGTCTGGGCGGGAACCGGACAGAGGATCCTGCAGATCCGGCAGCCCCAGGAACCCTTAGAAATCCTCAAGAATTTTTGAGAATCCTCATGAATCCATTCCCAGAACACAATTCCCAGGCCACATTTTGATTGCCTGGAGCCAACTGTAGGCCACTTTGCGTTCTTCGTCTTCCCAGAACACCGTTCCTGGGCCACGTTTTGAATGCCCAGAGCCAACTGTTGGCCCCTTCGTGTTTTTCGTCTTCCCAAATCACTATTCCCAGGCCACACTTTGAATGCCCGGAGCCAGCTGTAGGCCACTTCGTGTTCTTCGTGTTCCCAGAACACCATTCCCAGGCCACATTTTAAATGCCCGGAGCCAACTGTAGGCCACTTCGTGTTCTTCGTGTTCCCAAGACACCATTCCCAGGCCACATTTTGAATGCCCGGAGCCAACTGTAGGCCACTTCGTGTTCTTCGTCTTCCCAGAACACACTCCCAGGCCACATTTTGATTGCCCGGAGCCAACTATGGGCCACTTCGTGATCTTCGTCTTCCCAGAACACCAGTACTGTGCCATATTTTGAATGCCCGAGCTGAGGCAAGCTGAGGCTCAGGCTGGCTGAGGCCGAGGCAGGCTGAGGCTGAGGCTGAGGCACGCGAGGCAGGCTGAGGCTGAGGCTGAGGCTGAGGCAGGCTGAGGCTGAGGCTGAGGCAGGCTGATGCTGAGGCAGGCTGAGGCTGAGGCTGAGGCTGATGCAGGCTGAGGCTGAGGCAGCCTGAGGCTGAGGCAGCCTGAACAGAGGCTGCGCAGCTGAGGCCTGAAAGGCTGAAGGCTGAGGCTGAAAAAAATGCAGGCTGAGTCTGAGAGGCTGAGGCTGAGGCTGAGGCAAGCCGAGGCAAGCTGAGCCTGAGGCTGAAGCTGAGGCTGAAGCTGAGGCAGGCTGAGGCTGAGGTTGAGGCTGTGGCTGAGGCTGATGCAGGCTGCGGCTGAGGCAGGCTAAGGCTGAGGCTGATGCAGGCTGAGGCTGAGGCAGGCTGAGGCTGGGGCTGAGGCAGGCTGAGGCTGAGGCTGAGGCCGAGGCAGGCTGAGGCTGAGAGGCTGACGCTGAGGCTGAGGCAGGCTGAGGCTGAGGCGAGCAAGCCGAGGCAGGCTGAGGCTGAGCTGAAGCTGAGGCAGGCCAGAGAGCTGAGGCTGAGGCAGATGCTGAGGGCTGGAGCAAGCTGCGGCTGAGGCAGGCTGAGGCTGAGGCTGAGGCAGGCTAAGACTGAGGCAGGCTGAGGCTGAGGCTGAGGCTGAGGCAGGCTGAGGCTGAGGCTGAAGCAGAGGCTGATGCAGGCTGAGGCTGAGGCCGAGGCAAGCCGAGGCAGGCTGAGGCTGAGGCTGAGGCTGAGGCAGGCTGAGGCTGAGGCTGAGGCAGGCTGAGGCTGAGGCTGAGGCAGGCTGAGGCTGAGGCAGGCTGAGGCTGAGGCCGAGGCAGGTTCAGGAGGATCAGGCAGGCTGAGGCTGAGGCAGGCTGAGGCTGAGGCTGAGGCAGGCTGAGGCTGAGGCTGAGGCTGATGCAGGCTGATGCTGAGAGGCTAACGCTGAGGCTGAGGCAGGCTGAGGCTGAGGCTGAGGCCGAGGCAGGCTGAGGCTGAGGCTGAGGCAAGCCGAGGGAGGCTGAGGCTGAGGCTGAAGCCGAGGCAGGCTGAGGCTGAGGCTGAGGCAGTTGCTGAGGCTGAGGCAGGCTGAGGCTGAGGCAGGCTGAGGCTGAGGCTGATGCAGGCTGAGGCCGAGGCAGGCTGAGGCTGAGGCAGGCTGAGGCTGAGGCTGAGGCTGATGCAGGCTGGGGTTGAGAGGCTGACGCTGGGCTGAGGCAGGCTGAGGCTGAGGCCGAGGCAGGCTGAGGCTGAGGCTGAGGCTGCGGCCGAGGCAGGCTGAGGCTGAGGCAGGCTGAGGCTGAGGCTGAGGCTGAGGCTGAGGCTGAGGCAGGCTGAGGCAGGCTGAGGCTGAGGCTGATGCAGGCTGAGGCTGAGGCAGGCTGAGGCTGAGGCTGAGGCAGGCTGAGGCTGAGGCTGAGGCCGAGGCAGGCTGAGGCTGAGGCCGAGGCAAGCCGAGGCAGGCTGAGGCTGAGGCTGAGGCTGATGCTGAGGCAGGCTGAGGCTGAGACAGGCTGAGGCTGAGGCTGAGGCAGGCTGACGCTGAGGCCGAGGCAGGCGAATCCTTCGGAATCCTTAGGATTCCCTAGGAATCCTGAGGAATCCCAAGGAATCCCTAGGAATCAGGATTCTTAAGGATTCATAAGGTTTCCTAAGGATTCCTATGGACCCCTAAGGATGCCTAAGGATGCCTTAGGAATCCCTAGGAATCCTTAGGATTCGATTGGATTCCATTGGATCCTAAGGCCGCTGCCACTGCGACTTTCGTTGCGAACGCGACTGCGACTGCGAGAACAGCAGAATTCTACAACTGGATTCTCACCTGAATCTTAAGGGGGATGCTTCCAGATGTGCTTATACACATCGCTGTTAGGTTGCTTTGCCGGGATACTTTCTTCTGGTGTGTTTTATAACTTGTGTTGCTATGGTTATACGATGGGTTGTCGTAGTTATATGTAGGCATGCATATGTGACCTCCAAATGTGCTACATGGAGGCACCCGCAAAGTACCACCTATAGGGTCCAGGCGTTTCCTGGGCGTGGCCCGCCGGGCGTCTGGGCGATTGGGCGTCCGTGCGTCAGAGCGCTTCAGGTGCCCGGGCGTCCGGGCGCTTGGGTGTCCGGGCGCCCGGGCGCCCAGGCGTACGCGCCCGGGCGCCCGGGCGTGTCCGAGCGTCCGAGCGTTCCGGCGCCTGGGCGCCCAGGCGTCTGGGCGCTTCGGGCGCCCGGGCGCCCGGGCGCCCCTGGGCGCCCGGGCGTCCGGGCGTCCGGGCGTCCCGGCGCCCAGGCGTCTGGGCGTCTGGGCGCTTCAGGCGCTGGGGCGTCCGGGCGCCCCGGAGCCCGGGCGTCTGGGCGTCTGGGCGTCCGAGCGTCCGGGCGCCTGCCGGTGCTCGCGGGCGGTTCGCGCGTCCGGGCGCCCGGGCGCCCGGGCGTCGGGACGCCCGGGCGCCCGGGCGTCCGGGCGTCCGGGCGCGTGCGCCCTGGGCGCTCCCAGCGTCCGGGCGTTTCCCGGGCGCCCGGGCGGCTGGGCGTCCGCGGGCGCGGGCGTTCCCGGCGCTTCTGGCGCCCGGGCGTCCGGGCGCCCGCGGGCGCCCGGGCGTCACGGCGTCCGGGCGCGGTCGCCCTGGGCGCTCCCAGCGTCCGGGCGTTTCCCGAGCGCCCGGGCGTCCGAACGCCCGGGCGCGGGCGTTCCCGGCGCTTCTGGCGCCCGCGCGCCCGGGCGTCTGGGCGCCCCGGTGTCCGGGCGTCTGGGCGCCTGGGCGCCCGGGCGCCCGCGCGTCTGGGCGCTGCGTCCGGGCGCCCGGGCGTCCGGGCGCCCGGGCGCCCGGGCGTCTGCGCGGTTCGCTCGTCCGGGCGCCCGCGGGCGTCCGCGCGCCCGGGCGCCCGGGCGTCTGGGCGTCTTGGCGTCCGGGCGTCCGGGCGCCAGGGCGCCCTGGGCGCTGGCACCTAGCGTCGGGGCGTTTCCTGGGCGTGGCCCGCCGGGCGCCCGGGCGCCCGGGCGCCCGGCCCCGGGCGCCCGGCCCCGGGCACCCGGGCGCCCGGGCGCTTGGCGCCGAGGGCGTTCCGCCAGGGCGCTTCAGGCCTCAGTCGGGCGCCCAGGCGTCCGGGCGCCCGGGTGTCCGGGCGTCCGGGCGTGCGGGCGCGGGCGCCTTGGGCGGTTCTGTCGCCTGGGCCTGGCCCGCCAGGCGCCCGGGCGTCCGCGTCCGGCGCCCAGGCGTCCGGGCGTCCGGGCGCCCCAGCCGGGCCTTGGTAAAATTGCGCCATCCCCCTGGAGGAGGAGGAGGAGGAGGAGGAGGAGGAGGGAGGAGGAGAGGAGAGGAGGAGGAGGAGGAGGAGGAGGAGGAGGAGGAGGGAGGAGGAGAGGAGGAGGAGGAGGAGGAGGAGGAGGAGGAAGGTGGAGGAGGGAGGAGGAGGAGGAGGAGGAAGGGAGGAGGAGGAAGGAGGAGGAGGAGGAGGAGAAGGAGGATGAGGAGGAGGAGGAGAGGAGGAGGAGGAGGAGGAGGAGAGGAGAGGAGGAGGAGGAGGAGGGAGGAGGAGGAGGAAGAGGATGATGACGAGGAGGAGGAGGAGAGGAGGAGGGAGGAGGGGAGGAAGGAGGAGGAGATGAGGACGAGGAGAGAAGGATGATGATGATGATGATGATGATGATGATGATGATGATGATGATGATGATGATGATGATGATGATGATGATGATGATGATGATGATGATGATGATGATGATGATGATGATGATGATGATGATGAGATGAGAGGAGGAGGAGGAGAGGAGGAGGAGGAGGAGGAGGAGGAGGAGCTCAACGAACAGCAACACCGAGGCGGGAGGAAGAGGAGGAGGAGGAGGGGGGGGACTTGTGGGGGAGGGAGGCGCCGACGGGGTGGGCGTGGAGCCGCGATATCGCGGGGGAGGACGGCTCCCGACGAGGACGAGCGCCCCGACGCAGCCGTCTGAGTAGCGACCGGCGGCAGGAGGCCACGGCAGCGACTGTCGCGCCCGCCGGGGAGCCGCTGCTGCTCGAGCGCCCGCAGCGGCGGCCGAAGTTTTGGAAAGCACCGCGGGGCCGCGCGCCGAAAGCCGGAGCCCCCGAGAGATCCAGTCGCTGAGGACTGGCAAGGCGTCGGGTTGCGCACAGAGGGCCTCCCCAAGTATGCCGGTATGCCTGGCTGGCCTCAACAGGCCCCCCGAGTGATGCCAACTGGCCTCAACAAGCACCCCGAGTAATTTAGTCTGGCGTGGTCGTGGTCTCAACACCCTGGCGCCGCCTCTGGCGGCGCCCCTGGGGCGCTCCGGGCCCTAGGGTTGGGGTGTTCACGCCGCGCCAGACTACTCGGGGGGCCTGTTGAGGCCAGCTGGGACTACTACCTGGGGAGGCTGTTTGTGCGGAGCCCGAAGTCTGACCATCGGGGACGCACTACCCCTGGGGGGACCGCGGGTCAGCACATGCCCGGGTCGTCCAGGACCCAGGGCCCAGTCGCGAAGCTGGGCTGGCCGCTCAGTAGTTCCCAACCCTGGGTCAGCGGAGGGAGGGGTTGCGGGGTCGGCTTCACAATTATACCTCCCAAGCCCGGGTCAGCCAGAGGGGATCGGAGGGGATTGGCTGGCCTACGTCAGCGCTGACCCCTGTTACGTGCGCCGCGAATTCGGGGCGGACGATACTCGCCCATACATGCTCGCGCCGTGAAAGAATCACGGCGGAAGGTCTTTGGCAGTTTCGGCTTCCAGGGGTCCTCGCCGGGCTGCAGACCATCAAAATCGGCTCGGGATGGAAAACTAGCCCTGGGGACCCCGTATTGAAAACATCAAGACACCGGGTGTCTGGCATGGACCCCCCGCCTTGCCAAGTCGATTCGTGAACTGCCCTTTTTGATTCTCCTTCCAGAGAGGGTGTTGCAGCAGGGAGCCCCCTGGATCCGCTCGTGGCGGACGGCACGAAGTTTGTCAGAGGAGACGGCCCCCCTGTGGGGAGGAGTTAGGAGCTCCAGGGGCTCACGCCGTCAAAAAGGCCACACGTCCGACCCAGACTTCGACGATTCGTTTTCGTCGATTCGCCAGCCCCAGGAGCTTTCGACACCTTCGCCGCGGCCTCCTCATCCTTCCAGGGCATGGGAACGGTTCCCGAAGGCGAGCCGAGCCAGTCGAGGCACTGCGCCAACAAAAGAACAATGTAGCCGACTTCGGATCCACTGAAATTGCCGCCTCACATTGACGCTGCTCGTCCTGCTCGTCCTGATCCCTGCTCCTGCTCCTGCATCTCCTCCAGCTCATCTTGCACCTGCTGCAGTTGTCCTATCATTGCTGATGTTGCTCCTCAGACCCGTCCTTCTTCTCCTTCTCCCCTTCCCCCCCCACCCCCCTTCTCGGCCTCCTGGGGACCCCGTCGATCTCACTTGTCTGGGCCCCCGGCTTTTGGCCATTAGTCCTGCGCCAGAGCCTTCGTCGCCATGGCGCCCAAGAAGGCGAAGATGTCCCTGGCGGAGATCAATCAGGCGTTCAGAAGAGGAGGAGCAGGAATATTAGGTGGAAGAGGAGGAAAACGAGTAGTCTGAGGAGGAGGAGGAGGAGGAGGGCGAGGACCAGGAGGAGGTGGAGGAGGAGGAGGATATTCACATGGACATGACGACGGTGATGGTAATGATGTTGATGCTGATGATGGTGAAGAAGAGTGCAAATGACAGGATGGTTGTGGCCATGACCACGTTGATGATGAAGTTGACGACGATGACGATGACGATGACGACGACGAGGAAGAGGATGAAAGCGAGGACGAGGAGGATGAGGATGAGGAGGAGGAGGAGGAGGAGGAGGAGGAGGAGACGGAGGAGGCGGAGGAGGAGGAGGAGGATAAGCAACCGCGCGCTCGAGCGGGCCGCGCCTCACAGGGAGGCTGGCCAGCGGCGGCGGGGCTCACGCGTGTCGCCATATCCCGTGGCAGGGGGCTTCCGTGCCCTGCCCCTCGCCGCGGGAACCGCGGCCGCGCTCCGCGGCGGAGGCGGCGCTGTCGAGGCAAGGACGCCTCGAGAGGGCGAGAGCGCCTGGCACAGGCGGGGCCGCCAGGCCAGAGCGAGCGCCCACGCCCTGTTGAAGGTGGCAGCAGCGAGGACCCTGCTCGACAGCCACCGCTCGGCGCAGCAGCACCAGCGCAACCATCAGTACAACGGCTTTGACGAAATAGCCCAGAACTCCGAGATGGCGCGCTACGGCAAGACGAATGCTGGAGGCGCACCAGTGGGAGAAAGGCCGTAATTACGGAGAAATGATCATTGCCAGAGGGGACGAAGCAGCAGTATATGGAGAGGCGATGGTGACAAACAGTTGCATGAACAAAAGAAAGGATGCAGGGCTTCAAAAAGGGACACACCGAAGACGAGACCTCCAAGCAAGACGGAACACGAACACCAGGACATCAATAAGGAATCCGAATACCAGTACACCAAGAAGCAGAAGGATATCCTCAGTGCTATCGGCCTTGCTACGTCTCAGATGGCCAATGGTCATGCACGCTGGAGCGAGGCACCTCGAGATGGCCAGATGGCCGAACTATGGATCCGCACGAAGGGCGCTAGCTAGATTATTAAGGCTTCTGGATCATATTGCTGGGGCAGGGGCAGCCTGATCCGATTATGAAAGTATCAGGCACGAAGCAGCGGCGACCATCACGAACGCCAATGAGATCCTTGGGCCCGCGGCAAAAATCAACAGCACGACAGGGCATATATTGAACAGATGGAAGAGGAACTCGAGGGCATGAGCGCACAGTTGTAGTACCAGCCAGAGACGAAGCCCACCATCCTGAAGCGCACCAAGGTGTACCAGCAGCTCTTGACGGAGAGCAAGAACGACACCACGACTCCCGACAGCGACAGCAACGAGCACGGCGAGAGCAGCAGGACGAAGCAATAAGGACATGTAGATACAAACTGACGGGCAGCGGCGCCATATCCGCGAAACAATGGCAGTAACGACGGTATCAAGCAGCCCATCGGCCAGATAAACCAGCGACTCGATCAACAGCAAGAACGTCAATGAGTATTTCAGCGACGCTTTGTGTACCTGCAAGAAAGAGCGCAGGAGAAAACGACACATATCAAAGAAAGACACCCGTGTAATGAATCATGCCAGACAGTGGGGACCAGACACGAACGCGCAATCAAGCGGCTTGAAGGAAATATCGCGGCAAAGGATTCCAATCCACATCGTGCCACATCAGAGAGCAATCGGAACCATTCGCGTTTGAGCAGAAGATTTGTGGTGAGCGAGGCAAAGCGGCACATCGAGCATGCAGGGGCAATCATGCACGACGTGTGCCGAAGCGGGATGAGCCAGGACCAAAACAAACAAAACACGCGACGACACTGACCCAACATATGCAATGCAGTTTCGCGGCCACAGCGAAGCCCACGACCACAGAAAAGTACCACGTCGACCTCGACACTGACTAGAAGAGCATGAGGGATCTAATCTATTCGCGCGAAGGACGACGACAGCATATCTACCGCGAATATCATGGGGAGACGGTGGGGGCGGGGGGCTCGAGGCAGCGCGCTGAGAACATCCACATGGACCGTCAAGCTCGTGCAGGAATGCGAACATACGAACGCCAACTTTACGAATGGGCCGCTCAGCTGCAAGTGGAGCGCGCTTAAGTCAGGAGGAGAAGAACCAATCTCGATTGGCAACGGGTCGCAAGAATAAACAGCTGCAGCACCAGTACGAGCAGCAGGTCCAGATCAACCGCGCGAAGGCACAGGCGGATAGGAGCGAGAGAGCGCAATAACTTATGCAAATGCGGGATGCTACCGGGGGCGGGCGCCAAAGCAGCGTCCAGGAGCATATCCTCGTCCGATGCGGCCAGATGCAGGCGCAGTTCCACCGGCAACAACGGCTTCAGTGCGAGGAGGCTGAAACATGGATGCACAAGGAGCAGATGAAGGCCCAGGGGCAGATGCGCCACGTGCAGTACTAGCACCAACGTCAACGACATGAGCAGCTCCAAGAAGTACTGCAGCGCGCGCGTCAGCATCGACTGAGACAGCAACGGCCCGAACTTGCACTCCAGCAGGTAGAGCAGGGCGAAAACGTTATGGAGCGACGAGATCAACATCTTGCTGAGCGCGAAGAAGGGCGGGTGCAAACATGAGTTCAGGGTGGTCTCCGCGCCATCATGCCAGATCAGTGCGCACGACTTGATGACATCGCGCAGCTCCGAGGCGTCGCTGCAGCCGAGAAGAAGACCGTCAACTCCGACAGCCGCGCCCGACGACGCTGCACCCCGACCGCGGGTTCGACCCGCTCCCTCCGACGTCGGCCTCTCCACCAATGCCGCCCTCGAGCTTGACGCCGACGCCCGCTGCGGGATGCCCCGCGCGATTGCAGGATCGGCCCCCAGGAGGCCCTGGCATCGCTCGACGCCCCGCGGCAGACGACGGCGCGACAGCGCCAGTGCCCAACGTCGGCAGAGACCCCGATATGCGAGCAAGCGACGACCGCGACCCGTTGCTCATGGCGACGCCGCAAGCCAGCCTGACCCCAGTCCCAACCGAGCAGATCGCGCCGATTCCTTTCGCTGGCGCGCCCTAGTTCCCAGCGCGGCGACCGACGTCGGCCCCGCCTGAAGCGAGCCGACTCCAGCGACCAAAAGAAGACGGCACCGACGACATTTCTGTTGATCGACTTTTGCGACGACGAGCAAAAATAATCAACTGCGCCAGACGCGCGCCGATTCGCGGCGTCGCGCCAACGGGGCCGCCCAGCCTTGCCGAGCCGCCGCCGCGGATTCGCGTCGCGACGCCCGAGCTCTCGAGGTCAGAACCGCCGCTGCGGACAGCGCGGAGGAAGAGCGACCGCCGGCAGAACGCCGCACAGCGAGCGCCGCAAGAAGATGCGCATGCGCGACGACGGTGGAGGCTTCGAAGGCCCGGGCGACCGACGCCCCGCCTTCTTCGACCACCAGGGGCGCCGCAAAAGTCCCGCCGAAACAACCGAGCGGGGCTCAGCACCCATGGGGGTCCAGTGGCCTAGCGACGCAGCCGCGCGGCGCCAGGAGACCGAGCGACAGAGACGGCTGCCGGCATCCACCGCGCAGTGCTGCCGCCGAGCGAAGTCTTGATCGCGAGCGCGGGCGCCTGGCTGGCTCCGGGCAGCCGCGCGTAACTGTCGGCCCCGTAGATTCACTAGACGCGATTTCCAATCGCATGAGTGGTGTTCACTTGCGGGAAGCACGCCGCCCAGCAGCGCACAGGCGAGCGAGGGGCGACGGGCCCGAACGGCCCCCGCTGTTGCAGCGACCGCTAGAGCATGCCCCCGCAGCGAAATCTTGCCAGGGCGGCCATGGGCCGACGCGGCTGGCGCCGCCAGCGGCGAGCCCGGCCCCCCCCGCAAGAAACCAGCATATATGGATGAACCCGACGATTGCGCGAGGAAGAGGGCGACGACCACCGGCGTCGGGAGGGAGGCCGGCGGAGTGGGACAACTACTACCGCGGCGACCCGACAGCAATCGACGCTGGATTGTAGCAGCTCCCTCCATTTCGCACGTTAGACGCAGTGCAACAACGACCAACCGGCGCCGCGTCTGGAAGTGGCCCACCAGTCGGCAGAGATGCCGTGCGCCAGCGCAAGGAGGTGAGGTTCGAGTGCCCCGCGTCTCCACGAGCGGGGCCCGCAAGGGCGACGGCAATGACGCCGCCGTGGCCCGGCCGGCCTGCGCATGCGAGCGAGCGACAGGCGACTGGCCATGTTGGCTCACAGATGCCAAAGCTTTGCAATTCACGCACCTCGACATAGAGGCCGCGCAATCGACGGCCGAATGCTCAGTTCTACGCGAGGACCGACGACCAGCCAACCCATTGCGCAAGGGGGGTTGGGGCCATCCAGTTCGTCAACATTCAAGACGCGTTCCTCGACGAAGACGACGGCCAGATCGGCGTGGGCGACGGCGCCGTGTTCGACGGCCGAAGATTTGCGAAATGGGCGCGCGCCACCAGCACGACCGATGCGACAACGCCCAACGCCGGCAGAAACGCCCCAACCGACGCCCGCGCAAAAACAGGTACCGGCGGCTTGCCAGCACTGACCACGAGCACGAACATCACGACCGCCAGCTTCAGACAATCCCTTGCCCCTGTCACTCAAGTGACCGGTGCCGCATCGACAGTCTACCCGAAGCCAGCGCAATGCCGCCCCTACACCAGCGACAGAACGAGCCAAACGTAAGGCCGGCAGTCTCGACAGCATCCCAAGACACTGGTTCCCACCATAGATCCGGCGGTCAGACGAACAAGGGGGCAAGGACCAAACCTCGGGACGGGTCCGAGGGGCGGGGGAGCAGCGCGGCCACTGCTTGCGCCTGCCAGGGGAGGCGGTGAGGGGCAGGGGGGGTGGGAAAGACGAGCAGTTCCCGCGCCCCCGCGGCCCGCCATAGCTTGCCACCCCCACCGCTTCCATGATGAAGGGGTAGGCGCTAGCATGGTCAGAGGCTTAGCATCCCGACGCGACGGGCGCGGGCAAAGTCATCAGGACACGAACAGCGATGCTGCCTTCCCGACGAGACCCTACCCAGCATCGCACCGGCAGCAGCACGAAATTGGTACCTTGACTGACCACCATTTACTCACGACGAGATCAGAAGAATACGAAGGCAATGAGGCCTTTCCGAACAGCAGCTCATGGCCCCATTGCAACCCAATCGCGACAGCAACAAGAAACAAACCACCATGTCGACAGGAGCATCATGGGCATATGAAGATGAGGACGAGGACAAGGATACTGAGGATGATGAGGGAGGATGAGCCAGATTTGGAGTTGGAGCTGGAGCTGGATTTAGTGGGACGTTGATGAGGAGGATACGGGGACGGCGAGGAGAGCGGAACACTCGTTCTTGGAGGACTAGGATGTGCTGGAGTAGTCGGGCGATGACGATGATGACGATGATGATGATGATGACGGTGATGACGATGATGATGGAGGAGGCCGAGGAGGGGGAGGATACATACTAATAGTGGTGCTGGCCAGTTTGGATCGCAAACGCTAGGCGATTGATCCTGGGAGCAGCACGATAGCGCCGTCGGCCGGAACCGACGCAAAAACACCATGGCCCTTTGTATTTTTCGCCTTCAGGGCGCCGGCGGCTGGATCAGAGGCTAAAGGTGAAGTTCGGCCTCGAATGTTAATTCTTATCAGTGTTGTGTTATTTTGATGATTCCCGAGAAGCAGCAAGTACAGGTGTTTGGAGTCAGGTTTCCAGTTGCGAGAGTTACGGACATCCCTCTGGACATATGATTTCGGAACTCGATCGTTCGAGCCTCCAGGTTCTTTACTCATTGGTTCCTTTCCTTTGTATGCGACGTTTTCAGTGCAGAATGCAGTACATGTGCTACCAGCTATGTGGTCAAAGTTGCGCGATGCAAACTTTATGATGCAATCAAGATGTGTGCGGTGCACGCTCTGTCGCGCGAGCTACGTGGCACACACTGTGTCGCGAAAGCTGTGTGATGCAAGCCTGCTGATGCAGTGCGTGCGGTGCAGGCTGTGTGGTGCGCGCCGTGGGGCGCAGTCCACGTGGTAATGTGCTGCGCGCTGTGTGGTGCAAGCGCTGTGGTGCAAGCTCCGCGGGCGCACGCGAGGCGCGCGCGGCTCGCCGCCCACGGGGCGCCCGCGAGGCGCCCCCGGGCGGCCCTGGGCGGGCACCGTGGCGAAGCCGTGGCACACCCGCGCGCCGCACGGGGCGCCCACGAGGCGCCGGCGGGCGGGCGCCATTCTGGCGCCAGGCGAAGCCCTGCCACGCCCACCCGGCGCACGAGGCGCCCACGAGGCGCCCACGAGGCGCCCACGAGGCGCCCACGGGCGGGCACCAAGTGGGCACCGACTGGGCACAGGGCGAAACCTCGCTTGACCCATCTCAGTTCCTAGCAGGTAGGAGAGAAGTATGGGGCCCGGCAATCATTGTCCGGGGAATAGTACGAGACGTACGAGGGGAGATGCGGAGGAGGAATGATCGGAGTCGGAGCAAAAGGGCGCGAAGGATGATGATGCGGAGGACTACGGATTAGGAGGTGATGATGAGGATGATGCCAATCAGGCATTTGGTGGCAACGCCATGCAGGAGGCTCTTCCATCGCACAGCGTGGGTAAGGACTTCGGAAAGAGCAAGGGTAAAGGCCCCCCCCTTAGCTTCGCCTGGTCTGGCCTTCCCCTTCCCTCGTCTCTCCTCCTTCCTTCCTCTACCCTTCTTCCATGCTTCCGATGCCTTCGAATGTCAGATATACCAGATAAGCCGCGAGCGCACGTAGTTTGCCCCTCCCCCTTGTCCCTTACCCTTTCCATTGCCTTTTCACCCTTCCCCCTCACCCTTTGATTCTTTTTCCCCTTGCCCTTTCGCTACATACCTCCCTGCTCCACGTTCGTTCTCCTCCGAACTCTTCCTCTCCCCGCAAGAAATCTTCGGAAACGTCAGACAACCGCCGAATACTTTCAGAACTCAACCACAACCTTTCGAAAGTAATCGAAAGCATCCAGAACTTCCGGCCCCCCTCCGTACTGTCGTCCTCCTCCGCCAATCATCTTCCGTGTAAATTGCTACCCCTTTATCGCACCACCATAAGTGTTCATTGTCTAGACCAGTCGTTTCGCTTGAGACTTTATCGCAACGGATTCCCCAAACAGTGCTTGCATTTTGGAGTTCTAACGAACTGGGGGGAAGGGGTTGGGGGGGAGTTGTCGCCGACCGTCGCCTGGGGGGGAGTTGTCGGTCTGGCGGCTCCGTGCTCGCAGTCGCCGCCCCGTCGCCGCCCCGTCGCCGCCCGTCGTCTGGGGGGGGGGGGTTGTCGGTCTGGCGGCGCCGTGCTCGCCGGCGCCGCCCCGTCGGCGCCGCCCCGTCGCCGCCCCGTCGCCGCCTCGCATAGATCGCACTGCATAGATCGCACTGCATAGATTGCGCCACATAGGTTCTCCTTTCTGAAAGAATAGACTCTACCCCCCCCGAATTAACAGGCCACCTCTTCGTATTGCACTTTACATATGATTGTGCCCCATCGTCCATCCTAAATATGAATTCATTCTATCCCAGCCAGGCTGGTATCGCCCCCCCCGCCATCCTCTGCAAACAATACTAGGCACGCGCACTCGTTTATCAAAAACCATAAGTTTTCAATAATCCCCTGCAAAAAGTTGGACGAAGTGCACGCGCGCGCGTCGTCGCGCGCGCATGCCGAAACCCTTCAAAAACCTTCGGTTTCGGAAGGAATTCAAAATCAAGTTTCCAAACACACACACACACAAAAACACAGGGTTTCGCAACATTGATTTTCTAAAAAAGCTTACGCGCGCGCTCTTGCGAAATCTTAAGAAATCCACAGGTTTTTGTTTCCAGGATTTTCAAAACCTACTACCAAACGGGCTTCGCGCGCGGGCATGTCGAAATCTTTCGGGCGCCCTTGCGCGCGTGCCGTCGCGAGAATCCTCTGCAAACAAATGGACGCAGTGCAGACGCGCGCGTCGTCGCGCGCGCATGCCCAACGCCTTCAAAACCCATCGGTTTCGGAAGGAATTCAAAATCGAGTTTCCAAAAAACATGCAAAAAAACAGAGTTTCACAACACGGATTTTCAACAAAAGCGTGCACGCGCGCTCTTGCGTCGTCATCGTCGTCGCCGTCCTCCCTGCTCCCTCGTCGTCGTCGTCGCCGTCGTCGTCCTCCGTCTTTCCTCGTCGTCGTCGTCGTCTTGGCGTCGTGGTCGTTTCCATCGTCGTTGTCGCTGTGGTCGTCCTTCCTCCCTCGTCGTCTTCGTCGGCGTTTCGTCGTTGTCCCTCCTATTTCGCCGCCGTCGTCGTCGTCGTCGTCGTCGTCGTCGTCTTCCCTCCTCCCTCGTCGTTGTCGTCGTCGGCGTCGCCGTCCTCCCTCCTCCTTCGTCGTTCGCGTCGTCGCCGTCCTCCCTCCTTTCTCGTCGTTGTCGTCGTTGCCGCCGTCGTCGTCCTCCCTCCTCCTTCGTCGTTGTCGTCTTTGTTGGCGACGTCGTGGTCGTCGTCATCGTTGTCGTCGTCTTCGTCGTCGTCGTCGGCGTCGTCGGCGTCGGCGTCGTCGTCGTCGTTGTCATTGTCGTCGAAGTCGTCGGCGTCGGCATCGTCGTCGTCGTCGGTGTCGTCGTCGTCGTCGCCGTTGTCGGCGTCGTTGAAGTCGTTGGAGACGTCGTCGGTGTCGTCGCAGTCGTTGTCGGCGGCGTCGTCGTCGTCGTCGTTGTCGCTGTCGTCGTCGGCGTCGGTGTCGTTGCCAAGTGCCATTTGGTACCCACCGTCACGGTCTTAAGAGGTTTGGTCAACCAAGATGCGGCTGGGTGGGTGGGATGTTTGCGCGAGCAGTGGAGTGGACAGCTCACTGCGAACAGAAATCAATTCTCCTTTCTAAAAAGAGAATGGGATCTACCCCCCCCCCCGGGCGTTATCAATCCCCCTTTCGGGTATGTAAATCATGTATGATTCTGGCCACATGTCCATCCTAAATATGAATTTGCACTATCCCTGGGGGGCCGGTATCCCCCCCTGAGGTTCCCCGATAAAAAAACACAATGCGGTGATATTTTTTGTTCTAACATAACACTTTTTCACGAATCCCTTGCAAACAAATTGACGAAATGCACACGCGCGCGCCGTCGCGCGCGCATGCCGAAATCCTTCAAAAACCTTCGGTGCCAGAAGGATTTCGCAGTCGAGTTTCCCCAAACACGTACAAAAACACAGGGTTTCGCAACACTGATTTGCTAAAAAAGCTTCCGCGCGAGCTCTTGCGAAATCTTAAGCAAACCATAGGTTTTTCAAGATTTTCACAAAATGCTATTAAACGGGCTTCGCGCGCGCGCATGTCGAAATCTGTCGAACGCCCTTGCGCGTGTGCCGTCGCGAGAATCCTCTGCAAAAAATGGGACGAAGTGCAGACGCGCGCGATGTCGCGCGCGTATGCCGAAAACCTTCAAAACCCATCGGTTTGGGAAGGATTTCAAAATCGTGTCTCCAAAAAACTTACAAAACCACAAGGTTTCGCAACACGCATTTTCAACAAAAGCGTGCGCGCGCGCTCTTGCGTCGTCGTCGTCGTCGTCGTCGTCGCCGTCCTTCCTCATCCCACGTCGTCGTCGTCGTCGTCGCCTACGTCGTCCTCTGTCTTTCCTCGTGTTCGTCGTCGTCGTCCTCTTTGGCGTCGTGGTCGTTTCCGTCGTCGTTGTCGCCGTGGTCGTCCTTCCTCCTCCTCCCTCGTCGTCGTCGTCGTCCGTCGTCGGCGTCTCGTCGTCGTCCCTCCTATTTTGTCGCCGTCGTCGTCGTCGTCGTTGTCGTCGTCGTCTTCCCTCCTCCCTCGTCGTTGTCGTCGTCGGCGTCGCCGTCCTTCTTCTTCGTCGTTCGCGTCGTCGCCGTCCTCCCTCCTCCCTCGTCGTTGTCGTCGTTGTTGTCGTTGTCGCCGTCGTCGTCCTTCCTCCTCCCTCGTCGTCGTTTTCGTTGGCGTCGTCGTCGTCGTCTTCGTCGTCGTCGGCGTCGGCGTCGGTGTCGTCGTCGAAGTCGTCGGAGACGTCGTCGGTGTCGTCGTAGTCGTCGTCGTCGTTGTCGTCGGTGTCTTCGTAGTCGGTCTTAAGAGGTTTTGCAAATCAAGTTGCGGGTGGGTGGGTGGGATGTTTGCGCGAGCACTGGAGATGACGACTTCAAGTTCAGCAGAGTGGATTCTCCTTTTTAAAAAGAGAATGGGATCTACCCCCCCGGAATTATCGGTCCCCCTTTCGGGTATGTAAATCATATATGATTCTGACCACATGTCCATCCTGAATCTGAATTTACACTATCCCCGGGGGGCCGGTATGCCCCCCCTTGAGGTTCCCTGGTAAAAAACACTATACGGTGACATTTTTTGTTCTAAGATAGCACTTTTTCACGAATCCCTTGCAAAAATGGGACGAAGTGCACGCGCGCGTCGTCGCGCGCGCATGCCGAAATCCTTCAAAAACCTTCGGTGCCGGAAGGATTTCGCAGTCGAGTTTCCAAAACACGTACAAAAACACAGGGTTTCGCAACACTGATTTGCTAAAAAAGCTTCCGCGCGAGCTCTTGCGAAATCTTAAGCAAAACCATAGGTTTTTCAAGATTTTCACAGAATGCTATTAAGCGGGCTTCGCGCGCGCGCATGTCGAAATCTGTCGAACGCCCTTGCGCGTGTGCCGTCGCGAGAATCCTCTGCAAAAAATGGGACGAAGTGCAGACGCGCGCGACGTCGCGCGCGTATGCCGAAAACCTTCAAAACCCATCGGTTTGGGAAGGATTTCAAAATCGTGTCTCCAAAAACCTACAAAAACCCAAGGTTTCGCAACACGCATTTTCAACAAAAGCGTGCGCGCGCGCTCTTGCGTCGTCGTCGTCGTCGTCGTCGTCGTCGTCGCCGTCCTCCCTCCTCCCGCGTCGTCGTCGTTGTCGTCGCCTACGTCGTCCTGTCTTTCCTCGTGTTCGTCGTCGTCGTCCTCTTTGGCGTCGTGGTCGTTTCCGTCGTCGTTGTCGGGTGGGGATCGCTCCGCGAGGGTATCGCCCGAACAAACTTATATTGTTTTTGCCCCCCCCCCCCCCCCCCGCCCCTTCCCTTCCCCCCCCGTCACCCCTCGCTTCCCGTACCCCACCTATCTGGAAAGAAGGGGGGTCCGAGATGATGGATCGGAAAAAGGGGGAGGTCCCCCTCCTTGTCTGGATCCTCCAGCGGCGCTCCCTCGGTGATTTGTATGCAGTCGATTCTATGCTAAGTCCAGGATGAGGGAGGAGGGGGAGTACGGAACGTGAGGAGGGACAGGCGGAAGACGAACATTATGCTGATGATGATGGCGACGATGATGATCATGGTGCTGATGATGAAGATGAAGATGAAGATGATGATGATGGTGATGGTGATGATGATGATGGTGGTGTGGGTGATGATGACGACGACGACGACGACGACGACGATGATGATGATGATGATGATGATGATGATGATGATGATGATGATGATGATGTTGATAATGGTGATGGTAACGATGATGAGGAGGAGGAACAGGAGGAGGAGGAGGAACACGAGGTGGGATGGAAGAAGGGGGAAGGAGGAAAAGGAGGAGGAACCAGAGGAGGAAAAAGAGGAGGATGATGAGGACGAACAGAGAGGGAGAGGGAGGATAGACGAGGCAGCGGGGAAGAGACGATGGCAGCGATGATGAGGCGGGTGCTGCCTGGACTTGAGTCCTTCGGCCATGCTCAGGTGACTTCGAAGACCGCGGCCGCGGGTTTGGAGAGTCAGACTGGCGAGGAGGCGGCGGCAAGGGCGAGGGCAAGGGCGGGCTCCCGAGGACGATCCAATCTCTTCGACCGTGGTGTCTCACTGCTTTTCGGTGTTTTTTTTGTTTTCTCCTCGGGTCCCACTTCTGTCATTGTCCACGGTGTAGGAGGTTAGGTCTGGGACCGACAGAGTTCGACGTTTTTGGGCGTCAGCATACCAATCCTTGCACATCCGTCGCCGCCTCGTCGCCGCTCGTCGTCTGGGCCTGCGTGGCGGTCTGGATGCTCCGTGGTCGCCGTCGCCGTCCCGCCGCCTCGTCGCCGCCCGTCGTTTGGGCCTGCGTGGCGCTCTGGCGGCTCCGTGGTCGCCGTTGTCGCCCCGTCGCCGTTTCGTCGCTGCCCGTCGTCCACTAAGGACCGCACGCCATAGATTGCATCACGAGTGTTGCTCCACATAGCTTGCACAACACAGGCTATATCACATCTATTCTCCCTTCCTAAAAACAATTCGGATCTATCTCCCCCCAGAGTTAACGGTACACTTTTTCCGTGCTGCAATGTGTTTATGATTTTGCCCCATCGCCCATTTTAAACTCATACCATTCCATGGAGGGCGGAGTTTGGTTCCCCCTTCATCACCCCCTGCAAAAAAATGTTATGCGCGCGCACCCGTTTATCAAAAGTCATCAATTTCCAAGAATACCTTGCGTACGTGGCACGAACTGCACGCGCCCGACGCGCGCGTCGTCGCGCGTGCATGCCGATTGTTTTTTCAACAGCCAGAGGTTTCGTAAGGATTTCGGAATCGAGAGTCTCACGAACACATGCAAAAAGCAGGGTGTCGGCACAAGGGTTTTCAAAGCAACCTGCGTCCGCGCTCTTGCGAATTCGTAAGCAAATCTTCGGTTTCAACATTTTCATTAACTTATACCAAGTGGACCTGTCGCGCGCGTGTCGAAATCGTTCGAACGCCTTTTGCGCGCGTGCTGTCGCAAAAAAACACTGCAACATATGGGACGGAATGCGTACGCGATCGCCGTCGCGCGCATGCCGAAATCTTTCAAACATCTTAGGTGCCGCAAGGATTTCAAAACGAGTACCCGGAATCCATGTAAACATACATGGTTTTGCAACATCCGTTTTCAACAAAATTTTGCTCTCGCGGCATTGCGGCTTCTGGGGAAAACATAGCAATTCCATGATTACCATCACATTCTGCCAAGCGGGCCTGTCGCGCCGCATGTCGAACTCAGTCGAACGCCCGTGCGCGCGTGGTGGTGGGGGGGGGGGAAAGAGGGGACACGATCCGTGTCAAATAATGCCATGCGGGCCACGCGCGCGTCGCCCGCGCGCGCATGTCGAACTCCAAAAACCTTCATCGCCGACGCGAGGACATCGTCATCGTTGTCGGCGGGCGTGATCAACATCGGGGCCGTCATTGGCTTTGCCGTCGTCATCGCCACCATCGTCACCATCATCCCTACTGCCATAATCGTGTCTACCCTTATCGGCGTCGCCATGATACCGCGCCCCCCAACTCACCGAGTGCCCGCTGGGAAGTGCCCAGCGGTCAGCGCCACCGCGGCCGCGTTGATCGCGCCAAATTAGTTGGCCGTTGTGCGCGCGAGCGTGCGCGGGCTAGCGCGGCCGCGGAGATGCACTAGCCACCGCCAAGCATTCATCGCAATCGCCGCCGCATGGGTTTGGCAAATAAACCAAGTTGTGGGTGGGTGGGTGGGGTGTTTGCAGGGGGTGAATTTGTCAGCTCGTTTCAAAAATTCAGTCGCGCCACAGAGATTGTTCCACGTGGATGGCACAGCGCAGTTTGTCACATATGTTGTTCCACATAGATTGCACACGGTGCAACGTAGATGGCTAGAAACACCTTTTGGGGTGCGCGATGGCTAATGCCATCAGTATCGTGATTCTTGCCAGTCCTTCTTCACAAACAGTGCTTGCAATCACGGGTTCTTCCTTGTGCTCTCAATCGCGTGGATGGGTGTGTCCAGGCTTTGCCCACTGCCGGGTGGGTGGCCCGCTGCGGGCGCTTCGTGGGCGCCCCGTGCGCCGTGGGTGTGGCGAGGCTTCGCCCGGTGTCCGCCCGAGGCCGCCCTGGGCGTTGGGTGCACCACGTAGCTCACACACATCTTTTGCATCATGTATAGCGCATCGCGCAGGTTGCATCACACAGCTTGCAGCACACAACTTGCAATGCATAGTTTGCACCACATATACTGCATCGCGTAGGTTCTCCTTGTCAAGAAGCGAAACGACTCCACCACCCTCTCGCACCTGGATTAATCGCCCTCCCAGGGACGCTGCACATTACATGATTTTGCCTCGTCGCTCACATGCTGTATGAATTCTTACCACCCCAACCACATTGGTATCCCCCCCTTCGTCCCTGTCAAGAGACATGCACGCACATTCGATGATTGAGATACATAATCTGTCAATGATCGTTGGCAAACCAAAATCTGCACAACATCCACGTGCGCGCGTACATGTCGAAAGCATACCAAACAACAACATTACATACATTCCAACGTACACGTATAACGCATGCCAGGTTTTCCATCGCAATTATTGCAGATATTCTTGGTCGCGTACATTTGCTAAAATCATTTGAACGCCTCGCGATATTGTCTTAGCTCAGCACGCCGTGCATCCGCGTTGAACAGGCACGCGCCCACTGCACGAATCCGTATCACACACTACCGTGCGCCACACGCGCGCACCGCCACGCGCGCGCGTCGAAATCCGTCCATCACAATTAGTTTTCGAAGCGTTTCAAGTTAGAGCGTGTCAACATATGAACATTGACATTCTTTCCGACAAAAGGTGTGCCATATCAGCTGAGTTTTTGCGCGCTCGCACTACCTCACCACCACCCTCATCAGTGCCCCCCGATCTCGTCATCGTGATTGACAATCGCTGTCGTCGTGGCTTTCATCACTCAAACACCTTCATTATCGACACATGGACATCATCATCGACATCGTTGTCACCACTATCGGTGCCGTCATTGGTGATGCACGCCGTCATCGTTCGCATCGCGCTACTATCAGCATTGTTGCCGTCGTCGCCGGCGTCATCATGATACATCGTTCACCCGTGTCACCGACCCGCATTGACGTGCCTGTGCGCCAGCGCGGTTTTGGACATGCGTTCGGAAATTGCTTTCGGTAAGCGCCATCGCGGCCGCATCGGTTGTGCATACCCAGCTGGTCGCTCTGCGCGCAAACTAGCGCGCGCTGGCGCAGCCGCAGAAACGCGCCAGCTGTTGCCAAATAGTCACTGCAGTCGCGGCCGCATGGGTCGCGCAAGCAAGTTGCGAGTTGCAGGGTGGGGTGATTGTGCGAGCAGTGGGAACGACAATTCATGAGTGAAGATGCGTTGCGTGCGCCACCACGTGTAGTACGCCAAATGATTCAGACCAACAGTGTATTGTACCACGTGGATTGGCGACAGCTTGGGCCGTTTAGCTTGCACCGCATTGGTTGCGCCACGCGGATTCCTTTCCCTGAGCGAGTTCGACTCTCCCCCCCCCGCCGAGGCCTGGGTTCGCGCTTCCCTTGCAGTTTTTGATGGTATTTCTTCGGCACGGCCGCTCATCCCACAACATTCATAGGCCAGCCAAGCCAGTATCGACAGACCGTGCGATTTTCCGCAACATACATGTGTTTGGTTGGTTGTTTGTTTGTATGTATGGATGCACGTACGTACGTATGTAGGTATATATGTGTATATATGTGAGTGTGTGTATGTATGTATGTATGTATGTATGTATGTATGTATGTATGTATGTATGCATGCATGCATGTATGTATGTATGTATGTATGTATGTATATATGTATGTATATATGTATGTATGTATGTATGTATGTATGTATGTAAGTATGTATGTATGTATGTATGTATGTATGTATGTATGTATGTATGTATGCATGCATGCATGCATGCATGCATGTATGTAGGTATGTATGTATGTATGTATGTATGTATGCATGTATGTATGTATGTGTGTGTGTGTGTATGTATGTGTGTGTATGCCTGCATGCCTGCCTGCCTGCCTGTCTGTCTGTATGTATCTATGTATGTATGCATGCATGTATGTATGTATGTATGTATGTATGTATGCATGCATGCTTACATATATATATACATATCCGTAATGAATTTGACTCAAGACCAACACCGTGCTTCATCATCTGCCTAAGCGGGATCGTCTCCCATCCACCCCGAGTTTTCGACCGCGATCTCCAGCTCAAAGCAACGAGTCCTGGTCATCCCCCCGCGCTCCATATTCAAGTCCTGGTCAGCCCCAGGCACCTCCATATTTTTTTCGTGGTTTCCTGGTCAACCCCAGGTCCGCGCATGTCCCCCGCTGCTTCCAGCATGGCGCAAGATGCTCTGGGAGGTGGCGCTCCTTCTGGCGGTCCCGCTCTTCCTGCCGCCAGCACTGGTGCTTGTGGAGGTCCAGCTGATGACCCACTCCATCGGCCTGTTGCAGATCCCTGGCGCAGCGACAGGCGACAAAGAAGTGATGAAACACCTGCTGGCCGCGGTGGGCTTGAAATGGGTGGGTGATCGATTGTTGCCACCGAGTCCGTGGATCCCATGGAGGCCGTCAGTGCCGCGGTCAAGGCTTCGCAGGACTTCCTCTCAGCGCAGATGGGCGCGAAGTTGGTAACAGTCAAGCCAGGGGTCATCGCGGAGTTCATCGCGCGGTTCCGGGACCCACTGGGGGCGGTGATCGGACAGCAAGCCTAGCATAACGAACAGTTCCAAAGACATACTCATTCAGTACAAGCGGCATCACCCAAACTCGAGGCCGAACAAGCAGCACCACGGGCACAAGTTGAAGAACTGCGAAAGCTGCCACACGTGCAGGAAATCCAGATTTTCATCGAAGATTGCGAGAATCTACTGGGGTGGGGCCGTGACGGGGGCGCGAGCATCATCGTTGGCATTGTGGCGGAGAATGTCACCAGCGACGATTTCAAGCGCAGCATCCATGCCATCACCGACCAGTGCGAGCTCGACGAAGGACAGTGGGGGGCGGTCGGCAAGAGCCCGTTCGGCGCTACATCATCCAGTTCAAGCGCGACGCCGACGATTCCGCCCGCAAGGCTCGCCTCTTTTGACAGCAAACTATTCGGGGCTGGTGGTGAATGGCTCAACGTTGAAGCGCGCCGCGTTCACGGTAACACCTCCAGGCTCTCCCTCGGCCTCGACCGCTCGGGAAAGACGGTTCGCCGGGAGTTCCAGACCAAGGGGCTCCCGCAGTTCTGCCGCGCCTGGGGCGCCGCCGAACGCTGGCGGGGGGACTACTTTGATGGCGTGCCCATGCTCTCCATCGTCGTCGGCGCAACCCAGCGCGCGGTGACGCGCGCCCCTCCAACTGCACTGCGAGGGCTGCGTCGAGCGCGAAATCAGCAGAGAATCCATCCGCGCGCAGTCCGAGCAGTTCGTCCAACGGCGCAGAACGTACATTTGCAGATCTAACGAAGCTCTGGTTCTTTGTCGTGGGGCGCGATCTGCTCGCCCCATTTCCTTCGCCGCCCGTGGCGCCAGAACCTTGCGCTGCCAGAGCCCGATCGAGCGCGAGAAGATGGCCTCCCACGTGATCGGGTCCTCAGGTCATCAGCGGTTCTCGCCTTGCAGGAAGCGCGCGTCTCGGAGGCGGAACTGGCCCGCGAGCTCCACCTGGCGCGCGTGGCGGCCACCTGCTTCGCCCTGTCCCCGAGCAGGGCACGGGGGGGTCGGCGATCCTGGTGCCTGGCGTGGCGGCGACGGAGGCGCGGGGCGCCGAGCTTTTCCGCCGTCCGGAGCCGATCCCTGGGCGAGTCCAGCTCCGGCAGATCAAGTCGTCGTCGGCGACCTCTCCGGCGCTCGGGGGGGGCGCGCCGCAGCGTGATCGTGATCTACAACACTCACAACTTCAAGCTTGCGCCCGAGCAGGCGCAGAAAACTGCGGGGCCACTGCGCGACGAGCGGCGTCGCCGAGCAGGTGCCCGAGTGGATCGCCGTCCTCGCCGTGGGTGACTTCGTCGTAGACGAGGCCCTTGTCAAGACGACGGCGCCCCCGGTCAATGCAGGGCCCCTTCGCCTCTTGCGGCGCAATCCAGAGCATGGGCTGCTCTAGGGGCAAGCGCTCGCGGGCGCGGTGGAGCTGGGTCCTGGGGCGCCCTCGCACTGCGCCCAGCGCTCCCGGCGGCGCGCCCGCGTCGATGAGATGTGCATCCCCGCCCTGGATGCCAGCCCAGTGGCGCGCCAAAGTGGGCGTGCCAGCGCCGCCCGACGTGCTCCTTGATGTGGGGGTCTCTGACCGCGCCCCAGTGCGTCCGCGCTTGGCCGTGCGAGCGCTAGACGGCCCCGCCGCGCGGCCCGCCCCGCAGTGCATCTTCGCGCGCCCCTTGCCCGCTAGGTGCCCGGGCCTGCTGGCTAGTCGTGCCGCGACAATTTTGTGTTGAAGGGGCCTGGCGCGTCTCGTCGTTCCTTCGAGCGGCGCCGGAAGGGGTGCCGGGGCCGGCGGGCCGAGGCCGCGCAGACGGAGGAGCAGGCGCCGGGCGCTCCGTGCATCCTCGAGCGGTGGCTCCGCAGGACGCAGAGGGCCATCCAGATTCGCGGCAAGATCTGGCCCCCAAGTGGGGGAGTTCTCAAACTCAAAGCCATCGAAGGTCTGCTCTCTGCTCGACCATGCCAAGACCGAGCCCCCCAAGGAGATTTGAGCGGAGTTTCGCAGGACACGCGTCCCTTTCTTCCAGGCCAAGCCGAGTCATGTCCAACGCGTTCGCCGTTAGCTCGAGAAGCATGTAGCCCCGTGTGACTGCCCCCAGGTGGACGCCCCAACGCTCGGCAAGATGACGTCTCTGACTCGCGAGCTGAACGGCTCGGTCCCCAGGCCTGACGGCGCGCCCTGCGTGGCGTGGAACCGCTCATCGCTGGCGCCGCGGGAACTGCTTGATGTCGCGATAGAGGTGGCCAGGGCTGCCCTGTCCCGCTGGGCTCCGGCGACCCACTCGTGATCTTCGCTCCGAGAGGATTGGGGTCTGATGATGGCCGAGCCGTGACGGGGCTTGCAAGGGCGACGCGCCCTACGTCGCTCAAAAATACTGATTGCAAGAATCGTCGCCTCGACGGGCAACGAGCTAATGCGGCCGATCGTCGCTCCAGGTGCCCGCGCCGCTCAGGAGGGCCCCCCCCCGAAGAGGCGCTTCGTCGAGCGCGCGGTCGTGGGCGCGCAGTCCCGCGCCGCGGGCGTCCAGGGCGACGCGCGGGCCAAGGGCCCGCTGATGGTCCTCTTCGACTTCGGCGACGCCATCCCGTCGATGTGTCTCGCGCGGCTGAACGCGGCGCTGGAGATCGCGGGCTTCCCCGAGGGCGTCGGCAACGCGGTCGGCGCGACCTGCCTCGCGCCAGTCGTTTGCGCCGACCGAGGGCAGCGCAGGGGGTCTTCTGCGCCGTGGCCCCGGGGGATCTGCGCGGGTGCCGTTGGTCGGGTGCGCTCCGGGCGGTTGGAGTGGACATGCTCTTTCGTGGCGTCCGTTCGCGCGCTGCGTCCCTCGAGGGCGCGGCGATTGGCGCCCGCGCGGGCTGCGCGGGCTGCGCGGCGCCGCCCCTCATGATGATGCGCCCCGCGAGGAACGCGTTCCACGTTGCGGCGTACCTGGCGAGGCTGGCGCTCAAGACAATGAAGTGGAGCTCCGCGTCCTTGCCAAGATTGCGTTTATGGTTCCGCGGTGGAAGGACGTGGCGATCGCCGCGTTTGCCGAGTGCCTGGGCGCGCTGATGGGCCCGGGCGTGGGCGACAACGTGCGCCGGCAGAAGGTGATCGCAGGGTGGCAGCGGACCGCCAACCTGATCGCTGTCGTGGGGGCTCCTACCAGTACCTCGTTCACTCTATGCAGCCAGCGCGCTGTCATGGCGACGTTGCGCCGCAGCCGTGTTCGTCGCTGGCCTGCCCGGGTGAAGGAAAAGGGCGCCTGGGCACTGCGTCGAGTCCGGCACTCGCCTCCGCAGGCGCTCCCTCGTGATGATTTGCTCGCCCAGTCAAACTGGTCCGCCCTGATGGCGGTCTCCCTGTGACCAGACATCTGCGCCGCCCTCGTGCGCGGCGCCCGCGACGGCCCGGATTTGGCCGTGCTGGATGCGCCGGCTGCGCGCTTCTGAGGAGAGGGGGCTCTCTTTCCACGGGCGCGGGCAGAGCCTGTTCGCGCCGTTGCGCAGGAAGTCTACGCCGATCGTGCTCGCGTCAGAGGAGGTCGTCGGCGGCTTCGAAAATGACGAAAAAAGGTCGGGGCGAAGGCTTGTGGCACTGCTCTGTGGTGCACGGAAAACGGTCGCCTGCTCTCCCTTCGCCTGACTGCCCGCGCTCGCATGGAGAAAATAGCCCGTGCTCACCTGACCTCCTCGCTCCTGCTTGATTGCCTCCCCTCCGCCTTCCCGGCTCGTCTCCGCTCGTGGCCATTGCCGTCGGGGCTACTCGGGCTGTCTCAGATTGAATGGGGGCCGCTCGACGAGCTGCTGAAAACCTTCGCTCCTCTGGCTGTCCATTTCGCCCTCAAGACGGGCTACAAGCCGCAGCTCGCGCGCTGGCGCCAAGAACGCCGACGGCTCTATGCGTCTTCGGCTGTCTCCGTTGCGAGGGCCCAGGCGCTCTTGACTCCATGACTCATTGCGTTCGCTGCTCGCATGTGTGTCACGCTGTGTGCGTGGTGTGGAGCGTGCGCATTTTAGCGCCAGAGTCGTTGATCGCTCGTCTAGGCCTCTGCAGCGGAGAATCAGATGCGCGCGCGCAGCTCTTGGCCCTTGAGCGCGCTGTATTAGCCTTTCACACGTGCAACATCCAAGCGAAGTTGCTTCCTGTGAAGTGAGCGCAGTCCGACGCGGTGTTTGAGCGCCCGTGCTGCGAGGGCGCTGCTCCTGTCAACCGACAGTCCTGCTGTGTGGTAGATCGTTGGAGCCTGTGCTGCGCGGAATCAGGTTTTTGTAGGTATATATGTGTATGTATACACATGTATGGCCACATGCATATGCATGTATTTGTGCATGTATATGTAGATTGATAATTATGTGTTTTTGTATGTGTATATGTATATGTGGATGGGCAGTTGTGTGTATGTATTACATGCTTATGCGTTTGCATCTGTGCATGTATGTGCGTAGCTTTTCTTGTTGTAGGTATATGTGTATGTATGTAGATATGAGTATGTATATATGCATATGCAATGTGTATGTATATCTACATTTGTGTCTATGCATGTATAGCTCGCCCCCCGCCCAGTAGCAGACTTTTCGCTTTCGTTCGCGTCTCCAATCTCCAATCTCATCTTTCTCCTCCTCCTCGCCTCCTCTTGCTCCTCCTTCTCCTCCGCCATGGGGGCGCCGGGAAGGGCCCCGCGGAAGGGGTCGGCAAGGGGCCGGCAGAGGGCCCCGGGAAGGAACCCCGCAACACACCCAGCAAGAAGGGCCCAGGAACGAACCCAGCAAGGGGCCCAGGATGGGCCCCAGCAAGGGAACCTAGGAGGGAACCAAGCACAGGAACCCAGGCGGGAACCCGGCAAGGGAGCCAGGAGGGAACCCAGAACCCGGCAAGGGGGCCCGGGGGGGAACCCAAGCTGTGCACTGCTATGCCATTGGCCTCCCCCCCTCCATTTGCGCCGCAACCGTGCGGCGAGCAGCTCCGCGCGCCGAAAAAGGGCAGCGCAACAAAGTGGTTGCGTCATTTCCTCTCGAGGGCGTCCGAATAATTATCCTGGCGAAGGACCCAGCCATATGAAGTTGTGGGCACCGCAACTGTGAACATTTTCTTCGGTGAAGCTATGGGGCCACGAAGCAAATTGGATGTGGGGGGCGCATGTGGGCGGTGCCACTGGGGGCTTCGGTAGAGCTCCCTATGGGGTCAAGCGCTGTGCTGGGTGGGTGAAAATGCCAATATGGGCGTGGGGGACGCATGCGGGCGGCCCCACTGGGGGCTTCGGTGGAGCTCCCTGTGGG
The DNA here is from genome assembly GCA_963575745.1 of Prorocentrum cordatum. Lineage (NCBI taxonomy): Eukaryota > Dinophyceae > Prorocentrales > Prorocentraceae > Prorocentrum > Prorocentrum cordatum. The sequence goes on along the minus strand of CAUYUJ010016854.1, from coordinate 15,457 downwards.
GCCACGAAGCGCTGTGCTGGGTTGGTGAAACTGCCAAATTGGATGTGGGGGACGCATGTGGGCGGTCCCAGTGGGGGCTTCGGTGAGTGTGGGGGGCGCATGCGGGCGGTCCCACTGGGGGCTTCGGTGGAGCTCCCTATGGGGCCACGAAGCGCTGTGCTGGGTGGATGGATGGGGGGGGGGGGGGAGGATGGGGGAGGAGGAGAGGAGGAACGCGGGGGCCGTCATCAAAACGAGGACCCAACACCACAGGATGGTTGGGAAAAAGGATCCCCTTTCGCTCCGCGCATGATGAGCCTGCTCTCCCCCCCTGCTGCTCCTCGCTTCTCCTGCTGTCTCGGCCTCTTCAGCTGCGCGCCGTAGCCTTTGGCTCGAACGCTTGGCCCGCGATAGCTGCTAATTTGGTGCGGTTTTTGATTTATCCATTCTGGGGGCCGCCGTGGCGCGCGCAATTGGGCGCCCTGCTGCGGCCTCTGGAACCGCGAAGAAAACCGCATGCATGAAACGTACCGCCGCGGCCTTCAACCCCGTCCCAGCACCGAAGAGGGGGGGCGGCCGTGTCCAGGGCCGTAGAGGGAAGGAGCGTGAACAGTGGTGCCGTACCATAGACTTCTTCACCGCAGACATCGATACAGAGCTGGTGGACTTGCTGATCGAGGACGGCATCCTGTTCGATTGGTCTGGGTTGACGTGCCCAGTATGCGGCAAGGGCCCCCTCGGCGACCGCTGCATCAAGCAGTGGGCGAGTGGGCGCGGCTACGAGCGGAGGTGCAGTGGCGGCAAGAATTGCGGCCAGCAGGTGCGCCCCATCCACTGCCGCCCAATCTTTGCTTTAGGCAATGGACAAGCGACCTCGACGCAGTAGGACAAGGCCCGGGTTATTTTTCAGCGCCCCCCCCGGGAATGGCGACCGCGCAGATCCGCCAGCGCTGCGGCAATAACCGCGAGATGATCGAGGGCATGGCCCGCAACCTCGACGTGGCTCGCCAGCAGTGCGTTGGGAAGTGCGAGAGGGGCGTCGCGTGCGGCGACGGGGAGAAGTGGTTGGACGTGGAAGCTGACGAGTCAGTCTTTGCCACAGTGATCACAGGGGACACGGAGGCGAAGGAGCGGGGGCAGTGGGCGGGCGTCGTGGACAGGGGCGAGCCAGACGCGGTCGTGCTGTTCAAGACAGAGTCGGACCGCGCCGCCAAGAACGCACCTGGCCCAGGCGCTGTCAAGAAGAGCGACTGGCAACCCTTCCTCTCGAGCCGCCTCAAGGATCGCAAGGTGATCTCGCGCTCGGGCAGTGCCGGGGGCCGCGAGATGAGGGCGCTTGGCGTGCTCCACGACGCAGCAATCCACTGTGGGGGGCGCGTGGGGCGGGGGGGCAAGTTGGCGCGGATCAAGCCCGTGTGCTCCAAGATCGCCGAGCACAAGCTCCCGATCGGCAACGCGTTGAAGGTCAAGGCGGGCGCGCAGATCATCGACGGGGCCTGGAAGCACGTCAGGAAGCGCGTTGGCCCTCTGACGTGGGAGCCGCGCGGCAGAGCACTTGCCGCCCGCGTCCGCTCCGCTCAGTGGGGGCGCTGGCGTCGGTCAGGATCTTTGGGCCGTCGCGAGCGCGATGGTGCTCGACTGGGTGGGGTCCGCGTTCTGACGCGCGCCGGTGCAGCGCAAGAGCACTTGTGATGGGTGGCGTTTTAATAAGAGCGCGATGTGCATGCGCCATTCGTCAGCGCGGCCGGGGGCTGCTGAGAGGGGTGCTATTCCGCGGCCGGGGGGGCGGCGATCGGCCAGTGCTGCGCTGCTGATATTGCGAGACCTGCGCGCGCGCGACCTCTCCCCCTTTCAGAAACGAAGGGCTTGGGGGGCGCGCCAGTGAGGGCGTGGTGCGATGGGGGGTGAATGGGCTCTTGCGCTAGAGATAGACGCGCAATGTGCGCATTCGCGGCCGGGGGCCGCGGGGGAAGCACGCTGCGTCGCACTGAGCGCGCGGCGACAAGCATATTCTACAGCTCACGAAAATGTGATCCACGGGAAGCAGAGCGTCTGGCCTCTGCCCCGCTCGCTCCCCCGCCCCGCTCGAGCTTGCAGATTGACGCGTCAATGTCTGGCTCAAGTGGCGCCCGCCGCAGATCGCCTCGAGCTTCCGTTTGCGCCCGCTGCGTGCCGTGGCGGGCCTCGCGGCTGGCGGCGCCAGACCAATGGGGGGGCTCATCGGCGGCGACGCGTCCGCGACTCATCAGATCAAAAACCCTTGGCTGCACGTGGCGGCGGCGCAGCCCTGCGAGGTGCTCGAGGAACCGGGGCGTTTCCCGTCGGACCCTCCCTCAGTGCTCTGCCTCCGCGACGTGCCGCTCCAGTGCGCGGGCGACGTCGTGAATCTCTAGCATTTGGTGGATTGGGTGGCCCCGGGGGGCGGCGCCGCGGAGAATTTAGACGCAGTCGGCGTGTGTGGCGCCATGTGCGCGGGCAACTGCATGGCGCTGCTGGCCCCGTTTAAACCGAACAAGGGCCCTGGCGAAATCGCCGTTGCCATGCAGCTCTATGTCTTGCCGAAGGGCAGTGACGGCGAACAGTGCGTGCTGAAGTACGCCGGGTTCGAGAATGAGGTTCGGGCCGACATCGCCAAGGAGATCTTCGTTGCAGGCGGGTGCTCGCCGTCCACTGGGGGGGGGGCTCGGCCGACGCTGGGCCGCCACTCAAGCTCCCCCTTTGCATGGTGGACAGGTTGGGCGGGGGGCAGATCCGCTACTGGGCCGGCCGTCCGTGGCCGCGCTGCCGTCGGCGCTGGCGGTTGCGACCAGGGAAAGCGAAGGGCTGGCTACCGTTTCGTAGAGGAATTCGGCCCGGGGGCAGACGGCCGCGCCCAGTTGAGTGGGCCGACGGGCAGATGAACGACGAGCACTCGCCGATCTTCGGCTGGCAGGCGGCGGAAGTCAAGGGGTCGCTCCGCATTTGCGCGGCGGGCAGTG
>CAUYUJ010016854.1:0-7500 GCA_963575745.1 Prorocentrum cordatum | reverse complement strand
GTGGTTCCTGCTCGCGCTTTCTTGGGGTTGTCTTGGAGCCATCATGAGCCATCTTGAAAGGATTCTGAAACCATCGCGGCCGAAAACAAAATATTTGCCCGCTATTGTTCGCGCGGGCGCTGTTGCCTGGGGGTTGTTCCTCCCAGGGAAAAATGCCGCATGGGCAACCCTACACGCGTGAGGATTTTTGAGGACTTTCGTAAGACGGGTGCTTTGAGGGAAACCGTTGCAAGGATGGAGGGCGCATGTCGATCAAAGTGCAGCTCTCGCCTCAGCGCCGCGCACGCTCGTCTTAAAAGTTGGCAACAGTTCCAAGGACGGAGCGCGCATGTTGTTCGAAGTGCAGATCTCGCCTTAGCGCCGTGCACTCTTGGTTTAAAAGTTTGCATTCGTTTCAAGGATAGAGGCCGCACGTTGATCAAAGTGCAGCTCTCGTCTCAGCGCCGCGCGCATTCGTCTGAAAAGCTTGCAGCAGTTACAAGGATGGAGGGCTGGTGTGGTTCAAAGTGCAGCTCTCGTCTCAGCGCCGCGCACTCTCGTCTTAAAAGTTTGTAACAGTTACAAGGATCGAGGGCTTGTGTGGTTCAACATCCAGCTTTCGCCTTAGCGCCATGCACATGCGTCTTCGTTTTCGTCGTCGCATCGCTGTCGTAGTCGCAATCGCACACGTACTCGTTATCGTCTTCGTCTTCGTCTTCGTCGTCGGACCGCCCGAACTATAATTATTTTCCGCTATTGTCGGGCGGGGTCGTTTTTTTTTTCCGAGTTGTCAATGCATTCGCCCGAAAGATATTTATTTTCCATCTACTGGCCAGGGGATTTCTAAATATTTAAAGGGGTTAAGGGAAAGAGGGAGAGAAGGAGAGAGAGAGAGAGAGGGAGAGGGGGAGAGAGAGAGATAAAGATAGAGAGAGGGAGGGATGACGAGAGAGTGCCATATGGAGGTATAGATGTATGTATTCATGTATTTATTTGTATATCTATATATATAGAGAGAGAGAGAGAGAGAGAGAGAGAGAGAGAAAGAGAGAGAACGAGAGAGACAGAGAAAGAGAGAGAGAGATAAACATAGAGATATATGATGTATGTATACAGATACATAGAGCGAGAGAGAGAGAGAGAGAGAAAGAGAAAGAGAAAGAGAACGAGAGAGAGAGAGAGAGAGAAGGATACAGTGATAAAGAGAGGCATCGTATTGACAATGCACAGGGAAGACGGAGAAGAAGCCGACGATGACATTACACAAAATCTGTATGTATGATACTTGAGGGGGGACCATATATATATATATATATATAGATATTTGTATACATACTTTTATGTATATATATGTAAATAGACATATGAGTTTGCATAAGTACACGTATATGCAGATGTAATGTTGATACGTGTGTACATGTACATGTTTGTGTAAATGTACATGTGCATGTATATGCATACGTGTCTGTATACGTGTATGAACATGCTAATGTATATGTACGTGTGCATGTGCATGTGTATGTCTATGTACATGCATATCCATATGTACATGTACTTGTATACATGTATATATCTGCATATGTATTTGCATATGTGTATATGTGTATGTGTATGTGTATGTCTATGTATGAGTGTATGCATGGATGCATGTATGAATTCATACACGTATATTTGCATCGTATGTATAGGTGTGTACATATATACATACAGTGCGATATTCACGCGTTTGTTTAAAACGCGCGGTTTGTAAAATGGTTCATTCGAAAACACCATGCGGACCACATGCGCGTGATTCCGTGTGTGAATATAGCATCATTATATTCAGCGGTTGGTTTCTCAAGCATTTAACACACCGCTGGTCAACATCTTTCAACTGGCCCCCGTCGCTTCCCAGGTTCAGGAGGGACCGCGACGACAAACCCAGCCGGGCGGACGAGGACGGCAATTGGTTCTCGCGCGGCGGCGGCGGCGACGGGCCGCCCAGGGACAGGGACCGGGGAGGCTTCGGCGGCGACCGCGATCGCGACCGCGGCGGAGGCGGTGGTGGCGGGCGCGGCTTTGGCGACCGGGACCGCGACCGCGGCGGCGGCCGGGGCGGCGACGACGTGGAGGCGGACAAGGACAACGACTGGCGGGGCGGGGACCGCGGTGGCGGCGGCGGGCGCGGGGGCTTCGGCGACAGGGACCGCGACAGGCCAGCGGCGCGCTTCACAAAGGGTGGCGTCGTCCTCCTTCTCCACCTCCTCCTCCTCATCCTCCTCGTCCTCCTCCTCTTGCTCTTCTTTTTCCTCCTCCTCCTCCATGTCCTCCGTCACATCCCTCCTCCTATTTCTCTTTCTATCCGTTCTTCTCCTCCTCCTCCTCCTCTTTCCTCTCGTCCTCCTTATATCCCTCCTCCTATCCCTCCTCCTGTCCCTCCTCCCTGGCGCCGAGGGGAGCCGCGCCCTCCAGAGGATGGCGGGGGCGGCTTCCCCCAGGAAGGGCCCAGGGAGGCCTCTGGAAGGTCTGCGGCCTCCGAGAGGGCCCCCCCGCCTCTTGGGGAGGCCCCCCCCCCTCGCCCACCCGGGCCTGCGACGAACGTGGCTTCCCCGCCCCACATCCGCCGCCCACAGGCCGCGGGGTCCGGGCCCCTCGCCTCCTTCCTCGAGGTTGTCTCCTCCTCCCTGGACGTGCGGCCCCCCGCCCTCTTTGTGCCGGGCGGGGCGAGGACAAGGATATAATAGTCCGTGCGTGCCGGAACGCTCCGAGAAGGCCGCGGTGCCCGATGCATCCTCTAGAGCTGTTGGGAGTTCTCGGGGATCCCCGATTCAGCCTTGTCTAATTTTGACCTTGTCCTGGCTTCGCCGCATTGTGTGCGCCGCCAACCAGGGACCGGGACCGCGGCGACCGCGGCGGCTTCGGCGGAGACCGGGACCGTGACCGGGGCGGCGGCGGGCGCCGGGACGACGACCGCGATTGGGGCCGCAGCGGCGGAGGCGGCGAGTCAAGGAGGCCCGTCTTGCAGCTCAAGGCCCGCACCGTGCCGCTGCCAGGCGGCGATGACGGTGACTGGGTGGCACAGCACGAAAGTGCCGGCGTTGTGCTCAGCTGCTCTGACCTCCCCAGGCCCCCGGCGTCGCGAAGAAAAAGCGTTGTAGCGGACTTTTTCCCATGTGTTCGGCCTCTGGAGGCCTGTGTCTCGGGCCCCAGGGCAGTCAGGAAGCGACCCACAGGGCGAGCCACATGGCCAGGAGACGGGGTCGAGGGATCGACGACCCCTGGGAACAGGAATGCGACTTTCTTGCAGGTCGTGTCGAAGAATCGTCCAGGCCTGCCTGCTCTCTGTGGTATCCACTCGCCACCTCTTCCACGCCTCTTCTACCGCCTCCCCCTCCCCACCCTCCCCCTCCCTGCGTGCTCCCTCTCCCCCTCCCCCCCCCCTCCTCTTCACAATCCCTGCTTCCTCTTCCTCCTCCCCTCCTCGTCCTCCTCTGCCTCCTCCTCCCTGACTCGCCCTCTGGGTACGTTCGCTCTGCCTCCTCCTCCCTGCTTCTTCCTCTTCCTCCTTCTCCTCCTCCTCCTCCTCCTCCTCCTCCTCCTCCTCCTCCTCCTCCTCCTCCTCCTCCTCCCCCTCCCCCTCCCTCCTCCTCCTCCTCCTCCTCCCTGCTCTGCCTCCCTCCCCCTGGAGAAGAGAGGCAGGAGCTGCAGGCGGGGAGGGCGGGCGCGGGGAGCCCCCCCCCCACCCCCCCAGGTGACACCGGCAGGTCCGCGGCGGCCGACCGCCCCTCCCCCTTCGGGGCGGCCAGGGCGGGCTCCTCCGCGAAGAAGGGCGACAAGAAGGACTCGGCCTCGGGCCACCGGGTCCTCTGCAAAAGGGGTCTCTTGGCATCGCTCGGACGTGTGCATTTTTCTCTCGGCGAGGGCCATCGAGGAGCATCCTTGATCATTTTGCGAAAAAAAATCAAGCACGCACGAAACCGGCAAAATCATAGGGAATGGACGTCCGAGCGATGGCCAGGTCTCGAACGTGTGCGCAGCAGGCGGAGGAGGAACAAAAAGGGCATGACCATAAACATGCGGCGCTCCACGCGGATTTCTTGGGTCGGCGCAGGGCCCCCCTGGCGGCGACTCCGGCGCCGCCCCTGGCGCGCTCCGCGCGCCAGGGAGGGGGGTCAAGCGCAGATCCAATCAATCCGCGCGGACCGTCGAACGTATGTTTTTTTTTTTTTTTTTTTTTTTTCTTTTGTTTTGTTTGTCCTCTTTTCTTCTTCTTCTTATTATTATTCTTCTGCTTCTGCTTCTTCTTCTTCTTCTTCTGCTTCTTCTTCTTCTTCTAACAGTTCATGCAATCGCTTGCGCAGTATCATTGCGCATGTCGTGCAATAACAGCACGCGGCTGCCACCCTTTGCCCGGAACCAGAGGGCGGGGAGCGGGTGGAGCCCAGATCGGGGGCTCCCAAACGGCTCGGTGACCGCACCCTGCGGTGCCTCGGTGGGGATGCGGAGTGGCCGCACGGTCTTGGGGCTCGGGTCGTTCTCCGAGGATGTCTTGGGCGACCGGGGCCTCCGAGTTCCCATAACGGTGCGGTGAAGGACTGTGCGGTCAGGTCTTTTGGGCCTTCGAGGTCACCGCACGGTCTGTCACCGCGGTACCGTCTTGGGACCCTCAACCAGACCTCAGGCGACTCGAGGAGCTCGCGCCAGAGCTGTCTCGCAATCGTCGGCTTCAGCGGGGGGCGTTTCCTGAGCCCAGGGGGACGTCAACAAAACGGCGGGGCATGGAACGCTGGCCTTGGGGAAGGGGTCGCCGGCTCGGGAGGGTCAGCGGCTCGAGCACAAACGAAGACGGGTCGACGGAGGTCTTGAAGGATGGAGTTCGGAGGGAGGAGGCTGATTGGGAGGCGACAGAAAACAGCCCGCAGGGCGAAACCCATACGCACGGTAGGGTCGAGAGCCGCTGGGGACTTCTGCGAGCGGAGATTGTTCGAGGTTGAAATGGTTCAAGCGGCGTCGGAGAAGTAGGGCCCCCATTTTCAATGCAGGAGTCTGCCGCACACCGACCCGGGTCAAGCCCATCCTGGAACCAGGATCGGTTTGGCCAGTTCCCGCCGAAGCCTTCCCAGAGCCATCGGAAGTCCTCCAGCCCCCTCCGAGGCTATTGGGCCCTGAGGCCGTCCGAAACCTTCCGATCCCCTTCGAGGCTATCCAAGGCTTCCGTGCGATGTCCGACGACCTCCGACGACCTTCCGAAGGCCTCCGACGCTTTCCGGACCCCCCCCCAAAAACTTCCGAGGCCTTCCGAGGGTCATCTGAGGGCCCTCCGAAGGCCCTTCGAAGGCCCTTCGAAGGCCCTTCGAAGGCTTCCGAGGCCCGCCATACGCCCCCGACGCCCTCCGAGGGCCATGCGAGGGCCCCAGCATATCTGGCCGAGCCCATCCGTCCGAGGGCCCCTGGTCGCCCTCCCCCCACCCCCGAAGAGGACGAGGACGGCTCCGAGGACGAGGACGGCGGCAGCACGCCCGCGGGCAGGGAGGACGCGTCGGGCTCCGAGGACGAGGAGGCACGCGGCGCCTCCTCCTGTCGCTCCTCCTGATCGTCGTGCTCCTCCTCCTGCTCCTCCTCCCCGTCCTCCTGCTCTCCTCCTCCCCCTCCTCGCCCCCCTCCTCCTCCTCCTCTCCTCCTCCTTCCTCCTCCTCCTCCTCCTCCTCTCCTCTCCTCCTCTCTCTCTCTCCTCCTCCTCCTCCTCCTCCTCCTCCTCCTCCTCCTCCTCCTCTCCCCTCCCTCCTCCTCCTCCTCCTCCCCTCCTCCTCCCTCCTCCACCTTCTCCTCCTTCCTTCTCCTCCTCCTCGTCCTCCTCGTCCTCCTCTCCTCCCTCCTCCTCTCCTCCCTCCTCCTCCTCCTCCCCCTCCTCCTCCTGCTCCGCCTCCTCCTCCCCCTCCTCCCTCCCTCCCTCCTCATCGTCCTCTTCTGATGATGATGGTGATGATGATGCTGCTGTTGATGGTGCTGATGATGACGATGATGATGATGACGATGATGATGATGATGATGATGATGATGATGATGACGATAGTGATGATGATGATGATGATGCTGATGATGATGATGATGATGATAATGGTGATGACGATGATGATGATGGTGATAATGCTGATGAGAATGAATGACGCTGATGATTATTACTCGTGTTATTAAGATGTTGCTGATGATGACGATGCTGCTGATGATGACGACGACGATGATGATGATGCTGATGATGATGATGATGACGATGATGATGACTGCTGCTGCTGATGATGAGGATGGTAAGGATGCTGACGATGACGAGGCTGATGCTGATGCTGACGATGACGATGATGCGGATTCTTAGTAGTAGTAGTCTTATTCTTTTTTTATACTATCATTATTACTAGTTCATGTTATGCTTACTTTTAGTATTGCTATTCTTGATACGACTAGCATCATTTTTGAGGTTGTTATGATTGTCTTTATTTTTATGTGTATTCGTATTATTGCTATTCTTACTTTTGTTCTATTAGTAGTATTCGTCGTCGTCGCCGTCGTATCAGTTTTATTCTTATTATTATTCGTGTTCTTCGTCTTCTTCTTCTTTAGCCTCTTCGTCCTCTTATTCTTCTTCTCCCCCATCCCTCCTCTTGTTTCTCCCCCTCCTCCCTCCTCCCTCCCTCCCTCCTCCCTCCCTCCCTCCCTCCCTCCCTCCCTCCCTCCCTCCCTCCTCCCTTCTCCCTCCTCCCTCCTCCCTCCCCTCCTCCCTCCTTCCTCCTCCTTCCTCTCTCTGCCCTCATTCCTCTTCCCTCCTCCCTCCTCGTTCCTCCCTCCTCCCTTCTCTCTTCTTCCTCCTCCTCCTCCTCCTCCTCCTTCTCCTTCTTCCTCTACCCCTCCTCCTCCTCCTCCTCCTCCTCCTCCTCCTCCCCCTCCTCCCTTTCCTCCTCCTCCTCCTCCCTCCTTCCTCCTCCTCCTCCTCCTCCTCCTCCTCCCTCTTTTGCTTCCTCCCTGCTGCATCTCGTTCTCCTCCTCCTCGTCCTCGCGTCTCTCCTCCTCCTCCTCACCTCCTACTCCTGCTTTTCCCTCCGTCTCGTCCCCTCCTCCTCCCTCCACTGCCCTTCGCCTCCTCCCCCTTTTCCACTACCTCCTCCTCCTCCTCCTTCCTTCTCCTCCTCTCGTACCTCATACCCATACCCTCCTCCTCCTCCTCCTCCACTCCTCCTCCTTCTCTGATTCCTCCTTCTCATCCTTCTCCTCCTCCTCCTCCTCCTCCCTACCTTCCTCCTCCTCCTCCTCCTCCTCTTCCTCTTCCTCCTCCTCCGCTTCTTCCGTCTCCTCCTCCGCCTCCTCCTCCCTCCTCCACCTCATTCTCCTTCTCCTCTTCCTTCTCCTCCTCCTCGTCCTCCTCGTTCTCCTCCTGCTCCGGCTCCTGCTCCTGCTTCCCCTCCTCCTTTGTCTCCTTCTCCTTCTCCCTCTCCCTCCTCCCTGCCTGCCTGCCTGCCTGCCTGGCTCCCTCCCTCCCTCCTCCCTCCCTCG
>CAUYUJ010016853.1:52373-259727 GCA_963575745.1 Prorocentrum cordatum | reverse complement strand
ACGTAGTAAGTAGTAGTAATAGTAATGATAATATTACTAGTAATAGTTCATGTTTTTTTGAAATTGAAAAGCTCTTTGACCTATGACTACGAGGGGCCCTTTTCAACCAAACAGGCCAAATGCCCTGGGGATGTGCCAGGGGCGCGACACAGTGACACAGCTGCGAGTGGCGCAATGATGCCCTGGGGACGTTTCAGGCGCGCGTCATACACATAACATGCGCGCACGCTGTATCACTGCAGTAATAGTAGAAGCAGCAGTGGAAGTAATAGTAGAAATAATAGTAGTAGTAGTTGTAGTAGTGGTAGTAGTAATAGTAGTAGGATTAGTAGTAGCAGTAGCAGTAGTAAGTAGTAGCAAGCAGCAAGTAGCGGTAGTATAGTAGTAGTTAGTAGCAGAAGCCGTAGTAGTAGTAGTAGTAGTAGTAGTAGTAGTAGTAGTAGTAGTATTAATAGTAGTAGTAGTGGTAGTAGGAGTAAGAATAGCAGCAGTAACAATACAACTACTAGTAGCAGCAATCGTAGTAGTAGTAGTAGTAGTAGTAGTAGTAGTAGCAGTAGTAATAGAAGCCGTGGTCGTCGTAATCGTGGTCGTAGTAGTAGTATTAGTAGAAGCAGTAGTAGTAATTGCAATGGTAATGTCAAATGCATTGGTACGTCTTAACCGACGTGGCAAAATTAATAGTCGCAGTAGCAATAGTAACTAGTAATACTAGTGGTGACGACAACACTGTTGCAATACTACAGGATCATCGCAGAAGCAATGGGCAAACTAAAATTAGCAGGAATCATGAAAGTGGCAGACCTAATAGAAGAGCAAAAAAGAAATGGTACTTGCAGAAGAAATGTCGCTAGTAGTAGTACTCGTTGTAGTAGACCTAGGACCTAGGAGCGGTAGTTGTAGTACTAGGTGCACTAGTAGTAGTAGTAGTAGTAGTAGTAGTACTAATAGAAGTAGTAGTAGTAGTAGTAGTAGTAGTAGTAGTAGTAGTAATGGTAATAGTCGTAGTCGTAGTAGTAGTAGTAGTAGTAGTAGTAGTAGTAGTAGTAATAGTAGTATTAGCATTAGGAGTAGTAGTAGTAGTAGTAGTAGTAGTAGCAGTAGTAGTAGTGTCAGTAGTAGTAGTAGTAGTCGTAGTTTAGTAGTAGTAATAATAGTAGTAGTAATACTAGTAACAGTAGTAGTAGCAGCCGCAGCAGCAGTAGTAGCAACTGTAGTAGCATTGCTAGTAGCACTAGTAACACTATGGACACTAGTACACTAGTCACTAGTAGTAGTCTAGCCAGAAGCAGAAGCGAAAGCAAATGTTGCGGCGCCTGGGGCCCAGTCTGGGTGGCCCAGGGCCGCGGCCTCGGGCCAGCGCCGCTCGCGCGCTTCCCGAACGCGCGCCAGGAGGCGCGCGCGCGGGGGGTGCGAAGGGGCGGAGGGGTTGGGGGGGGGGGGGGGGGGGGGGGGGGGGGGGGGGGGGTGGGACGGGGGAGGGGGGGGGGGGGGGGGAGGGGGGGGGGGGGGGGGGGGGGGACGAGGAAAGGGGGGATGTTGGATGGGAAATGAGAATGGGATGAAGAGGGAAATTTGGGGAGGGGGATTGGGGATGGGGGGGAAGGGCCAGGGGTGCACGGGGAGGGGGGGGGGGGGGGGGGGGGGAAGGGAAGGGGGGGAGGGGGAAGGGAATCGCCTTCATGTTCCGCCGTTGCTGTCAAGCTTCGCCAAGAAATCCTGCCCCTTCTTCTCGGCCGCAGCCGAACGTCATTGCCAACCAGCCAAGAAAAGAAATAATATGCTTTAACATGCGCGCGAATGGCAAGGCCGCGCTGGGCCACTGGGTCACTGGGCCCCTGGGCTTCAGAGAACTGTGCTCTCATCACAAGCCAAACCTCATACTGGCGCGGCCCTTGACCCGTGACATTGGTAAACGGATGCTCGGGGAAGACATGTCATGACTCGCACGGGCGTGCTCTTGCTTGCTGTGAACATGTAACATGGGAAACGCGACATGCCGCGAGCGCCGCGCTCGCAGCTGCGACCCGTCACGTGGTGCGCCTTCTTCCGCATTTGATTCTCAGAGCCCCAGAGTGCCGAAACAATGTTGGGGGATAGCGGCTATAGCGCCAGGCCATATTCTATGGCCAGGAACGCACCAAGGGCGGCCCTGGGGCCCTGGGACAAGCTTATTTGCGCGAAATGGCGTTGAACATTCGCCCTGGGGCCCTGGGGCCCTGGCCATGCGCGTCAATTACAAGATCCTCAACCAAAGCCGAACACCTCCCACCCGTTTCGTGGACCCATGGGCGCGCCGTGCGAAAGCTCCAGCAGCGGCGGAGTTCATGGGAAGTTCATCCGAACGCAATGGCCGCATCTTCAACCCAAGACGCCCGCGGAGGACGAGGATGGCGAGGATATGGAGGGAGAGGAGGGGGAGGATGAGGAGGAGGAGTTGGAGGAGGACGACGAAGAGGAGGATGAGGATGAGGAGGAGGAGGAAGGGGAGAGTGGAGGAGGAGGGGGGGGGGAGGAGGAGGAGGAGGAGGGGGGGAGGAGGAGGAGGAGGAGGAGGAGGAGGAGGAGGAGGGGGTGATCTACGAGCACTCGCTTCCCATGCACCTTTCTGTTGTCATGGCGGGTCGGCAATGATGATCCCATTCCTGCGCTATCAGCCGAGGGTGCTGCGCCCGCCTGTGGATTCAGTGAGAATGGATTCTGAGTCATGCCTTCGCGACTTGCCGTAAGAATGAAACATCAGCGCGCGGCTGCGACCGATGCGGCGCGAGCGCGGGGGTGGCGTCCGCGCTCGCTCTGCCGAACCCTGGCTTTTTCTGCGCGCCAAGCGGCCTGGTTGGCAGCGCCAGCCGCGCCGCGCCCGCCGCGGCCGCCGCGGCCGCCACGGGCCGCGGCTGCAATGCCGCGCCTCCCCTTCACGCCAGCGCGCGCTTGGCCCCGAACTACTACCCCACGATGTTATTACGCTACTACGCCGCACTAACGCCGCGCCAACGACATAAACGAAACACACGCGCGGTGAAACGTTACGCAGGCCGCTCGCGAGACGATGCATTGTTTCGCTCGCTCCACGTCGTCGTTGTCGTCGTGCTCCGCCAGCTCGGTGAGCCCCCGATCCTGGGCCGCCTTGTAGAGGGCCGCGCTGCCAGGCGCAAGCAGGGTCTCGATGACGCGACCCACATCATCTGGGCGCCGAGCGCAATGGTCGCCTGGGCCCGCCGCGCGCCCGACGAGGAAGCAGCCCGCGCGTGCCTTCAATTTCGGCTGGCAACGCTCCAAGGCCCGAGGGAACACGGTGCCGTTGAAATCTGCGGCTGCGGCCAATTTGGCCCATGAATTGCGAACGCCACTTGACTTAAGACTTAACCACTGGATGCGATGGACAAAAATCTCATTCAGCTCATGCGTGCGCCAATCGTGTTCCGCGTTCCGAGCGAACACTTTCTTGATGATGCATGGCGCCCAGGTCACGCTGGCATGGCTCTAGACTCTAGACTCTAGACTCTAGACCTGGGCCGCCTGGCTTTTCACGAAGCCAAGCGCGTCCTCGGCCCGCGGTGCGACGAGCGCTGCGGCTGCGATTGCGGAGCTGGCGCAACTAGTAACTAGTGACCCGCCGTCTCCTCGAGCAGCAGCTCCGTGTCCGCGAAGGACGGGGGGGGGGTCCCTGTGCCTGACTCTAACTGCAACTGTAGTGGGAGCCGCCGTGAAATTGACGGTGGCGGCCCCTGCTGCGGCCCCGCTGATGGTGTCTCGTTGCCCCGCCACGGGCGATTGAACTCCTGGTTGATGATGCGTGACCAGGACCTTCATGAACGATGGCATTTGCGCGGCCGCAATCGCCCCCACGTATCCAGGGGGCATGAAGCCGAACTGGGGCTGAAGGTCACTCAAGCCCTTCGCCGCGGGGCGGCCAGGGACCCCGAATGCGGCGACGCAGGAAAGCGGGAAAAGCGCCGAAGGCCCTGCGAAGCCCAATTCCGAAGAAATTGACAATGAATGGCCTCGCGACATCGTTGTGGCGCCCACAGTGACTCAGAATTCGCGAACCACGGCGGTTGCGACGTGAACGGCGGCGGTGCGAAACGGCGAAGCGACGGCGCCCGCCCTCGCGCTCGCTGGCGCCCCCCCCCCCCCCCCCCACCCCCCCTCCCCCTCCCCCCCCCCCCCCCCCCTCGTCCCCCCCCCCCCCCCCTCCCCCCCCCCCCACCCCCCCCCCCCCCCCCCCCCCCCCCCCCCCCCCCCCCCTACCCCCCCCCCCCCTCTCCCCTCCCCCCACCCCCCCTCCCGCACCCCCCCCCCCCCCCCCCCCCCCCCCCCCCCCCCCCTCCCCCCCCCCCCCCCCCCCCCCCCCCCCCGCCCCCCCCCCCCCCCCCCCCCCCCCCCCCCCCCCCCCCCCCCCCGCGCCCACCTCCAACCCCCGACGCTTGCGCTCGCTCGAGACGACGACAGGGAAATTTTACACGCACACCTTTTTACTGAGCCGCGTGGCAAACACAACTACCCGAATCCGACGACAAAAAGATACAGACAGACCGTAAAGAAAGTGTGGGTTTGTTTTGCGTTATCGAGCGGCTCGCCTTTTTCGATGCCCACCCGAGCCCGCAGCCGCAGCTGGCCCGATCGCCGAGAAAGAGGGCCGATGCTCGGCGACCCTCGGTCGAACCCGAGGAGGACGGACAAGCGGGGTTGCGCGACGCCTTCGAGACCCACAAACATGTGCAACGCACCTCACGCTGATCAGTTTCCGAGCGGAACGCGAACAACGCAACAATGCTACGCAAGCAGCAAGCCCTCCGACCAGGGCGGCGCGCCAGGCCGCCAGAGGCCGCGATGACCCCAAAGGAACGCCCAGGGCCCAGGGGCCCAGGGGCCCAGGGTCCAGGGCCCAGAAAGAACCCCAAGACTAAGTGACTTGGCCCAAAGGCCCAAGGCCCCAAGAGGCACCCAACAAGCCCCAAAACTTCTCCAAGAGCATCCGTCCAAGAGCCCAAGAGTCAGAGCCATCCGAGGCCCAGGAAAAAAGCCACGCGTGCTTCCATTGTTGTGGCAAGAAGCAAGAGCTGCGCCGCGTCGTGTTGTTCTGCGCGGCGGGACGGCCGAATATACTATGCCCGCAAGACGTACCCAAGACGCCCCGAGAGCCCCCAAAAGGCACCCAAGCGGTTTGGAGCGCGCCCAAAGACGGCACGCGCGGTACTCCAAGACGGCGTTAGGTTAGGCGCACGATGCACCCAGGGCACCCAGGGCCCAGGGGCCCAGAATGTCACTCCTCCTACTCTGCCTGCCTACCTGGCCGCTGGCCTACCTACTCCTCCTCGTCGTCCTCCCCATCCTGCTCCTGCTCCTCCTCCTGCTCCCCCTCCCCCTCGTCATCCTCGCCCTCCTCCTCCTCATCCTCCCTCCTCCTCCTCCTGCTCATGCTGCATGCAGCTGCTGAGCTGATCCTCCTCCTCCTCCTCCTCCCCCCCTTCCTCCTCCTCCTCTGTCCTCCTCCTCCTCGCCCTCCTCGCCCTCCTGATCACCGCCCCGCCCGCCTCCCCCGCCTTCCCCCCCCTCCCCCTCCTCTCATTCCCCCACACGCGCCACCGCGCTCGCCACCGAAAGGGGGATGAGGAGGAGGAGGAGGAGGAGGAGGAGGAGGAGGAGGAGGAGGAGGGGGGAGGAGGGCGAGGGCGAGGAGGAGGAACAGAAGTTGCATGAGGAGGGAGGAAGCATCACAACGGGAGGGGAGAAGAGATGGCGGGGGCGGAGGGAGGGAGGGGGAGGGGCGGGAGCGAGGGGGGGAGGGAGGGAGGGAGGGAGAGCGAGGGAGGGGGGAGGGAGGGAGGGAGGGTGGGAGGAGGAGGCGAAGGAGGAGGAAACACCACGTGTAAGTGGGCGCGAAAAGTTCGATGACCGAGCGAGCAACGAGAAAGGGAAATGTGCGCCGAGGGGGGAGAGGAGGAGGTGAAGGAGGAATCGCATTCACAGCAACTGAGCGTTTCGAGTAACGCGCGACGCGCGTGAATTTAAACCGCGAGAAGGCAGGGCAACGGCAGTGACACCAAGAGAAACCGAGCAAATAAAGGATATGTTCTAGATTCTAGATTCTAGTATGTTCTATTGTAATAAGTAGACAGAGGCGCAGCACATGAACCGTCAAGAACAACAAATGCGCGCAGCATTACGTGACGGTGCGCTTACATATGGCAACACATGATGCGTGACAATCGTAGGCCGTAGGCGGCATGTTCAGGGGATGGCGTGAATGCGGTTTGGCGCTGGTTTACGTTGCGTGCGTTGGTTGGTTGACGCGTTGCTTTGGCATGTTAGTGTTAGTGGGTGTGTGGTCCAACCGAGTCCTTCCCGCAGCCCTCTCCCGCCGCCCTCCCGCCCGTCCCCTTTCCCCGTTCGTTCGCTGCCCCCTCCCTCATGAAACTGGCGGCCTGCGGCAGGCGGCCGAAAGGAACAGCAGCAGTAACGGCAACAGGGCGACGCTTCAAGGGGCAACCTCGGGCTCCTCGCCCTCGTCGTCGCGGGCGCCCCGCTCCAGCTCAAAGAGATCTGCGGATCCCGCTGTGTCATTCAGCAGAATCCTGCCCCACGCGCGACTGTCTCTATCAGGGCATTCTTGTTGCAGTGAGATGCCTTGTCACCGTGGGCGTGCGCATCCTCGAGCCACGCCGCCAGCAGGCCGAGCGGCCGCCCCTGCGACGGCCGCTTGCCAGGGCGACCAGTGCGCGTGAGCGTGCACCTCACGTCGCCGTAGCTGTGGAAGTCGCAGTAGGCAACGAAGTCGCCAGACGTGTCATAGTAGCGGATGTCGCCGTGTCCGAACGGCACGATCACACGAGCACGTCCTACGGCTGGCGGCTGGTGGCGGAGGAAAACCTTAGCCTTAGCCTGGCGAAAGACCCAACCATATGCAGTTGTAAATCACGCAGTTGTGAATATCGTCTTCGGTGGAGCTCCCTATGACCCTATGAGCAACGAAACGTGTGAGGGGTGTGCCGAAATGAATGGCTGAGACGCGTGCGGACTGCGCCACTGGGCAGGGGTCCTATGGGCCACGAAGCGTGTGAGGGGTGTGCCGAAATGAATGGCGGGGACGCATGCGGACTGTGCCACTGGGACCTTCGGCGGACCAACGTGTGAGGGGTGTGCCGAAATGAATGGCGGGGGCGCATGCGGACTGTGCCGTTGGGACCTTCGGCGGACCTCCTATGGGGCAGCGAAACGTGTGAGGGGTGTGCCGAAATGAATGGCGGGGACGCATGCGGACTGTGCCGTTGGGACCGTCGGCGGAGCTTCTATGTCCTATAGGACCACGAAGCGTGTGAGGGGTGTGCCGAAATTAATGGCGGGGACGCGTGCGGACTGTGCCATTGGGACCTTCGGCGGAGCTCCTATGTCCTATGGGGCCACGAAACGTGTGAGGTGTGTGCCGAAATGGGTGGCGGGTACGCATGCGGATTGTGCCACTGGGACCTTCGGCGGAGCTGGGGCCACGAAACGTGTGATGGGTGTGCGTGTGCCGATATGAGTGGCGGGGACGCATGCGGATTGTGCCATTGGGACCTTCGGCGGAGCCCCGATGGAGCCACGGAACGTGTGAGGGGTGTGCCGAAATGAGTGGCGGGGACGCATGCGGACTGTGCCACTGGGACCTTCGGCGGAGCTCCTATGGGGCCACGAAGCGGTGTGCCGAAATGAGTGGCGGGGGTGCATGCGGACTGTGCCACTGGGACCTTCGGCGGAGCTCCTGTGAGGGGTGTGCCGACATGAATGGCGGGGACGCATGCGGACTCGGCGGACCTCCTATGTGGTGGCCACGAAACGCGTGGGGTGTGTGACGATGACGATGATGATGATGATGATTCTGATGATGATGATGATGATGATGATGATGTTGATGATGATGACGTTGATGATGACGATGATGGTGGTGATGATGATGATGATGATGATGATGATAATGAGGATGATGCTGATGCTGATGATGATGATGATGATGATGATGATGATGATGATGATGATGGGAGGAGGGAGGAGGAGAGGAGGAGAGGAGGGGGAGAGGAGACGCGGGCCACCGTCTCTTCAAAACGAGGACCCAACACCACAGGATGGTTGGGAATTAGCCTGACGAAGGACCCAACCAAATGCAGTTGCGCATTCCGCAATTGACAATATCCTTTTCGGTGGAGCTCCTTCCACGAAACGTGTGAGGGGCGTGCCGAAGCAGGCGTGGTGGAGGCACGCGGGTGCGGGCAGTGAGCTTTGAGCCCACCCACCCACCACTCACCCACCACCCACCCACCACCCACCACCCACCCACCACGCACTCACCACCCACACCCACCACCTACCTACCCACCCCACCACCCACCCGCCAACCCACCCACCACCCACCAACGACCGACCCACCACCCATACACCACCTACAAGGACCTACCAACCATCCACCACGCACCTACCTACCTACCAGGACCTACCACGCACCCATCACGCACACCCGCCACCCACCCACCACCTACCTACCCATACCCACCACCCCCCACCCACCCACCACCCACCAACCACCCACCCACCCACCAAGCCACCTACCCAAGCCGCTCCCAGGGTCCCAGCACCCACCACTCACCCATCACCCACCCACCACCCACCCACCACCCACCCACCACCCACACCCACCACCCACCCACCATCCACCTTCCCATCATCCACCCACGACCCATCCACCACCCAGCCACCTAACCCAACCACCACCCACGACCCACCCACCACCCACCCACCCACCCAGCCAACCAACCCAGTCACCACCCACCACCCACCCACTGGAGTCCCTGGAGCCTTCGGTGGCGGTGGAACTCCCTATGGCCCTATGGGGCCACGATGCGTGAGAGGGGGTAGGGGGTAGGGGACACATGCGGGCGGCAGGTGGAACTCCCTATGGGGCCGCGAAGCGTGTGAGGGATGATGGTGGTGATGACAGCGACGATGATGATGACGATGATGGCGATGATGACGGTCGTGAGGATTACGACGATGATGGTGATGACGGTGATGATGACGACGATGATGACGATGACGATGATGATGGTGGGTGGGAGGAGGGAGGAGGGAGGAAGGGGAGGAGGAGGGGAGGAGAAGAGAACGCGGGGCGACGTCTCTTCAAAACGAGGACCCAACATCACAGGATGGTTGGGAAAAAGCCATCCTTCTTCTCATCGTCCTCCTGCTCGTGCTCCTGCTCCTGCTCCTGCTGCTCCTGCTGCTCCTGCTGCTACTACTGCTGCTCCTCGTCCTCCTCATCCTCCTCTTCCTCCTCAGTCCTCATCCTCCTCTTCCTGGTCCTCCTCCTCCTCCTCCTCCTCCTCCTTCTCCTCCCCTTCGGTCTTCGGCCCCCTCCACCGCTCCCCCCTCCTCCCCCTCACATCCCCCTCCCCCTTCCCCCCGCTCCTCCTCCCCACCATCTTCCCCCCCTTCATCCTCCCCCTCCTCTCTGCCCCGCCCCCTCTCCCCCCATTCGCCCCCCTCCCCCCCCGTCGTCTTCTTCCTCCTCCTCATCTTCCCCCTCCTCCTCACCTTTCTCATTGTCCCCCCTCTGATTCCCCCTTGTCTCCCCCCTCCTTCCCCCTCCCTCATCCTCCTCCTCGCCAATTCCCTCGAGTGTCCTCTGCCGTGCAGCGCTGGCCGCCTGCCGCCTCCAGCAGCTCCAGCAGGTGGCGGCGGCGGCGGCGGCGGCGCGCCGCCAGGTGGGTCGCCGCTGCCGCTGGCCGCGCCGCCTGGGCCTGGGCCTGGGCCTGGGCCCCCTGGGCCGCGGCCTGGGCCTGGGCCTGGGCCGCCGCCAGGGCCGCCAGGGGCATCGCCGTAGCCGACGCCGTCGTCGAACAAGCCATCCTCGACGGCGGCGCCCAGAGACTGCATCTCGCGGACGCCGTCGCCGCGCTCGTGATCGTCGAGCACCTCGACCTCTGGCGCGACAGCGACGTCGCCCTCGTCAGGCTCGCCCTCATCGACCTCCTCCACGGCACCGTCTTCGGCGACGCCACCGTCTGGGCCCTGCTCGCGACGGCCGCCGCCACCAGCGCGCAAGGGCCACAACTGCATATCGTCGGCGTAGCGCCGCACTGGGACGATGCGGGGGTCCATCTCTGCAACGACCTCCGCTGTGCTGACGATCTGATGCAACCGCAAGGTCCAATTCGACCGCAAGCAAAGATGTGAGCACAGTTCCCACTCAGTGAGGTACTCGCCTGTAGCTTTGACGAACGCGAATGGGCTCCCAGGCTGATCAGGCAAACGATGGAGCAGCTGGTGGGTAGGCCTGTACGGACTCAGCGACATAAAACCGACATGGTACCACAAAGAGCCCTCTGAACCCTTCTGATCTGCTGGGGTCTCCCCATCGGCGGAATTCATCGAGTCACACAAATATCCCAACCACGAATCACTTACAGCATCCCGTGTCCAGATGAATTCAACAACGAAGAAACCGTCCGCCAGCTCTGTTCTCATGTTGCTTCGCATTGGCGCCCATGCCTTAAGACACCTCAAGTATTTGTTCCGAACTCGAAGCACTTGCTTACCAACCTCAGAGCACACGCAAAAGCCAAACCCAGCCAACCCTTGAATAGGGCCATAGGGCGCGGGTAGATGTTTAAGCAGTTCCCTTTCAATCCTTGCTTCCCCGTCGGGGAGGGGTGAGCCCCTCCCCCTGCCACCCTGGACCTGGACTCCGGACTCCGGACGACCTGGACGACGAGGGGGGTGGCAGCGATTTGCCAGGACCGCCCAGAAATGGCCAGCGATGAGAAGTGAAATCCCATGCCCGAGGCCCCAGGGCCCCAAAGGCCACTAGATAGCCTCCCCGTCCTTCTTTGACCGACGCGCTCCAGGATGGCTCCAACAGGCGCCCTCCAGGGCCAGGGCCCTGCGCACGGGCGGGTCGGGCGCAACTCTCCCGCGCGCGCATCTCCGAGGCACCGAGGCAACCAGAAACTCTAGACTCTAGACTCTAGACTCTAGACTCTAGACCGCAGGGGCCGCCAAGATGCCCCTCAGAGACGCCCCAAGAACCTCCGAATGAGGGCCCAAGAAGCCTCGGAGGCAGCAGGCCCTTTTATCCGCTGTACGCATTCCTCTGCACGCGCCCCATCCCGCTCATGTTTTTATCCTCCCTCATGGTCCTGGCGCTCCTCCTCCAGTCCGTTTCCTCTTTCGGACCGCGTGTTTCGCTTGATGATGGTCCTGCTGACTCCCCCCCTCCTCCTTCTCCTCCTCCGAGTTCGCTTCCCCCTCCTCCTCCTCCTCCTCCTTATCCGTATCCTCCGCCTTGCCACCCCCGATCGCTAGCAAACCCTTCTCGTCTCCTGCACTTCCTTCCTGGTCCTAGTCCCTAGTCACGGTTCTCCTCGCGGCGGCGGTCGCCGTTCTCCTGATTTCCTGGTGGCCTCAAGCCCCAGGGCCCCAGGGCCCCCAGGGCCCAAAGCATCTTTTCTGACTGGGCTGGGCACTGGGCTGGCGGGGATGCGCGAAGCGTTGACGATTTGAAACAATCCGTCTCGACATATGGTGCATCGGTCGGCTTCTGATCATCGTGATGAATCATTCTGTTCTTACGTTCCCAATCAAGATCGAGCACCTTCCCTGCGTTCGTGCATTTCGACGTGGCGAACGAAAAAGACCCGATCTGTTTTGCCACCTCGCTCACGTCGAAGCCGACGTAAAACGTCTTCAGGCATCTATCGGGCACAGGTACCAGCGCGCCCTTGACACGAACTGCGTCTGGGATCCCACCAAGTACAGAATCACGGTGAGCCGACCCGACAGTAGATGCGAATGCCGCGCACGTAGCCTCCGATGCTCGGGACGTCTCTCGTTCCAGTAACTGTCGATGCGCGACCTGCGACCTGATCGCCGCCATGGCGCCCTCGAAAGCGGCGGCGCCCGCGTTCATCAAATCGGCCGCGGGCGCCGTCGCCAACGCAGCGCACTCGACACGGTCACCCTGCATCTGCGCCTGCGCCGCGAGCCCCCTGCGACGCGAAGCCACGGCAGCCCGCTGCGCATCTCGTGCGCTCGGCCCAAAACCCTTGCCACCAGCGCGGTGCGCCCTCGTGGCAGCCGCTGCAATGCGTCGGAGGCGTTCCTCGGCTTCCCCAGACTGGTCGCGGGCGCGAAACCGCCTGGACGCCTCGGCGGTAGCCATGGTCTGCTCCTGGCGGCAGAAAGCCCTGAAAAGACCGCCTCCGCCCGATGGTCGCTTCATGACAGCTGGTGGTGCCCTGTCCCGTGGCGCCTGCGCCTTCTTCATCGCGGCTGCATCGTACTTGCGGCACGGTTTCACTGCCAACCCTTTGCACAAGGAAGTCCATCGCAGACGATGCCGCTCACAGACGATCTGGGCGTTGAGGTAAGTGAGGGGGATCCTGTGCGTTTGCACGGACTGCCCCACGAGGCGCCTCCGAGTCCGTGCGTGGCCCGCCTCCTGCGCCACTGACTCTATATGCGTGACCTTGGCGATGAGGCGCAACCTCTGGATGGCGTCGCCATGGTTCAGGCCGTCGGGGTGCGCCTTGATCCGCCACCGCGCCACCGTGCCTTTCGGCACGGGGCGACGGAGCGGGCGTGTCCCCAGGTCCTTCCCTCGCCCTGAGCCGAGCCTGAGCCTCAGCCTCAACCATGAGGAATCATTTGAGAAAGTGCCAAGGGGCGCCAAAATTCCGAAATCTCCTCGGGTTTGTCGCGCAACCCTGGTGGGATCCCGCGTCTTGTTGCATGACTTTGGGAGGCCATGTATTGACAGCCCCCCCCCTTCTCGCCCCGCGAGGATCGCGGCCCCCGAGCGCGAAAATTAAAACCCTCGGCTACCAGACTCACCAGGTCACCAGACTCCAGACTCCAGACGCCACCGCGAGGCTACCAGACCACCCACCAAGACGCCCCGAAGAACCGCCAACCAAGCTCCAAGAGCCTCCCAAACAGCCCCCAAGATTTGGCCCAAGATGGCCCAAAGCCGCTTCCAAGAGTCAACAGGCACCCGAGATGCAAAACCCGAGAGGCCTATGTTACTAGGCACGGTGGCGGATTTGGCCGAAGGCCATTAGATAAACGCGTCGGTGAAAGTTCCCCTGAGGCAGTGGCCGTCGTCCGAGAACTCCTGGGCCAATGACGGCTCTTGAATCAATCTGAAAAGCTTCGTAGGGAATTTTGTCGCAGGCACCTTAATGTTCTGATGAATTATGCAACCGCTCCTACTGAGCATGCGGAAGGCAGTGGCGTTGGATCCGACAGTCCTGGCATCCGTCGGCACGTGAGCCCAAACAGGTGACACATACGCTGCTGAGACGGATTCCATAAACTCTGACTCGAAGGTTGAGTTCGCCAGGAGCTCCAGTCTGGTGGCCCTGTAAGGCGCATCAATACTGTTGTGGATGACATGCGCCTCCTTGGCGTCCTGCTGCCGATCCCATTGGTGACCAGACGTCGAAATGTAATCTCGCATCAACTTCCGCCAGGGCTCCATCACGATCCTGACCATGAAGAGGTCTGCGAGAGGGCCCTCCTTGATAAACGCATGCGCCTTCTGCCGTTTCTCTGAATTCTCTCCTGACGAAGTCGTTCGGCCTCGCCACGGGCGCCGCCGCTCCAGCTGGCGCCGCGCCATCATCATCGACACGAACGCCAGCCCATGCCAGCGCTAAGTGGCCAGGCGCTGCGGCGGCATCATCCGACGCTGCCGCGCCCGCCCTGCCGCCCGAACACTTCACCACGAACTCGTGGTACGCGGGGACAAGAAGCCCATGCACCGCTGCGCATAGGCCCACCTGGTCGATGCTGAGATCTGCTCCTGTCCACCTGTGTCGAGGGTCCGCCCCCGCGACCCCGCGCGCGCCGAGGTGTGCCAAATCTAGCTGTCGAGTCTAGCTGCTGACTACGCTACGCCGCTACGCTGCGTGGTTCATGGCAGGGTTTCGGGCAACAATGCGCGCCCTCCCCCATCTACCTACCAGGGCTTTCCTCGCGGTCGCGCTGCCTTGCCGACATGGGACATGGGCCATGGGCCATGAAGGCCCTTCGCGCAGCATCACGGAGCACGATCAAATGATATGACGTCGGTCGGCGCTAAGCAGCTAAATTTAGCTAAATCTGAGCGTTTCGCCTGAGACCTCCTTGGCCGCGCGAAAAAAAAGACTGCATGGGATCGAGTGCGTGGCTGCCTGGCGGCTTTCGGCTCATCGGCAATGGGGTTTCCACTGGGACATCCTCGCAACGCTGGCAGCACGCGCGGGGGACTGCAATCCGCCATCGTCGTCGCCCTCTTCCTCAGGTCCCATTCGCCCCCCTCCTCGTCTCACCCCCTTCACCCCCATTGCTCCTCAGACTCGGGCTCTTACCCCTACCCCGCCCCCTCCCCCCCTCCTCTCCTTCACAGCATTCTCTCTCTGCTGGTGTTGTTGCTGCCACAATCATTGTTGTTTCTCCCCTCGCAACCCATGGGCCCAGAGCCCTTGCGGGAAACGAAATCTGGCGGGGCAAGCTCTCTAAGAGACCACGGGGGTCACGGGAGGCGAAATCTGGAATCTGGCGGGGCAAACCCTCTAGCGACAGAATCCCGAAGCTCTCCTCCTCCTCCTGCTTCTCCTGCTCCTCCTCCTCCTCCTCCTCCTCCTTCCTCTGCTCCCCCTCCCCTCCTCTCCCCCTCCCTCCCTCCTCCTCCCTCCCTCCCTCCCTCCCTCCGCCCCTCCCTCCTTCCCTTGTTCCTTCCCTCCCTCGCCCCCTCCCACCTCCCTCCGTCCTCCTCCATCTCATCCCCCCTCCCTTCCTCTTCCTCCTCCTCCTCCTGCTCCTCCCCCTCCTCCTTCCCATATTCCTCCTCCTCCTCCTCCTCCTCCTCCTCCTCCTCCTCCTCCTCATGAGCCTCAGTCCCAGGTCCCAGGGTCCCAGGGCTCAAAACATGAGTCATGAGTCACATGCTCCCCCCCCCCCCCCCCTTCTTCGTCGCGCCCCCACCAAGGCCGCCAAGGCCCCGCCACCGTCGTCGCTCTTCAGAAACGGCCGAGGCGTCACACGTGGCGGTCTTTGGCGTTTGCGCACCCACCACCATCGCCATCATCAGTTTACCGCCCCTGTCACCTCATATACGGCAGGGGACATAACGGTGACAGGACGCCCCTGCAGGCCCTGCATACATACATAAGTGTCACCACCGCCACCGCCGCCGCCATCATCGCCACCTGGGGCCTGGGGCCCTGGGACCCTGGGGCCCTGGGGCCCCAACGACCTGCACAGTCACACCGCGTCCAAGATATCTCAGGACGCCCCAAGCCGCAGCCCAGAAGCGCCGCCAGGGCCGAAACCCCCAAGGCCCGAGACCCACCGAACGCGCGCGGCGGCAGAATGCCGCGAGGCATCTGATAGTCCTTGAAGGAACGGCCGAGCAAACAATAAGAAATGACCCTGGCGACGTTCGAGCGCACGTGGCTCGCGTTCAAATGGCAACCCATCGGCGAATAGATCTCCACAACGTCACACTTGCGCCAATCACCAGTGAGGACACTTAACAGCAGATGTCGTCTCAGCTCAACTTCCCTACCACGACCGAGGAACAACTCCAGCACAACGGTCTTGTACGCCATCGCCTCGGACGTCGGCGGGGCGGTTGTGAACGCAATGCGGTCGACGGCCAAACCAACGAACACCTTTCTAACAATGCCCATGCTGGAAGCGTCTTTCACCGACAGTGCGAAATTCAACGCACCTGTGATGGTTGGCCGCACCATGTCAAAAACATTACCCATGCCATTCGATATTTTGTGAACGTGGCAGCCGTAATGCAAGTTGGTCCACTCGGAGCCCCTGTCCTTCGTAATCGAGCGTTCGACTACGAAGTTGCCGCTGGCCGAATCAGTGGAGGTGATGCGCATTTTCATGCCGAAGTCTTTGGACGCAACGGGCGTAGTGGTGGTCTCCAACACTGCCCTTTTATCTGCTGCTGCTGTGCTCCTGTCGGTTGCCTGTACCCACGTGAGAGAATCACCGATGTACGCAATATACCTGTCAGTTCCACTCTCGTCTGGCGCCATCACCAACATTGCGTACCGCTGCTCTGTATCGAGCAGATGGGCACGCGTCGACGTCTTGCTCGTCGACGCCGTGGAACCTGGCCGTACTAAGTCGGAAGATCGGGCCAACGCGTCTGGTCCTAGCAGATCCAATTGGGCTTGGTCGGCGATGGCGCCTGCTCGGCCCAAGACCTCCTCGAAATGTTCAGACACAGTGGCGTTCATCGGCGTGGCGTCGTAACGGCACAGCTCGATCCACAGAAGTTTCTTGGAGGATGCCTGAGCGACAGTATTCGCGAACTTATCCTGCACAATGCGATCAGAGTGAAGCAAACACGTGGCAAAACGATTGAGCTTTTTCTCGACATTGTATCTCGACACGTCCAATCTATCCGCAACGCAAGTCTTGCTCGACAGGCGTGGTGCATCAGATTGCGTGAAATACGATGCCAGCTCTTCTGTCTCAAGGTCGTGAAGGTTGGAGCGGCCGCCGTCACCACGACTGACACACGTAGCGACCTGATCAAAAACGCGTTGCAGAGGGAACCTGGCGTAAACACTGGGAGGTGCAAGCATGCCGACTATCTCGTCGCGGGCGACGGATCCGAATGCCACGGGCGGCCTCCAAGGGACGATGGCGAAGCGCTGGGCGTCATCATCTGGGGCTGCAGGTGGGTCAGGGCTTGCAGGGGCCGCTGGGTCAGGGGCCGCGTCGTCGGACATATCTGCATCTGCTGGGTGGTCGGGGGCCTCGCCCCCGATCATATCAACATCTGCATCTGCATCGTCGCACATGAAATGAGCTGTCCACATGGGCGCGAGAGCAAGAGCGAGGGCGTACAACGCAACACGCGTTACATGCATTGATGGCATGGTGTAACACGCTCAACTTGAACTCCTTGGGGAATTCGGCTACGGACAATTTAGGCGGACGGGTGGTCGGGGGGGGGGGGGGGGGTCGATGCCTTCAGTCACTGCGCGGCACGGCTTAGTGAGAAAGGGCCCTCGGCCCTCGGCCGACGTCGACACGCAACTCCACTTGCATGCTGTCTGCTGTCTGGCTGCGTTCCCTTTTTAGGGCCTAACGGGCCTGCTTGCGCTGGCCCTCTGGGACCCGAGTGAACTTTTCGCCTGAGATATCCTCGCAACCTTCGGCTCATAATGCAACGCGTGCGCATATCAAGGCGTGCTGTGAGCATGAAACATCCGCCACCGTGCCCTTCGGCACGGAGTGGGCGTGTCCTCGCGTCTTTGCCTTGTCCCTGGAGCCCCTGGAGTCTCAGTCCTCAGTCCTGACGAATCAAGATCCCGAAATCATCTTGAGGTCCCACGTGCGTGCTCATGCTGTGGGCATGAAACATCCGCCACCGTGCCCTTCGGCACGGATGGGGCGTGTCCTCACGTCTTTCCTTTGCCCCTGGAGCCCCTGGAATCTCAGTCCTCATTCCTGAGGAATCACGATCCCGAAATCTTCTTGAGGTCCCGCGTGCGTGCTCGTGCTGTGGGCATGACCTATCCGCCACCGTGCCCTTCGGCACGGAGTGGGCGTGTCCTCACGTTTTTCCCTTGTCCCTGGAGCCCCTGGGGTCTCAGTCCTCATTCCTGAGGAATCAAGATCCCGAAATCTTCTTGAGGTCCCGCGTGCGTGCTCGTGCTGTGGGCATGAAACATCCGCCACCGTGCCCTTCGGCACGGAGTGGGCGTGTCCTCACGTCTTTCCCTTGTCCCTGGAGCCCCAGTCCTCATCCCTGAGGAACCAAGATCCCGAAATCTTCTTGAGGTCCCGCGTGCGTGCTCACACTGTGGGCATGAAACATCCGCCACCGTGCCCTTCGGCACGGAGTGGGCGTGTCCGCAGGTCTTTCCCTTGTCCCTGGCCCTGGAGCCCCTGGAGTCTCAGCCCTCAGCCCTGAGGAATCACGATCCCGAAATCTTCGTGAGGCCCCGCGTCTTCTCGCATGACTTTGGGAGGGTAATTTCTTGACACCCCTCACAAGGATCGCGGCCCCTGAACGGCAACAAATGAGCCTCTCACGAGGCCCCAATGAGGCCACAAGAGGCCCCGAAAGGCCCCCAGGCCCCAGACCCAAGACCACTCCGAGAGGCCCCGAAGAGGTGCCAAGAGGCTCCGAGGAGGAGGAGGACGAGGACCGAAACGGAGTTGGAGGAGGAGGTGGAGGAGGAGGAGGAGCAGGAGGAGGAGGAGGTGGAGGAGGAGGAGGAGGACGGAGGAGGAGGAGGGAGGGGGAGGAGGAGGAAGTGGAGAAGGAGGAGGAGGAGCAGGAGCAGGAGGAGGAGGAGGAGGAGGAGGAGGAGGACGACGACGACGACGACGAAGAGGGTACGTACATTCATCGTCGTTGCTCCTCGTTCGTCCTCGGCCTCTGGTCTCGCCCCGCCCCAGACAGGGGCGGCTGCGGCCGCGCGGAGGCGAAGAGGTGCCAAGAGGCCCCGAAAAGTGCCAAGAGGCCCCGAAAGGCCCCCAAGCCACACCCAAGACCACTCCAAGAGGCCCCCCGAGGTGCCATAAGACGGTTGCACGCCTCCTCTCCCCGCCCCCTCCTTCTCTTTCTCGCCCTTCTTCCTCTCATCCGAAATAAAAAGTAATAATAATACATATTTATATATTATTATATATTTTATAAAAAAAAAAAAAAAAAAAAAAAAAAAAAAAAAAAAAAAAAAAAAAAAAAAAAAAAAAAAAAAAAAAAAAAAAAAAAAAAAAAAAAAAAAACGCTACACGAATGAGACCTTCCTGGCCCCTTACAGGACAGGGGGTCTCCAAGACACTCATACTCACTGTTTAACAGTTTTTCAAACACCCCAAGCGCTGTCACAATTTGTTCTACCACCCCACGCAAACTAACAACACTTTTGCGAAAACTAACAACACTTTTACGAACACTGCCGACAACTAACAACACTTTTGCGAAAACTAGCAACACGTTTACGAACACTCAACGCAAATTGCCGAAAACTAGCAACACTTTTTCGAACACTCAACGCCCTCTCACAACACTTTTTCAAACACTTGTTTCCTGATTTTTTGAAAATACCCCAAAACAGTTTTTAAACAGTTTTTTGGTGTTTTCAGAACATCGGCTCCGCATGCCTCCTGTAATAGGTCAGGCACATCTCAACACTGGTAGGGCGAAAGAACGTGTGAGCAAATGCGCAACCAGCAGAATACGCGAGGATGATTTCAAGGACTAGCGGGGTGCACGAGATGATACTGAGGAAAGGCTACTAGAACTGGATACACCCCTGGCGAAGGGAGACGACGAAATCGCAAGCGACAGCGAAGACACAATGAGTACGACGCAAGCGGAAGAGAAGCACCCACCGCAACTCAATGCAACCAAGGCGGCGAGGGTGAACCTTCCGAACAGCCACTAATTGCAGACCTGTGTCCCATGCTCCCCCTGGTGGGGGCCCACTTTATCGCCAACCTCTCGAGAAGGGTGTCGACGCCAGTGAGCCCCACCAGGACGGGGTAAGGACGACATCTCCCTCAACTTCTGCTGCATCTGCTGGGGACCTTCGCTGTCTCCCATGGTCCAGCCATCCGCCCCACATCCGATGCAATCCGAGGCCATCCCATGTAGGAGACCGATTTCTGACCACACCCACTTCCCGAGGTGCCTTGCGAAAAGCGGTTTCCAGAGGTGGAGGTGGGCAGTTTCCCCGCCCCAGGGGAAGGAAAAACTACCCACTTCCACCCCCGAGGGTCTATCATAGAATCGAGGATCCAGATGTGGATGTGGTCAGAAATCGGTCTTCGACCATGGCTATCCAGGGCTGTCCGTGGCTATGCGAGGCCATGCCGACGCCACTCGGCGGCTGCCCGAGTGCCGAGGCCATGACGGAGCCGTCCGAGGCCGCCTGGACGACAAAGAGTGCAGCGAGTGTCGGCAAGCGGTGAAGCCAGCCGCGGCGGCAGCCGTGCCGGCCCGAGGAAGAAGCGGCGGCGGAGGCGGCCTCGAATCTGAAGCACGTGTCGCACGTCTCGGTTGTGAGCTGGGCAACGGCCTGGCGGCGCATACTAACGTCTTTCCATCGGGAGACGTCTGAAGTAATACGTGCGACACTATCTGGCTTGTTGGATTATGCATCTGTACATCAATAAACCTTGATTGTGGACTTCGATACAAATACACATGCACGTCAATAACATACTGCACCAGAGAAGAATCCAATCAGCGGATGGTTTTCGATAAAAAGAAATCGATTGGGAACCTGGGAGCCTGGAACCCACCGTAATCGGCCCAGAACCAACCAGGAACCCGGCAACCCAGAGCCGGGATCCTGGGAACCCCGCCGGCCACCAACATCGACAGGACACTCTCGCCAGATCTTTCAACTTCCGCTAGGGTCTCTGCAGTGACGGCACTGATCGGGGAATGAAGCAAACGACATGCACGGACCCTTGAGTCAGGTAGGGGGGCACATGCGAACCCTACCCCTACCCCCCACGATTTCTGGGGAGGGTAGGGGTAGGGTTCGCATGTGGCCCCCTCTCAGGGGTTCCCCGGGCGGGGGCCACGCGGAGCAACAGGTGCGAGGAGCAGGGGCTGCGAGCCCGTGCCCAGGCGGGGAAGGAACACGCGAAAAGTTTCCCGGCGGGAAGAGCCGGGTGGGCGGCACGTGCGGGGCGCCGGCTGTGTCGAGGCTGAAGGCGCACTGAAAACTGAAAACGGCAGCACGCACGGGCTAGCAGAACATGAAGTCGAGTCCGGACCCGAGAGGAAAACGGAGCACTGGCACTGCCAGCAGAGAACAAGCATATGGCTCAACACGAACAGGAAACTGTGTTGTGGACATGCCGAAAGTGGAGAGGAAACGGGATCCGAATACGATACAACAACTGCACGTGACAAGAAACAGCACAAACAAACAATGTCCCCAAGACGTTTTAAGGCCATCTAAGCTCCTGGCCATGTCGTCGCCTAAGAACTCACATTATGCATAGATGTATAGATAAATAAATAAGTGCACGTGTCGATGAGTGTGTGCATCCGTATGTGCCCGTTCATATTCTGGACAACGCTGGTAACCACCACCCAACATATGTTGATGTCTCTCAGCGCCATCCGATGTCGAAAGCTTTCCTGACCAGAGTCTGGACTGGCACTTGAAATTGCTCGCGCAGAAGTGCGACAAGAAGCTCGCACTCGCCGGCGGGCACGTGGACCTGATCTGGCTGGGCGCATTCTTCGACACGCCTGCCAAACTGGCCCAGGAAGGAATGCTGGCCAACAACACACGTCGCCGCGCCGTTGGCTCTCAACGCGCCCACGAAGACGAAGCCGACACCACGGCAAACCCACGGCAAGCCTTGCGTCCGAGGCGGCGTTTGCCCTGGTGGCCGCGCCGCCCTCCCCAAGGCGCAACGGCCGTGCGTCGGAACGCACGGCGCGGCGGCACGTTCGGAGCGACCCGGGGGGGTTGCGACCCGGCGCAGGGAGCGGAGCCGAACAAACTCGCAACTACAATCCTACGTCGCACCAGGCCTGCCCGTGATGCGCCCATCTTGAATGTCGAGGATGCTCCAAAGTACTTGAGCCTTGATCCCCAGGAAGAATTTCAAGCATCAAACAAATACCGAAGCTTTAGAGTGTTCACGTGTCGGGCCCCGGGAGGCGGGACTCGTTCGACACCGTTTCGATACTGTCTGGGTGCTCGAAATTATTTTTGGGATGAGGTCCTTAAGTGCAATGGGAGCAAACGGAGTCCATCTGCATATTCACATGGAGGTCTGACGTTGCGACAACAGGATGCGCCGTCGCGAAACAAATCAGAGGCAGCAACGGTGGAGTGGGGATCTCCCCTGCCTGCTGAAAAGGTCCCGGCGGAAGGCACGCGTCCTCCTCCTCCTCCGCCTCCTCCTCGGCCTCCTACTGCTCCTCCTCCTCCTCGTCCTCCGCATGGGCCTCCTCCTCCTTCCCATACTCCAGGCCTTCCGTCTTCCTATCGTGCCATTGGGTTTTCACTTCCACTGGCACCTGCTCCTGCACCCCCCTGAATCACGACCACCTATGCATCCACCTCCTCGTCGTCGTCGTCCTTCTCCTCCTCCTCCTCCTCTTCCTCCTCCGCTTCCTCCTTCTCCTCTCCTCCTACCCATCCTCATTTTCCCGCTCCCTCTCTTACTATTATTCCTCTCCCTTTACCTTCATTTCCTCGCTTCCTCGTGCTCTGGCACCTCCTGCACCTCGGGCGGTTGCACCCGCGGGCGAGCTGAAATGGGCCGCCGGGCTGCGGTTGTGGTTGCGGTTGCACCCGCGGGCGGGTTGAAATGTGTCGCCTGGTTGCAGTTGCGGTTGCGCCCGCGGGCGGGCTGAAATGTGCCGCCTGGTTGTGGTTGTGGTTGCGCCCGCGGGCGGGTTAAAGAGTGTCGCCTGTTTGCGGTTGCGGTTGCGATTGCTCCAGCGGGCAGGTTGAAATGTGCGCCTGGTTGCGGTTGCGGTTGCGCCCGCGGGCGGGCTGAAATGTGCCACCTAGTTTCGGCTGCGGTTGCGCCCTCAGGCGGTTTGAAATGGGCCGCCTGGTCGCGGTTGCGGTTGCGGTTGCGCCCGCGGGCGGGTTGAAATGTGTCGCCTGGTTGCGGTTGCGGTTGCGCCCGCGGGCGAGTTGAAATGTATTTGGTTGCGGTTGCGGTTGCGCCCAAGGGCGGGTTCATATGTGTCGCCTGGTTGCGGTTGCCGTTGCGCCCGCAGGCGGGTTGAAATGGACCGTCTGGTTGCGGTTGAGATTGCGCCCGCGGGCGGGTTGAAATGGTCCGCCTGGTTGGTTGCGGTTGCGCCCGCGGGCGGGTTGAAATGTGCTGCCTAATTTCGGTTGCGGTTGCGCCAGCGGGCGGGTTGAAATGTGTCGCCTAGTCGCGGTTGCGGTTGCGCCCGAGCGCGGGTTGAAGCGTGTCGCCTGGTTGCGCTTGCAGTTGCGACAGCGGGCGGGTTGCAATGTGTCGCCTGGCTGCGATTGCGGTGGCGGTTGCGCCTGCGGGCAGGTTGAAATGGACCGCCTGGTTGCGGTTGCGGTTGCACCCGCGAACGACTTGAAATGTGTCGCCTGGTTGCGGTTGCGGTTGCGCCTGCGGGCGGGTTGAAATGTGTTGTCCTCCAGTTCACTCAGCTCAGTTCCATCGGTCAGTCAGCGGAGGCCACGAAACTCCACCCCGCCCCGTGGGAAATCCCGACCGGAGTCCTGTCCCCACCTCCCTGCTGCATTTTCCTCGGGCCAGCTCGACCTGTGAGAGTCCTGGGCCCCGAGCCGAGGCAAAATCGCCCCTTGCGAACAGAACCCAACGAAAACCCAACGCTGGGAGCTCAGCGAAAACCCAACGAAAACTCAACAAAACTCAACGAAAACTCAACGACAACTCAAGGACAACTCAACGAAAACTCAACGAAAACTCAACGACAACTCAACGAAAACCCATCGCCGCGAGGCCGTGAGCCGTCGGACGACGCGGGCCACGCAACGGCGGGCAGCCCGCACCGGCAGCGCCCCGGACCGGGCCCGACGAGGCGGCTGCCGGCTGGTGGCGCGGAGCGCTCTCTGGCCCGCGCCCCCGCGAGGGCGGGGGGCCGCCTGGCCCAGCTCCACCGCCCGGTTCCCCCTCCCCTGCTCCTTCCGCACCCCCCCGTCCCCCCAAGCCAGGCGACGGTCGGCGATCTTCTGACCCGGGTCAATCCAGACCCAGGTCAGCAGGAAACTAAAGACTGCAATGCAGGAAAACAAAAAAGCTGCAACGCAGGTCTTCGCAAACTCGGGTCAGCCAATAGGCGCGGCCGCCTCGCGGCCACGAGCGGCTCGCTAACCCGGGTCAGCCAGAGGGGGTCTTCGCAGGATCCTGCAAGATCTGGCGCTCTGGCTAACCCCCGTTTGCATTGACCCCCGTCTCACGGCTCCCGAGACGGCAGCCTTGCACCGACGCCGGTCCTGCCACGCTCCTTCCCAGCCTGCCCCTCCCCTCCTGCTCTTCCCTCAGCGCTGGAGGGGGCAATGGGCCCTGGAGCCCAAGAAGGGGCCTGGAAGCCTCCCACTCCTGCATCGGGCCCACGGGGTCCTCCGCGCGCCCCCCCCCAGGACCGCCGGCGAACGACTCGGGACGAGGGGCTGGTCCTGGGCGAAGCTCTAGGGCCCAGGGGGGCCTGCTGCCCTCAGGACCCCTCGCCCTCGCGGCGAGACCTTCGCCTTGCTGCCCACTGCCTCTCGGCCCGCATGCGGCGGCTCCCCGCCGAGACCTTCTGCCGCCGCCGGGGACCTTTCAGGTCCGAGCGCTCTCCGCTGGGGGCCAGCCAAGTGCTGCGGGGGGGGGGGGGGGGGCTTCGGCCCTGTTCGCCGTGGTCGCCGAGGAGGAGGAGGAGGAGGAGGAGGAGGAGGAGGAGGAGGAGGAGGAGGAGGAGGAGGAGGAGGAGGAGGACACCCCCGCCCCTTGCCACCTGCCACCTCGTCTGGCGGCGCGCGCACCGCGGGGGTGGGACGCGGGGGTGGCCCTCTGTGGGAGCAGGGTGAGCTCCGCAGCAGAAGCGCATCGGGGGGGTCCCGAGAGGAGCCCCGGGAAATGGGAAGGGAAGCCTCACAGGACAAGAATGGCTCGAGAGGCGTTCCAGGATTCCAGGGTCTCTGGCGTCCCTCGTTTGTGCAGCCCGTGTGGAACGTTAGGGGATCCTGGGACTTCTGGCGATCTTGGAACGCACCACTTGCTCCCAGGCTACAGAGCAGGAGGTCCTCTGACAAGCCCCTCCCCCCTGCTTCCCTGGAGGGCCGCCCTCCCGCACCCGACAACCCCAACCCCGCCTGTCAGGGCCGCCCACGGCGGCGGCGCAGCCGAACACTGCCCGCACAGACCGCGGAACCGAAACCGACCGAGACCGGATCTGCCGAGACCGGGCGGGACGCCCAGCCGCGGCAACGACGCACCGATCCACCGAACCAGATCGACCGACTGCGACCGGCTGCGACGCAGCCGGACCGACCAAGCCGCGATCGCCTTCGCTTGTGCCCCTCGCCTCCTCGCGTCGGCCGAGGGGGGGGAAGGGCAAGGGAGGCGGTAGCGAACCACCGGCTGGCATTCCCGGCGCGCCACGGCTCGGCGGCCACGCTGTCTCGAGGAGCACGCCCAGTGGCGGGGACGGGGCCAGCTGCAAGCAGCACATGCTTCGCGACCTTACCCTCCCCAACCCCCCCCCCTCTCTTTCGTCCTGCCTGCACGCCTCTGCCCCTGCTGCCGCCCGCGAGGGCAGCCCCCCGCGCGCGCGCGGTGTGCGCGCCCCCCTCCCCCCGCTCGCTGCTCGGCACTGCACAATTGAGCCCCCCAAGCATGGGGCCCCCTGGAACAGATGCCGAATTCCACCCAGAAGCCCCTCCAACCCCGAAGGCCCCCCACAAGGAGGCAACCCCCGCGCGCGCGCTTCTGCGCGTGCCATCTCCCCCCCCCGCCCAGGCAACGCCAAGGGGGCCAATTAACCACCAGGGCGGCGAGAACCCCCCCGAGGAGGCGGGCCCCACTGGAGCTCCCCCTACGAACCCCTCGGGAACCCCCGAGACTCCCCCACAATTTTCCAAATGTTCGCCACTGGGTCGCCCCCCCTCCTCGCCCTCCTCCTCCGCCCCCTCGCCCTGTCCTCCGCCTTCCTCGCCCTGGCCCTCTGGCTTCTCTCCCCCTTCCCGCTCGATCCCCGAGGTGGTGGCCCCCCTCGGCGCTGCTCCCGCCAGCCGCGGATGGGGCGGGGCGGCGTGGGGGGGGGGGCGCCGCCTCCGACGGCACCCCGGGCACGGGCTCCTCCGGCGGGCGCGGGGCGCGGAGGGGCCGCGGGGGGGGGGGGGGGAGGGCGGGCTCAGCGGGCTGCCGGCGCCGCCGTGGCCCAGCCCTCCTATACGGCGGCCCTGCTCCTGCCAGGCCCTGGCCTGCCTCGACCTGGCATGCGGAGGTGACCTGCGCAGAACAAGCAGTCCTGCCGGGTCTCCTCATGCAGACGCTTCTGGTCGGCGGCGTCGGAGCGAACCCGTTGCGTGCGAGGCTGGCGTGGGGACGTCACGGCAAGCGGGCCAGGCGGGCCAGGAGAAGAGGTGAAAGGAAGCCAGGGCGAGGATATCTTCGTGTGAGGATGCCTCGGGAATCTCTGAGAGCTGGCGGCTCTGGATGATGCCTGGGGCGCCGCGGCCAGCTCAGAGCGATCCCCGACCGCTTTGAGAGCGCTCTGAGAACGCTCTGGAACGGATTACTCTCGTCCTGGCCGCGTCCGAAGAGGGAGGGCGCGAGACAGAAGGTGCACGTCTTCGAGTTCGGCGTTTCGGCACTGGGCGGAAGGGGGGGGGGTTCTGGCTCCGGACCTCTGCTTAGCGCGACTGCTTGCAACAGTGCGTCCGATGGGGGAGATCCCGCCTGCTCAAAAATCTGGCGCCCCAAACAGCCAGGATCTACTCTTAGGTCGGGCATGTCCTCCTACAGGCGGATTTTGGACGTAAAACAAAACGCTTTGAAAACATACACCCAACATGCTCAAAAATAGTAAAACAGATTGTCCCCATATTATTTTTGACTATTTTTGAACATCCCTCCTGTAGAGAGACACGCCCGACTTAACATCTACTCCATGGGGGGGGAGGGGAGGGGGGGTGCGAGGGCTGGTGCCGACCGGCAAAACAAGGCATACAAAACGATGACGAGGTGCAGTGCCCGGCAGGACTGTTTTTTGTGGGCTGCGCCGTTCGGCCGCGATCGAGCGGGGCCCTGGCCGACTCCCAGGTCGGGCATGTCCTCTCGTGACTCACAGGCGCATTAAGGAATGAAACTAAAGCATAGTCAAACAGGAATCCAAACATATTCGAACATGTTCATAGTCAATCAAAATCAAAACAAAATCAACGAATCAAAATGTTCATAATCGAAAAATCCAAACTAATCGAAACGCTCCGAATAATCAAATCGTCCAACAACAATAGCCAATCAAAATGGTCAAACAGTAGTCCACACATCGTCCCCCGACTATTTGTTCATCATTCTGGAATCTTCCTCCTGCAGCGGGCCAGGCGAAAGGGGGGGATACCAAAGGGGGGGGTGAGAATCAGCTCACGTAGCTGATTTTCCCGGCGCCTCCTGGCGCCAGGAGGCGCCCATGTATGGAGGAATGGGCCCGGTGGCGGGGCCGACACCAGCTGCATGCAGCAGATGTCGTAACCCCCCTTTCCCCATCCCTCCCTTTCGTCCGGCCCGACTGGCTTCCCTATCCTTTCCCTGGCCTTTCGTTCGCAACCCCCCTTTCCCCATCCCTTTCCCTATGCCCCCCGACTATTTGTTCATCATTCTGAAGGGGCCCACAAACACACAAACAAATACACCCCCAAAAAACGATTCCCCCACATTTTCCCATGTGTTCTGGGTTTCTGTCTTCCCCCCCACTTCCCATATTTTCCCATACTTTCCTGGGGGTCGACGATTCATTGTGTCTGTGTGTTTCTCTCCCTCCTGACACTCTGCCTGTAGAGGGGCGTGCCCGACTCGAGCCGACTCCCTGAAGCCCTCGCGGGGTGAGCCGGCGCCCCCGGCCCTCCTCGCAGCGTCGCCGGCCCGCCCCCGGCGCGTGCGGCCGAGGGTGCCACGGTCCTGCTGGGCTCAGGTCGGGCATGTGCGTCTGCAGGCGGATTTTGGAGGACAGACAGGAAGCAGATAACACCACTACTCAACAGTAGCCAACTCCTAGATAACACCAGATAGCACTAGATACCACTAGATAGCACAAGTAGATGACACCAGATTTTGGAGGACAACTAGGAAATAGATAACACTAGATAACACGACTGCCCAACGACAGTCGACATATACCATCGAAACACCGTCCCCCCGAGGATGCTTCGAGCATGTTTTTGCAGATCCCCCCTGTAGAGGGGCACGCCCGACTGAGTGCTGGGCTCCACGCTCTCACAGCCGGCTTCGCCGGACAGTGCCCCCGCACGGTGCCGGAAGCTGCGGCGGCGCCACGCCCCCCCCTGGATGGGCGGGCGACGCCGGCCACCATGCTCGCGCACACCGGTGCCATCGATTCTTGTCGGCTTCGCACTGAGACTGATGCCTCTTTGTGGACCCCGGAAACGGCAGGGCCGTCTTTTCACCGTTTCCTAAAGAATGCCCCTTGAAAATGGAAACGGCAACAAAAACGGCGACCGGAAACGGCAACAAAGACGGCTCCAGGATTGGAGCCGGAGCCGGAGCCGGTCAGAACACGGCGACGGAGCCGGCACCAAAAAACGGCGACGGAACCGGCAACAGAAGGGCAAGACGGCACCAGCAACAAGACGGCCCTGTCGTTCCCAGGGCCCACGAACCCTGACCTTCCAGAGAGCTATTTTTTAGCACTGGAGACCTAAAAACCTAAAAAACGAGACGAAACAGCCTAAAACCAAGACGTATAATAGCTCTGGGATAGGTTTTTAAGTCGCGTGCTATTTTTTAGCCCTCCTGGAAGGTCAGGGTTCCAGGGCCCACGACGTGATGGCAGCCCAAACCATTCTGGGTGCACTCCTCCCCGCCAGCGGGCCAGGCGGTCGCTCGCGGGCGGCCAGGCGGGGCTGCGCCACCCGAGCTATCCGAGCTCCCTTCTTAAAGGGCCCCCAGAACACACAAATGAATACACACAAATGAAACTATTCCCCATATTTTCTCATATTTTCTGACTTTTTGTCTTCCCCCCCCAATTCCCATATTCTCGCATATTTTCCTGGGGATCGACGATTAATTGTGTCTGTGTGTTTTTTCCCCTCCTGAATTCTGGCGATCTCGCTAGGCTGGCACATCCTCCTCGGCCACCCGTCCCGAGATGGGGCAGGTGCCAGGGCCGCGGCAGCAGGGAGGAGGGTCGAACGAACGAGCAACGGCATCGCCGGCAGGCCCGGCGTCCCGGCGTCCCTGCAATAGGGAGGCAGGCGCGCCCGAAGCACGCGAGCATTGCACGAAGGCCACCGGAAGCGGAATTGGAGCATGGACGCATCTATACTAGAAGAGCAATAATAACAACAACTGCGTTCACATATCTTTTTGGCGCTCCGCACGAAGGGCCGAATGTTTATGTGTGGGAATGTGTTCCTCGATCTACACATGCATGAGGGAGGAGAGGGGTGAAGAGCAAGCGCGTGGGAGCTCCAGAACATCAGGAAAAGCAGTTGGGCCAAGCATGCTCAAAATGTCAGAGCAGCCCAAAAGATCTCCAAAACCACGGCTTCGACAGCGCGCGAATCACGGCAGACAGCAGCAGCTAAAGCGCCGAGACTCCGCGGCCACCGCGGCCGCGGCGGAAAACACATCAATGGTTCGCCGCGCGGAGCGCTGTTCTTTGGCGGCGCGAACGAAGTGATAAGGGGGAGGAGGTTGGCTTCTTAGAGGGAGACTCTGCCTCTCGGAAGGCGCCGGTCTTACACCTGCAGACAAGGGCCACGCCTTCTTCTAAGAAGCACGGGTGCTTCTAAGAAGCCGTCCCCCTCCTGCTACCCCCCTCTGCGCGTGGCAGCGTTCCACCACCCTGAGAGAGGACGGAGGGGGTCCTCCCTGTATAGTTCAGGGGCTGCCATGCGGTGCGCTCGTGTCATAGCTGACATCCTACCCCTCCCATCCCTCCCTCCCATTGCGCGGACTGTTTCTCCATCCGTGGACGCGTACCACAGCGGACCTGGAACTCCAGAAAGGACACAATTGTGTGATGCGCTATCGGGACAATGAGATCTGCGCATACAACTCGGAGGAGGAGAATGCATATGAGCAAGGAAGATGACAAGGGAGAAGAACAAGAGGATGAAGAAGGAGGGGAAGGAAGACGACCACGAACATCAGCAGCAAGAACCGCCGTGAAAAGAGTGGGAGGAGCAGGAGGCCCAGGAGAAGGCGAAGCATGGGAAAAGGGGGGGCGACGACGATGAGGAAAGACTCGGATCCAGAAACGTGGCCCGCACTTTGGCGACAGCGCCCTTGTGAACCGCGGGAGCAGAGCCCCGATCCTAAAATGAGGTCCACGCTGTAGCGAGAACGCCATGTGGGAAAAAACGAGAACGTTGGAATGGGAAAACACATGATCCGCCATCGTGCCTCTGGGCACGGAGTAGGCGTGTCCTCAGGTCCTTTGCCTCATCCCTGGATCCTCGGCCCCCCCATTCTCAAACCTATCGGGACTTCCCGCGTGCCCTCTGGGCTGCCCCGGGGCTTGTCGCAAGACTGATTCGAGACAAGGATGGCCCGAAGGCGGGCCAAGAGGGCCCCACGAGGGCTCCGAGACGATCCAAGAAGGCTCCGAGTCGCCGACATATCATTCCAAGACGCCCCAGGCGGCCTCAATATGGACCAAGAGGCCTGCAGACGCCCCAGGAGGCCTCCAAGAGGCCTCCCACGAGGCCAAAATCATTGATTTTCTGAGGTTTGTTAAAAGTTTGTGGCGTTCTCGCCTTTTCGGCTTTCCGACGCTTTAAGACGGCACAAGACGCCCCCAAGACCACCTCAAAATTGCCCGAGAGGCTCTAAGAGGGCCCCAAGACGGCCCAAGAGCGCCCCAAGGCGGCCCAATAGGCGTCCAGAACGACCCAAGAGGTCCCCGAGACGGCTGCAAAAGGGGCCCAAGAGACGGAGTTTGAACCAGACCTCAGAGCGTTCCGCACCAAGAGGCCCAACGGAGGCTCCAAGAGGCGCCCAGGAGGCCTCGAGAGGCCCCCAAAATACCCCAAAGAGGTCCCAAGATGCCCCCAAGAGTCGCCCAGATTGCCTCCAAGAGGCCGCCGAGAGGCCTCCCACGAGGTCCCCACACACATCCAATAAGCTCTATACTCACAACCTGCACGGCGACGGGATGGGCCGAAGGCCATTCGAAACCAACCAACTCGGACCGATCCAGTGTAAAAACGGAGGGCGCCGCGATAGCTCAGCACTTCTTGGGGGGGGGAGGGGAGAGTAATACGGTCGGGAGCCGTTTGTTAGCGTGTCGCCGCGGCGTCCCCGGCGACACGCTATGCCCTGCCAGTGGATAGCGTGTCGCTCCGCTCCTTAGGACGGGGAGCCGGGAAAAACTCAGGACGTCAACGCCTGGGGACCACGATGTGGACAGCGTGTCGCGCCGAAGAGAGGCGGGCCAGAACTGGCGGAGCGACGCGGTAACGAACAGCTCCCGACCGTACTCGCCCTGTACAGCTGTATAGGGACAGGGAGGAGGGGAGGTGGGCGGTGGATGGCGAGGAGCAGGAGCAGGAGCAGGAGGAACAGCAGGAGGAGGACGACCAAAACTCTCGGCTGCTCGAATTGTTGTTTCGATGCTCGGAGGTCTGAACCACACTTCTAGGGCCGGTGTTTCTGTTGACGGGCCCGAGGCCCGGCGAGGGAACGCGCGGGCCGACAACAGCTAAACACCGGCCGCTCCAGTTTGTGCTGAGCGCCGGATCTCCGGGGAGGAGGCATACGAACACAGCAGGGGCGGGAGGAGGATCAGCAGCAGGAACAAAACCTATCGGGGATCGTCTGACCCGGGTCAATCCAGACCCGGGTCAGTCAGGCCTTGCAGAATCCCGCACGATCCTGCATTCAAGCCCGGGTCAATGGTAAAAATCCAAGAAAATCCTGCAGGATTCTGCACCCAAACCCGGGTTATGCGACCCTGGCCCTGCAGGATCCTGCAAGATCGGGTGCTCTGGCTGACCCCCGTTTGCATTGACCCCCATCCCTTGA
The DNA here is from genome assembly GCA_963575745.1 of Prorocentrum cordatum. Lineage (NCBI taxonomy): Eukaryota > Dinophyceae > Prorocentrales > Prorocentraceae > Prorocentrum > Prorocentrum cordatum. The sequence goes on along the minus strand of CAUYUJ010016853.1, from coordinate 227,978 downwards.
ACCCCGAACCTATTTTACTCCGTACCAGCCTGCGACTCCTGGAGCGATGGCCCCAGGAGTCGCCTGGCTCATTAGCTTGATCAACACCCGCAGGGCCGACTGGTCCTGGGGAGGAAGGCCGCGTTCGACGAACTCTCAGGCCATCAAGAACCAGGACTCAGCAGGAGCGCCGGGTCTCTGGGGAGGAAGAATACGAGAGCAGCAGGGGCAGGACAAGACCACACAAGAGCACCTGCGGGCCGACGGCTCGACGTCTTGCGAGGCGAGCTGCATCGGGAGGCCGTGCGTAGTAGTTGCTCTCACCAACGTCGCTCCTGGTCCCTTAGATTGTGGGTGCGCGAGTCCTACATTCCAGGGTCGGCAGCGCGCGGAAGCAAGGCAACCAACTCCCGCCCACGAGCATGGACAAGCATGAAAGACATGTAACGGCTCTGTGAACGCTGTGACTTAACGCATGCTGGCGGCTCTGCGGGGGGATTCCTCTGGCCTGAGTAGAGGCCTCCTGGATGGGGTCGGAATAGATGGGGTCGGATGATCGCGCTGCATCACCGATGCATCGGCAATTCATCGGCGATGCATTGGCGACGCCTCGGCGACGCCGGCGCGAAGAACATCGGGCTCCGCATCGAGCCGCATCGTCGACGCATCGGCGATGCGGCGCGAACCTCAGACCCCATCTGCTCGGCTCCCGTGTGGGAGGCCTAGAGTCGTCACCGAGAGTCGTCGTCGTCGTCGGCAGCGGCGGCGTTGTCGTCGTCGTCGTCGTCGTCGTCGTCGTCGTCGTCGTCGTCGTCGTCGTCGTCGCGAGGGCGAGGAGCCGGCCCGCGGGGGAGGGGCAACGATAGGGGGGGGATAGGCATATGGGGGGTGATGCATCGACCTGGGATCGGCGATACGTCGTCGATAGATCGGCGACAGACAGTGAATCTTGGACGCCCGAGTTATCCGGGGTAACTCGGGTCCGGGGTAACTCGGGTGTGGGTTCCCGAAAAACGAACCCGAGTTAGCCCTGACCCGAGTTACCCCTGATGATTCGGGGGCTCTGGACGCCCGAAATATCCGGGGTAACTCGGGTCCGGGGTAACTCGGGGTTGGGTTCCCGAAAAACGAACCCGAGTTAGCCCTGACCCGAGTTACCCCTGATGATTCGGGGGCTCTGGACGCCCGAAATATCCGGGGTAACTCGGGTCCGGGGTAACTCGGGTTCGGAATCCCAAAAAAGGAACCCGAGTTATCCCTGACCCGAGTTACCCCTGATGATTCGGGGCTCTGAGAATCCGCACCTTCCTGGGCGGGGTGGGGCTATCGGGCCCCTCTCGGCGATCAGTGGGCGATTGGGGGTCGATGCATCCCCCCCTATGCCTAGTGAGCAGGGGCCGACCGTCCCGGCATTCCTGTAGTCCTCCCCCGAAATTGTCTCAGAACCCAGACATGTTTTGATAACAGGGACAATGCTCTCAGAACACAAGCCCGATGTGATAAACCAAGACAGGCCCAGCCAGAAATGTTCGAAGAACACTTCGTGGGAACCGCACAGAGGTTCTTAGAACGTTGTTTGGTAGGGCTACATCCCAGACCCCCGACGTCATGATTTCTTCGTGACGTCGACCCCCCGAGGTCTCGACCCATTCCCCGGGACCGGTTTCTCGTCCTGAGTCGTTTTTTGACGGTCCCGAGGGCCGGTAAGGGCCCCCAGAGGCCAAAAATAAGGAAAAACCTCCCGCCGTGATTTTTTCACGGCGCGAGGGGGTCTGGGATAGGCGAGCCAGGGCGCTTCGCGCACTGCCGGAGCCAGGTCCCCCCCGTCGCCGCCCCCCGAGCGGGGCACCGCGGGGGCGGGCGCTCCGCCGAGGCGCCCGGCGGAGCGCGGAGGCCCGCGGCGGCCAGGAGGGGCAGCGCCTCGGGCGCCCCAAAAGGGCAGGGCGGCGGCGGCGGCGGCGGCGGCTGCTGCTGCTGCTGCTGCGCCTCCGCCCCCTTTCCCGGGGAGGAGGGGGCCCAGACTGAAGGGACCCTGGGACACGCATAACTAGACACACGACTAGAAAGATACCCCCCCTAATTATTTCCCCACGTGTGTGCTCTGGGTGTTCGTCTTCTCCCCCACGTCCCATCTGTTCCCACATGTTCGGGGGAATCGACCATGAACGATGTCTCTGTGTGTGTTTTCCCCACGCGCTCGCGTCGTGAAAAAAAACAGGACCGGCGGTTCTTGCAAATGTTCGGCCCTCGGGGGCCCTCGCTGGGCCCCGGGACCGTCACAACACGACTCGGGATCACAGGCCGGCCCCGCGGAAGGGGTCGGGACTCCTGGGGGCGCCGTGCGGAGAAAATCAGGACGTCGCATGTCTGGGAGGGGAGGGCCCAGACATGCGACTTCATTAAAGCAAAACAAATAAAAAACAATACATACACAAATGAATACACAAATACATAAAAAATCATTTCTCAAAAATGATAGAACAAAGAGAAGGAGTCCCTGGGAGTCCCGGCCCTTTCCCCGGGGCTGGCTTTTCGTCCCGAGTCGCGTTCGGACGGCCCCTAGGCCCAGCGAGGGCCCCCCGAGGCCGAGATTGGCCCCAAACCTCCCGCCCTGATTTGTTTCGGGGATGGACAGACCCCCCTTTATTAGTGAAAACGACCCGAGGCCCAAACCTGGCGGGCGCAAGCCTGGAAAAGGACGGCCACGGCGCCCTCGCGAGAACCGAAAACGGACAGTTCACTAATCGACGTGTCGCTGTTGGGGGTTCTGTCCAGCCCCGATTGTTCTGCACGACGCGGTCATGTCTGGGGAGGGGGGGGGAGGAGCTGCCTTCGCCGACGCGCCCGAGCGCGCGTCTGGCGAGAGGGGCCTCGGGACAGAGGGCGGGGCCCCGCGGCCGGCGCCCATCAGCCCAGCGCCCGCACCTGCAGGAGCCGCTCGCGCGTCAGCTCCGCGACGTGCCCCGCGCAGGAGGCCTCGATGAGGAAGCCGCCGCCCGCGCCCGCGGGGCGCAGGGCGACCTTCGCGCACCATCAGCAGCATCATCAGCATCATCAGTAGCAGCAGCATCATCACCATCACCATCACCATCACCATCACCATCACCATCACCATCACCATCACCATCACCATCATCATCATCATCATCATCATCATCATCATCATCATCATCATCATCATCATCATCATCACCATCATCACCATCACCATCATCAGCATCAGTATCAGCATCAGCATCATCAGCATCATGAACAACATCAGCATCATCATCATCATCATCATCAGAATAATCATCATCATCAGCATCATCATCATCATCATCATCAGCATCATCATCAGCATCAGCATCATCATCAGCATCATCATCAGCATCAACATCATCATCATCATCATCATCATCATCATCATCATCATCATCATCATCATCATCATCATCATCGTCGTCGTCGTCGTCGTCGTCGTCGTCGTCGTCGTCGTCGTCGTCGCCTTCGCGCCCCTCACGGCGGCCGGGTCGGCGAGCCGCTGCAGCTCGGGGTCCCGCCAGCTTGCCGGGGCTCGGCCGTGGGCATCCTCGTAGGCCCTCGCGGCGTAGTAGACCGCAAACGCGGCGTGCCGCGCGGGCAGCGAGGGGTCCTGCCAGCGCCCGGCGGGCAGCCCGCCTTCCAACCGCCCCGCGGCGTCGGCGAAGACGACGTAGCCCCACGCGTCCGGCAGGTGCATGTTCACCTGTCCCTTGTACCGGCCATCCTGCGGCGACCACACGATCTGGGGCGTCCAGACCCAATTGACCTGTGATGGGCCTGTCTTGCACCACAACCACCACCATAAGTTGGAGGGCGAGGGGTCCTCCTCCTCCTCCTCCTCCTCCTCCTCCTGCTCCTCCTTCTCCTCCTCCTCCTCCTCCTCCTCCTCTTCGTCCTCCTCCTCCTCCTCGTCCTCCAGCTCCTTCCCCCGTCCCACGCGTGGTGGTGGTGAAAACATGCCCATCCACCTGGCCACCCTTCTCCACCCTGCTGAAGTTGATGCGCCAGCAGCCCCCGAGGGCGGGCCTGGGCGTGCTGTCGGGCAGCCGTGCGAGGGTGTCCTGGTGCGAGAGCGCGATCTCGCAGCACCACTGGGAGGCCTGCGCAGCGTCGTGCAGCCGCCCCTTGAGCACCCTGACGGCTGTTCGCTGATCGCGCACATCCCAGTGCCTCGGCTCTCCAGGCTTAGCCACTCGGCCGCTGATTTCCGACCCGCCGACCGAATATGGCCGGTCCAACATCAGGTTCCAGACCGTGTTCAGCGCATTCATCTCCAATTCCTTATACCCGTGGTTGGAACCACCAGGGTCGATGAAGACCTCGAAGTCCGAGTCCGTGTGGAAGATCGGCGTGTTCCTTTCCGTGAACTTTGCGACGAGCTCGTCCCCCTCGGCGACGTCCATGAGGGCGGCGACGTACAGGTAGTCGTCGTCCCAGAGCATCTTCATCCGCGTCTCCTGCGCCGCCGAGGGACCGGTCCCCTGCGGCGCATCCGCGACCCCGCGGATCTCCACGAACGGCTCGCTCCACGGGGCCGCCGCCCACGCCGCCTTGAACACGTCCCCGTCGATGACGGGCGGCGTGCCGCGGGGCGCCGCGTAGGCGGCGAGGTACCGCCCGCGGGCCGCCGCCTCCAGCGCCGCGGCGGCGGCCGGCCGCGCGGCGGCGCCCCGCAGGAGCCTGCGCGGCCCGCGCCAGCAGCAGGTCTCCGCGGGCGCGCCGCCCGCGACCATCGCCGCGCACGCGCGCGGCGACGGCACGACGAGACACGGGGCGTGAAAACGACCACAGCCACAGCTGTTCTCTTGCCGCCGCCTTCCGGCCCGCAGAAACGAAGCAGTGGCTGTGGTCATTTTCGTGGAGCTGGGCACCAAGGAAATGACCACAACCACTGCTTCTTTTTCGGCCGACTGGAAGGCGGCGCAATCGGGGATGGACAGACCCCCCTTTAGTAAAACGTGGTTTAGTGAAAACGACCCGAAGCCCAAACCTGGCGGGCGCAAGCCTGGAAAATGACGGCCACGGCGCCCTCTCGAGAACCGAAAACGGACAATCCACTAATCGACGTGTCGCTGTTGGGGGTTCTGTCCGTCCCCGACGCAAACAAGAAGCAGTGGCTGTGGTCATTTCCCCGCCCCGCACGAGACCCGATGGCCGAGGGGCGGGCGGGGCCGCAGGCCTGCCTGTGCGCGAGGCGGTGCCCCTCGAGCCAGGAGGGGCCTCCGGGGCCCGCGATCGGGCCGCGGGGCAGTCGAAAAAGCGGATCCGAGGGAACATCTGCCCCGGGGAAGGGGGCCAGGACCTGTGGGGCCGCGCGCTGCAGAGGCGGCTTGTGTTTCGATTCTGGCAGGATGGCTCGGCGTGAGGGGGGGGGGGCCTGGTGAGGGCCTGGTGAGGGCCTGGTGAGGGCCTGGTGAGGGCTTGGTGAGGGGGGGGGGGCCTGGTGAGGGGGGGGGGCCTGGTGAGGGCTTGGACTTCACGCAAGTCGGGCCTTACTTGTGCGCCTTTTCGGCCCGGCGCTGTTGGAAAGGGTGGCGGAAGGGGATGGGCGGGGATGGGCGTGGGGGGGTGGGGTGGGGGGGGGGGGTGGGGGCGAACGCCGTGCAAGTAAACTTGCCCCAGTAACGAAAAAAACTGGCGGAAAACACACATCCTCTGGAGGCCTGGGGGCGGACGGCGGGCGACGACGGGCGACGGGCGACCGCGGGAGACTGGGCTCGGACGACCGGCATCGGGCGCCGGCGTCGTATCCGAAGGCTTTCGTCGCCGCGGCTGCGTGCAGCTCGAGGGAAGCCCACGGCGGCGGGGAGGGGCCGCGCCCTGGGGCGGCCAGGGTCTGCCCGTCCGCCTCGTCTGTGCAAGAAACACTCTTGCACCACCACCACCACAATGCCTGGCCAGGGCCACCTCGAGCCCCGGCATCGTGGATCCGCCCTCCTGGCCGAGGCTCAGAGGGGTCTGTACACCGTCCTGAAGCCCAGGATGGCCCTGGCAAGGCATGGTGGTGGCGGTATGTAGAGGATGGCTTCTGCGTCAGGGCGTGCGTCAGCCCCCCTCCTCACATAGGGAGCCCACAAAGGACGTACGCGCCCAGCTATGCACATGAACACGGCCCCTTGACCCGCGAGACCGGCCGCGTGATACGAACATTCGAACATTCGCGCAATGCGAACTCTCGAAACCAGCGTGGATTCATTTACGTGTGCGTCCTTCTGTCGCGCCTGATCACAGAACCCCTCCTACCCTTAAGTCGGGCGTGTACCCCTACAGGGGGATTTCAGGCGAAAAATGAAAGATGCTCAACAAATACCCGCACAACAAATGCTAAAAGTACGCATAAAAAAATCCGTCCCCAGACTATGTTTTGACTATCTTTGAATATTTCTCCTGTAGGGGGACAGGCCCGACTTCATCCTACCCCTGCTCGGCGACCGCCCATCAGTGAAGGGGCCCTGGGAGACACAAATAAATACACACGAATACAAGAATTCCCAATATTTTCACATATTTTCTCTGTGTGTGTGTATTTTCCCCCCCCACTTCCCATATTTTCTTATATTTTCTGAGGAATCGAGGATTCATTGTGTCTGTGTGTTCTTTCCTCTCCTGAGTCTTGCTGCGCCGCCGCTCTCCGCTTGCGCCCCTGGAGCTGCGGCGCCTCGGCAGCAGGGCGCCCGGCCGACGTGGCGGCCCGGCTCCCCGCCGAGGCGGCTGGCGCGGCAGGCGCTCGACTCGGCGCCCAGAGCTTACCAGCCTCGAACTTATCGCTATCCCTAAGATTGACACGCCAAAAGGCGATGACAATCTTAGGGATGCGCCGTCAGGCAAACCGAGCGAGCCTCTCACTCCGGGGTGGTGGCGCTTGGGCGCGGGGCCCTCTCGGGCTGATGTGCGAGCGCGAGGCGGGACTATCACTGCGCGAGGCGAGACGGACCGTGCCCCGCTCTGTAGCCGCCACTCGCGGCGCATCGTGCCACGGTGAGACCGCCGGGGTTGCAATGGTCGCATCCCCCACTCTCCACGTCTCTGGCTTCGCGTACGTCTTCAGGGCATGGCATGGCAAGTGGATCATCAGTAGACCACTGGGGTGCCGGCATAGGACCTGGAACGTCTGACAGTAGACCCCACAGGCAGCAACGGCCTGCTCTCCAGAGCAGCTCCTAAGATCGCCGACGCCATGGCCGTGTCCGGAAAGCGCGGCAATTCGGTCACCGTGAGACGGTTGCCTGGTGGGCCAATTTTCCACCACCACTACCATAGGTAGGACGGGGGAGAAGGGAGAATGGGGAGGTCCTCCCTCTCCTCCTCCTTCTCCCCCTCTTTCTCCTCCTCCTCCTCCTCTTCCTCTTCCTCCTCCTCCTCCTCTTTCTCTTCCCCCGCCTCCTCCTCTTCCTCCTCCTGCTCCTCCTCCTGCTCCTCCTCCTCCTCCTCCTCCTCCTCCCTCTCCTACCTTGCCCATCAGTGCGGCCCATCATTGCCCGCTTGCGAGTTGACGGGTAAACATCCTCATCGGCCGTCTGATGGCACATTGGCTTTTGGTGCTCGGTTACCTCTGATTCTGCTCTGCTTCTTTTCGACACGCCGAGCAACCTGGAGCCTCTTCTGTCTTAACTGGAGCGCGCCCTTGATCAACAGGACGCCAGGAAGAAACGTAGGACCCTAGTCGCCTCCTCATACGTATCCCTCTCTGTGCACTCGTCAGCGTGCTCCCGCAGCGTGGCCGCGTTAACACCGAATTGATCAGCAGCGTCGAGCTTTCATCAGGGCTCTTCCAAGTTGAGCCGTCCAACAGTGTACTGAACGTCTATATCGAGACGTCAGATTCCATGGCGACAATTTAAATACACATTTGCCAGAGCCCTCGGCCACGGCACCGTGGCCGAGGCCACGGCAACGTGCTGAAGGTAATGAGTGGAATGTCATCAGTCATCAGGTCCATGCGAGTTCTGTATTGCGTCTTGTGAATGCTCAGTAGAGGAGCCCATGTGCCAGGGTATGGGCGCTCTTGGGCGCTTCTGGGAATCACCGCGAGACTTCTTCAGAGGCCCTGTGAGCATGGACGCGGGTCTCAACATGCATCAGGCTCTTAGAGGGCCCCAAGGGACAGTCCTTGGGCTCTCTTCCGGGCCCCTTGGGCCGTCTTGGAGGTCCTAAGAGGCCGGCCGAATATGGCCGAGCATGCTGTTTTTTTTTCTGGTCCCAGCGCCCAAGACGGCCCACGGGGCCCTCAAGAGAGCCCACCACGAGGCATCCAAAGAGAGCTCAAGATGCCCCTACTATACCTCCAATGTGGGTCCCTGAGGAGGAACACGAGCTGACATTTCGATCCCATTCCGTCAAGATGGCCCCAAGAGGCCCACAAAGACCCACAAGGGACCTCCCAAGGGACGCTAAGAGAAACCCAGAAAAGACCCGGAAGGGGCCCCGAACGGGCCTCAAAGAGTCTTCTGAAAGACCCCCCAGAAGATCCCCGAGACGACCCAGGAGGCATTCAGAAGGCCGATGGGGCGGGATGGACCGAAGGCTACGACATATTCGCTGCTGTTGCTGCCGCCGTTGCTTTCCCAGCCGACGTCACCGAGACCTGCTCCAGCACAAGCGTCCAAATCATACCCCGATAATTCTACATACCGCTGGCATTGTCCGTTGCAGATCGGCGCCAACTGTGGCGCCACCAACGACACTCTGGTCAAACGAACATACAGACTAAACACTCATCACTGCACCCGTCTTGTGCCAAACCATCTGGACAAGGAAGTGGACGAGGATGAGGATAAGGACGAGGCGGAGGAGGAGGAAGAGGAGGGGGAGGAGAAGGAAGAATATCGTGGGAAGAGCAGTGCGTTTGTCGTCAATGAGTTGGGTGGAATGTCGACGTGAGCCCTGGGCCTTCGTTCAAGGATCTCAGGGCTTCGGACCTGTCAAATGGCCTTACCCACCACCTGCGGGAGAACAATACTTACCGCTACTCGCTACGCCACAAAGCTCTCGCATGGCGTAAATTCCGACCACGACTCCGAGGCAACGGAGACGGCTTCCAGGAGGCCCAATACATGCGAAAGCGAGGCACAGGCATCGATGCAAACAATCATGTCCCTGGTCCTCCCCCTCCTCCTCCTCCTCCTCCTCCTGCTCCTTCTCCTCGTCCTCCTCCTCCTCCTCCTCCTCCTCCTCCTCCTCCTCCTCCTTCGAGCTTCGTAACGCGGACCGCATCCTCCAACGAAATGAAGCTCTCGATGGCCCTCCTCTCAGCCTGCGCCAAGAGAGGGTCTGAATAAAACGAGCGTCTCTCTGGTTAGAGGTAATGATTCCTCCTCTGAGGGGCAACGGTAGGGGGTGGGCTTGCATATGGGGGGGATGCATTGGCCTGGAATAGGCGATACATCGCCAGTAGATCGGCGATAGGCCCCTGATGGTGATCTGCACCTTCCTGTGCAGATTGGGAGTCTCTGGTCCCTGTCGGCGATCAGTGGGCGATTGGGTGCCGATGCGTCCCCCTATGCCTCCCCCCCTATCGTTGCCACTGATCGTCATCCCGATACAAGCAGTCAAACCGATCCCAGACCCTTCCCGAGGTCCATCCTGAGGGGGAGGAGGAGAAGGAGGAGGAGGAGGAGGAGAAGGAGGAGGAGGAGGAGGAAGAGGAGGAGGAGGAGGACGATGGGGAGGAGGAAAAGGGAGAGGAGGAGGAGGAGGAGGAGGAGGAAGAGGGGGAGGAGGAGGAGGAGGAGGAGGAGGAGGAGGAGGAGGAGGAGGAGGAGGAGGAGGAGGAGGAGGAGGAGGAGGGGGAGGAGGAGATGCCGTTGTCGTCGGGCTCCGTGGCCCCCAACCCCACCGGGATGGCAGACTGGTGGCGCCTTCAAGGGCCCTGGCCCACTGGGAACGAGCTGGGTCTATCGTGATGCTGGGCACCGGCGCTCGTCCCTCCTCCCCAGCCCAGACCCAGATATCCCACGTCGTGATTCTTTCAATGCGGGGTCGCTGGAAGTCTCGACCCATTCCCCAGGACCGGTTTTCCATCCTGAGTCGTTTTTTGACGGCCGCGGGGCTCAGCGAGGGCCTCTAGAGGCCGAAAACGGCGAAACACCTCCGTTTTGATTTGTTCAATATGCTGGATCTCTGGGGACGTCCGACGGTATGACCTTGACCATTCCTCGGCCTCAAGTCTACGACCCCTGGCAGCTGTTCGCCCCTCGCTCCATTCTTGGCGGCCCGGGGGCCCGAGAGCAGACCCAGCTGCCGAGGTCGAGGCCAAGCGCTGGGACTGAAACACTCCTAACGTCGGAAGACTTAGGGGGCCACACGCGAATCCTACCCCTACCCCCCTCGATTTCTCGGGGGGAGGGTGGGGTTCACTTCCCTCGGGAGCTCCCGAACGAAGTGAACCCCACCCTAAGAATCGAGAAGCATCGCCCCCAGAAAGAGCCAAGAATCATCGAAAGGCATCGTCCCCAGACCATGTGGCTCGACTACCTTGACGTGCTCCCCCTGTGGAGGGACGTTTGCCCGACCGAATCTGCCCCGCGCCCACGAGCAGCACCCGATGGCTCCCCCCGGCGGCAGAGCGCCGCGGTGCGCCCGCGGGGCGCCTGGGCCCAGCGCGGCGCCCGCAGCCCGCGGCGCCGCGGCGCGGGCCTGCCTGTGGGGCGCTGCCGACCTCCCGCCGCCGCCGGGGCCCCGCTCCGCCGCCGGCGCGGGGCGCGCAGGGCCTCCCGCGCCGCGGCCGCTCGGGGCGGCCCGCCCGCCCACCCCCGAGGACGACGCCGCCCTGCAGCAGAGATCGCGGCGGGAGGTTGCTGCTGTGTTTTCGGCCTCCGGGGGCCCGCGCGTGGCCTCGGGGCCGTCGAAGCCCGACGCAGGAGGAGGCACCGGTCCTGGGGAGGGGTCGAGGCCCCTGGGGGTCGACGCTGTGGAACAATCACGACGTCGGGGGTCTGGGCCTCCTCGCCCGGAGATCCTGCCCGGATCACCGCCGAGGTTGCCGAGGGGACAGGGCGGGATCGCCTGAGCGACGATCAAAAAACCGGGTTTTGCGCGGGATGGCATAGTCACCTTGTGCGGCGGCTTACGCGGGCCGCCAGCGCGGCATGCTACAGTGGGGACGAGTGCGCTTACGCGCGAGCTTACGCGGGCAGCATGCGCGCCCATGTCGGCGCAAACGACATTGTTTTCCAACCATCCTGTGGTGTTGGGTCCACGTTTTGAAGAGACGCTCCACGCGTTCCTCCTCCCGCTGCCCCCTCCTTCCTCCTCTCATTGCTAACATCATCGCCATCACCCGCTTCAGCACCATAGGGAGCTCCACTGAGGGTGCAAGTGCTACCGCCCGCATGCGTCCCCCCCATCCAGAACAGAGTTCCGTGGCCTCATACGGAGCTACATCGAAGGTCTCTGAGCTACCGCTTGCATGCGTCCCCCCGCCCAGTACAGCGCTTCGTGGCCCCATAGGGAGCTCCACCGACGGCCCGTGTGCTACCGCCCGCATGCGTCCCCCCCCACCCAGTACAACGCTTCGCGGTCCCATACGGAACTCAACCCAACCCAACAAAGTCATGTGGTCCCATAAGGAGTTTCACCGAAGGCCCCAATGCTACCGCCCGCATGCGTCCCCCCGCCTAGTACAGCGCTTCGTGGCCCCGTACGGAGCTCCACCGAAGGTCCCAGCGTTGCCGCCCGCGTGCGTCGCCCTCACCCAATACAGCGCTTCGTGGCCCCATACAGACTCCACCGACGGCCTCAATGCTACCGTCCACATGTGTGCCCCCACCCAATACAGCGCTTCGTGGCCCCATGAGGAGCTCCTCCGACGGCCCCAGCGCTACCGCCCGCATGCGTCCCCCCCACCCAGTACAGCGCTTCGTGGCCCCATACGAAGCTCCACCGAAGGTCCCAGCGCTACCCGCGGCATGCGTCCCCCCTACCCAGTACAATGCTTCGTGGCCGCATAGGGAGCCCCACCGACGGCCCCTGTGATACCGCCCGCATTCGCCCCCCTCACCCAGTACAGCGCTTCGTGGCCCCATAAGGAAGCTCCACCGACGGCCCCAATGCTACCGCCCGCATGCGCCCCGCCCACCCAATATTGAGCTTCGTGGCCCCCTATAATCAGCTGCGCTGACGGCCCCACCGCTACCGCCCGCATGCGGCCCCCAAACCCGGTACAGCGTTTCGTGGCCCCACACGGAGTTCCACCGAAGGTCCCGATGCTACCGCCCGCATGCGTCCCCTCTCCCAGTAAAACGCTTCGTGGCCCCATAGGAAGCTCCACCGACGGCCCCAGTGCTACCGCCCGCATGCGCCCCGCCCACCCAATATTGAGCTTCGTGGCCCCCTATAATCAGCTGCGCTGACGGCCCCACCGCTACCGCCCGCATGCGGCCCCCAAACCCGGTACAGCGTTTCGTGGCCCCACACGGAGTTCCACCGAAGGTCCCGATGCTACCGCCCGCATGCGTCCCCCCTCCCAGTAAAACGTTTCGTGGCCTCATATGGAGCTTCACCGAAGGCCCCAGCGTTACGGCCCGCATGCGATCCCCCTAGTACAGCGCTTCGTGGCCCGATAGGGAGCCCCACCGATGGCCCCTGTGATACCGCCCGCATTCGCCCCCCCCCCCCCCCCACCCAGTACACCGCTGCGTGGCCCCATCGGGAGCTTCACCGAAGGTCCCAGCGCTACCGCCCGATGCATCCCCCTACCCAGTACAGCGCTTCGTGGCCCCACACGGAGCTCCACCGAAGGTCCCGATGCTACCGCCCGCATGCGTCCCCCCCACCAGGAAGTCTTAGGCGGGAGCCTTGCCTGTGAGTGATTGCGAGGAAGTCTCAGGCGGGAGCACCCTTTCCCTATGGGGGCCGCACTTCATGTTCGAATCTGGCGCGGGTCATCCTCAAACCTGTAACCGTCGTCACTTTTGGGCTCCTGAGGCTTGAGTATGGGGTAGGTATCAGGCGGGAGCCTTGTCTGTGAGTGACTTGCGAGGAAGTCTCAGGCGGGAGCCCCCCCCCTATGGGACCTGCATTTCCTGTTCGAATCCGAAGCGGGTCATCGGATTCTTGGAAAGAGCGTGTTCTACCGCTGCTGGCGGAAAACCGGGGGGGATCACTGCCGGTTCGAACCCTCCCCACCCCCTCCGGAAAACCGGGGGGGGTCACTACCGGTTCGAACCCCTCCCCCCCCAGCTCATCATGATAAGGGGGGGGGGTCACTATCGGTTCGAAGACCCCCCCCCCCTCGGAAACCGGGGGGGGGTCACTGCCGAACTCGAACCCCCCTCCCCCTCGAAAACCGAGGGGGGGTGCGGACAGTGGTGGGGACGGCGGTGGTGGGGACAGTGGCGAGGGGACAGCGGGACAGTGGTGGGGACAGTGGGACAGTGGTGGGGACGGTAGTGGTGGGGACAGTGGTGAAGACAATGACGGGAACAGCGGGGACAGTGGTGGGAACGGTGGTGGTGTGGAGAGTGGTGTGGGGACAGTGGGAACGAGGTGGAAACAGTTGGACAGTGGAGGGTACAGTGGTGATGGGGACAATGGTGGGACGGCGGTGGCGAGGACGGCGGTGGGACGATGGGACAGAGGTACAGTGGGACAGTGGTGGGGACAGTGGTGGGAACAGCGGGACAGCTCAGTGGGACAGCGGAGGAGTCAATGGGACAGCGGAGACAAAGGGGATAATGGGGCAGTGGTTGGGGCCGTGGAAAAACTGGGGAGAGTGGAGCCGTGGTGGGAACAGGTGGTGGGGACAGCGGGGACAGTGCGACAATGGTGGGGGCACTGGTGGGGACAGTAGGGACGGTGGTGGAACCCGTGAGGACAGCGGTGGTCAAGCCAGTGGCGTTGGGAACAACAATGGGGGATGTGGTGCGGACGGTGGTAGGGACCGGGAGTCGTTTGCTGGCGGTGAATAGGGGGGGGAGGGGGGTTCGAACCGGTAGTGACCCCCCCTTCCGGTTTTCGAGGGGGAGGTGGGGGGGTTCGAACCGGTAGTGACCCCCCTCGGTTTTCGAGGGGGACGGGGGGGGGGTAGGGGAGGGGGGGGGTTTTGCCAGGGGAACGGGGGGGGGAGGGGTTCCAGCAGAAGGGGGGGGGGGGGTCGGAGGGGGGGGGGGTGCGGGCTCCGGAGGAAGAGGGGGGCAATTTTCCATAGTAAAGCGGCGGTGGATCACGCTCTCCCGGTTCATGTAACTGTCGTCATTTTGGGGCTCGTCAGGCCTGACTGCGGAGGAAGTATCAAGCGGAAGCCTCGTCTGTGAGTGAGTGGCGAGGAAGTCTCAGGCGGAAGCCTCTCCCCACGGGTCCCGCACTTGAGGTTGGCAATCCGAGCGGGTCATCCGAGCGAGCTTTTTGGGCTCCTCAGCTCCTGCGGCATGAATACGGGGGAAGTCTCAGGCGGGAACTTTGTCTGTGAGCGAAGTGCGGGTAGCCTCGTCTGAGCTGATCGTCAGCAATTTTTTTTTTCATGGGCCTGCGTACCCAACAACGCCACGACGACGACGACGACGACGAGGCAGCGGCCGGGCGCAGGTGCAGCCCCTTGCGTCCGGGCCGGGGGTGGTAACCCATCCTCGGCCGAATCGGTGGCAAGGGTAACCCATTGTCTCCGGGCCGCCGGTGGTAACCCATCGGCGGCCGAATCGGGCGCAGGGGTAGCCGGGTAGCCCCTTGCGCCCGGGCTGGGGGTGGTAACCCATCCTCGGCCGAATCCGGGGCAAGGGTAACTCCTTGTCTCCGGGCGGGCGGTGGTAACCCATCGTCAGCCGAATCGGGCGCAGGGGGGAACCCTTGCGTCCGGGCCAGGGGCGGTAACCCATCCTCGGCCGAATCGGGGGCAGGGGGAAACCCTTGTCTCCGGGCGGGCGGTGTTAACCCATCGTCAGCCGAATCGTGCGCAGGGGGGAACCTTTGCGTCCGGGCTGGGGGTGGTAACCCATCCTCGGCCGAATCGGAGGCAAGGGTAACGCATTGTCTCCGGGCCGCCGGTGGTGACCCATCGGCGGCCGAATCGGGCGCAGGGGTAGCCCCTTGCGTCCGGGCTGGGGGTGGTAACCCATCCTCGGCCGAATCGGGGGCAGGGGTAACCCCTTGTCTCCGGGCGGGCGGTGGTAACCCATCGTCAGCCGAATCGGGCGCAGGGGGAAACCCTTGCGTCCGGGTCGCCGGTTGTAACCGATCGGCGGCCCGCGGGATTGCCCCAAAGGCATGGCTGGCCCGAAGGGCTGTCCCGACGGTTTCGCGATCTAGCCGTCGGCAAACGCGCGCGTGTTGGCCGAGGCGGCGACGGCGCCGAGGACAATCGACTTGCTTCCCCCGACCAGGGGGAAGGGGAGGTGCACATGGAGAATAGGCAGGATGATGAGGAGGGAAGGGGTAGGGGAAGGGCGATGATGAGGAGGTGGAGAAGGAGGAGGAGGAGGAGGAGGAGGAGGAGGAGGAGGAGGAGGGGGAGAAATAGAACAAGGAAGAAAAGAGGGCTGAGGAGAGGGCGAGAGGAGGGTGTTTGCCATGGCCAGGAGGAAAGGGATAAGGGCAAGCTAAACAGATTATCATGTGGGGTCCTTCCGTCGGGGTAATGTTTGACTATTTTTGAGTGTTACTCCTGTAGAGCCTGCCTCGCCTCGGCTCGGGACGCTCTCTGGCAGCTGCGCTTCGCCGAGGGCACTCAGGGGATGCATGGATCGGCCCCATCGGCGCCGCGGAGGCCTGGATCTGGATTCGGAGATGCAAATCGTGGAACCGATCCCTATGCCCACTGGCGTGGCCTGGGCCCCACTGGCCGAGGTACCCCCCTAGATGAGGATATGGGCTGCTCCCTTCGGGTCTCGAGGGGGCCATCCCCCACTGGGGTGGTACGCCAGCGGGGCTGAGATACCATGGCCCATTGGGGATAGGGATCGGATCAACGATGCGGAGAAGAACGAACCGCCTCGCGCTGCGAGGCAGCCACGATACGAGAAGCCTGGTGCCCGCTGCGGCCTCAGGGGGCCCGGGCCAGGCCCTGGAGCAGCGCACAAGACGGCTCGGGCTGCGGAGCTGGCCCCGGCGGTGACAGGTTCGGGGCGCCGGAGGTCGCGGAGGAGCGTGCAGTTCGGGACTGGCTGTCTGCAGTGAGCGTCAACGAGAACATTGAGGGTCCAGCTTCCTGCCCGGAGGCCTCCTAGATGGGGTCCGAACAGATGGGGCCGGAGGATTGCACGATGCATTGGCCGATGTATCGCCGATGCATTGGCGATGCATCGGCGACGCATCGGCGACGTCGGCGGTGCATCGGTCTCCGCGTCGGCGCCGCATCGCCGGTGCATCGTCGATGCGGCGCGATCCTCCGACCCCACCTACTTGGACCCCATCTGGGAGGCCTAGATCCCTGTCCCCAGTCGATGCTGATCGGCGCTAAATCGACGCCTATCAGCGCTGACCGACGCTAAGTCGGCGCCATCTCATCGACTCCCAGACGACGATGGGGTACGCCAGGCTCCTATGACTTGCTACCGAGTCACAGGAGTTCTGCGGTCCCAGTCCCGGTCTCGGCCGTAGGTGCAGGGCCTTATAACTGCCCCGATGCGCAGCACGCCACACGTAGCGTGTTGATACGGAGCTCCACACGTAGGCTGAAATCTTGGGCCCGACGCGATACCTTCGCCAAAACGTGGGCCAACGCGTGGAGCCAACACGCCACGTATTGACACGGACGCCTCGAACACGGGACGCACATCGAGGCACCTACAGTGCAGGGAATTAGGGGGAAGGCCCAGGCCCCGGGGGGGGGAGGAGGAGGAGGAGGAGGAGGAGGAGGAGGAGGCGGAGGAGGAGGAGGAGGAGGAGGAGGAGAGGAGGAGGAGGAGGAGGAGGATGGAAGAGGAGGAGGAGGGAAGGGGGAGGAGGAGAAGGAGGAGGGGGACTCACCGTGGCCCTGAGAACGGCGGGCCTCCCTCGGGCAGAGGGCCCCCCCGCGCCCCCCCACCGGTGCGCCTGGGCCCTGGGCCGCCCCAAGGGCCTCCGCCCGGCCGAGCGGCAGGGAGGCGTGTGCAGAGCGGCGCGGCTTGGCGACTGTGGACAGCGCGTCCCGGCCTGAGCAGGAGAAGAGCTATACGGGAACAGCAAGTGGCATGAAAACAAAAACTCGGAGCTCCGCTTGGATTTCTCGGATCGGCGCTGGGGCCCCCCAGCGGCGCCTCCGGCGCCGCCCCTGGCGCGCTCCGCGCGCCAGGGGGGGGGTCCAGCTCCGATCCGAGGAATCCGCGCGGACCTCCAAGTTTTTATGTTTATGTCACTTTTTGTTCCCCTAAGAGCACAATCTCACACGGTTGTCCAGACTGCGCCGTGTTCGTTGTGACGCACTGGAGCGATATAGGGATGCGCCCTGGGCGCATGATAATGACAATTGTGACGACTGTGTGATTGTCACCAACCAGCGGAGCACACACCCATCTTTCGGCTCTGTGTGCAGTAAGCGAGCACAAAATATGCGTGCCTGACATAGACGCGTCGCAGAAACGGAGAAGTCCGCAAGGGCCACACTCGGCTACACGCAAGAGTGACCCCTGGGTACGCGCTGCCTTTGGCGCGCCGTTGCATGGGGGCCGCGGGGGGGCCAACCACAGGCGCGCAGGACGCTACAGTTGGACCTAGGCCAGAAGAACACTCCTCAGGAACACGAGACCCTCCGCTTGCCAAAACAAACAGAACATCCAAGGGTACCCTCCCCAAGATGCACAGGAACATCCAACAAACACGAAGAACACCTGGGCACTCTCCAAGAACCGTCCTCGATCTTACACCTCGGTCCGACTGCAATGGCACCGCCGCCACACCCGCAGGGAGTGGCGCCAGCTTGAGCGAAGCATCAACGGCAACCACACCTCTCCCACGACGCCCGAATCCACTGTAGCCCTGCGGCTTCCCACGCCCAGCACAGCGTTTCGTGGCCCATAAAGAGCTCCAGCTAAGACGATACCTACGACTGCGGTGCTCACAACAGACATCAGATGGGTTCTTCGCCGGGCCATTTTTTCCTGGGGGGCCTTCGACCCGTTGCCGCTTCGTCAATGTGCTCTCGTGCGTTAATGAGATTGGCCAGGAATCATGCGCACGTTCATGCGCATTCGCTATGGGTTTCAGCGGGGCCCACTCCCAGTCCGCTGATGATGCCGGTGTGGCGGGGGGGACAATACAACAAACGAAAAACTAAATTAAACCCAGGGGCCCTTGTGAAAATGCCCTTCATAACGACTCTTGTCATATGGAATCCTTAGTAACGGTGCTTCTAGCAAGGACTCTTCAGTAAGGGTTCCTGTCGGAAGCAGTCCTTCCTAGAGACTCTTCACACAGGAGCCCTTGTAAAGATGCCTTTGATACGGATTTCTTGTCGAGGGTGCTGTTGGAAAAAAAAGACTATTAACGAGAACGCCTGTAGCACGGGATCCTGGAATAGTGCTGCCTTTTATACGGAATTGCTTCAGTAAGGGTTCCTTTGGTCAGGAGTCCTGCGCAGCGACCCATGTAGAAATGAACCCTTACGAAGGATACCCCCTTGAAAGAGGGGTCCTTAGCAAGGGTGCTTGTAGTAATGAGTCCCTCATCAACCACCCCTACAGGATGAATGTCTCAGTCAAGTTTTCTGTTATACGGATTCCTCTGTAGCGATGCCTCGTTTATGATTTCTGTGATGAACAATTGCTGGTAAAGATCTTTTCACTAAGCCGTCATCAGTAAAGACCCCTTTAGCGACAACTCCTGATCAAGGGTCCTATTTCGTGTTACGCCCGTCCTGAAGACACCTTCAGCAGTGGCCCCTGGTAAGGATGCGCTTAGGAAAGGCGTCCTTAGTCAGGACCCCTCAGGAAATATCCCGTTGCCAGAATGTTTATGACACGAATTCCGTGGTATCATAGCTATGAGATAGGACTCGTCAACAACGTGGCCTTTCGAGACGAGTCCTTACTACGGACCCATTAAGTGAGGAAAGGATCTCTTGGTAAGGATGCCTTCGGTGAAGAATCCTTATTATGAATGCCTTTAATAAGGAAGCCTTCAAGACGGATCACATTCAGGAAGGCCCCTCTCGAAAGTGATCCTTAACAAGGGTGCCAAACTGCCTGTCGAAAGCGGTGCTCAAGAAACACCGCTTCAATGGCGAATCCTGAGCAAACGTTCAGAGTACACGGAATTTGTAATACTGCTTCCTTTTTATAAAAAAGGGTCCCTGTAGAAAAGGTTCCTGAGTAAAAGTGCCCGTAGTCATGGTTTCTTATGAAAATATTTTTGTTTAAAGACTATTTGATAATAATGCCTCTGGTCAGGATTCCGTGGAAAAGATGCTTGCAAAAAGCATCCTCCAACAATCCTGATTTCAATGCGGGCTCCCCAGGTAAGCGATCATATAATCTATAAAACGGATACCTTAGTGAGGTTTCCTTTAGCACGGGCTGGTTAATAAGGATGCCTGTGTTCTATCAGAAATACTTTAAATGCTTCTTTCCAAGATTTTTATTAGTACAGATCCGTTCAGTAAGAGATACTTAAGAAAGGTTCTTCCAGGACGCGTTCTTGCAATATGCTTGCACGGGAGGCCGTTCGTGACGTCGCGGTCGTCCATGGGTCGCGCGGCCTCGTTTTCTGTTCAGCGCAATGTGCTGCTAAACGTGTGTAGTACCTTTTGGGCTGCTGCCCGCGACAGGAATGACAGAGAGTGCGATCCGCATCCAGGAAAAGCAACACAACAAACAAATCGCGATCACAATGGCCACTTCTAACGAAAAACCCAGCATCAAGTTTAGCAGGGCTGGGGGAATTTGGGCAGCGCTCATGACTTGCACAAACCATGCTTGCGCTTTGGGGGGGGGTCTTACTTGTCCCATACGGAGCTGGGCATGGTTGCCAGTTCCACCGTCTTGTAGCCGCCCGTCGCCACTACCCGGCTGCACGCAAGAGTGACCCTGGGTAAGAGTGACCTTCGGTGCGCGGCTTCTTGGGGGCCGCGGGGGGGGCCCAACACAGGCGCGTAAGACGCTACTACCCCATAGCGTTCGGCGATCGGGGGACCCCATTGGACCCGCACCAAAGGTCACTCCGGCGAAGGGTCACTCTTACGTGCAGGCGACACTGCCCGTCGCCGCACCGTGTTGGTCACCATTTTGTAGTGGGAGGCTCGCAACTCGGACCGTGCGCAGGTCCTGCAGGCTGGCCTGTGACCGCCCGTCTCCGCCCGTCGCGGCCGTCCGTCGCCGCACCATTTTGGTCACGATGTTGTCTGTGAGGTTCGCGTGTTGCATTCCATTGCATTGTTTTGCCTTGCGTTGTACTGTTTTTGCATGCGTTTGCATCACATTGCGTTGCTTTTCCTTGCTTCTCATTGCTTGGCGCTGCTGCACGGTACTCTGCATTGCTTCGCATTGCCTTACATTCATTTGCATTGCATTGCACTGCGTTGCGCTGCATTGCGCTGCGTTGCTTTGCGCTGCTTTGCATTGATTTGCACTGCTTTGCACATAATAGATTGCGCCACATGGGCTGCACACCTAGATTGCACCACATTGACTGCACCACCTAGAATGCACCGCGCGGATCGCAAGAGATAACTATTTGGGGTCCATGCTGGCTGACAGTATGCACATACACATGCGTGTGTGTGTATGTATGTACGTTTGTGTATGCATCTATGTATATATATATGTGTATACATACATATACATATATATATATATATATATATATATGTGTATATGTATATGTACATGCATAATTGAGAAGCGAGCGGAATTCCCGAGACACGTGGCCTCAGCGGGAAGCACACGCGCGAGGCCTGACTGCAGGGGGAGAGGAGAGTGCAGGCAACCGCACAACGCAGGGAAAGCAGAACACTCTGGAACGATCCCGTTGCTGGTACTTCAAGCCGGTGGAGGGCGGTGAGAATCTATGTATATATATGTATCATCTACCATACATATGTCTATGTATATATGTATCGATTTATATGTGCATGTATACACAAGTTCCGATGTATGTGTGCACATACCAGGGTTACCGAGCCCACTGCTAGGGCTGCGGCCCACGAACCAACCTCCTCCTGCCGCTGCAGCGCGGTGTCTCTGGACACACGTCGCTGCAGCGGGAGGCACACGCGCGAGGCCTCACTGCAGGGGGGAGAGAAGGCGTGCGCAACCGCGCAGCACAGCGGAAAACAAAACAAACAATCTGGAGCGATGCTGCCGCTGTTGCTGGAGGGGGGGAGAGGCGCCTGGTGAAGGACCACGTCCCACCAATGGTGGCGCGACGTCCCGTCTGCGGCTCAGGATCTGCCAGCGTGCCAGCGCATGGTGTGCTCCTGCACGAGAAGCGCCTGAGGCAACGTCCCATTGGAGAAATATGATGCGTATCTCTGCAGACTTTGGCGGCGCGCACGAGGCGGTGGAGGGAGGGGGAGGGCTTCTTTGAAGGAGGCTGCTTCTTAGAAGGCGCCGGCCTTACATCTATAGATGAGGCCCGCGCCTTCTGAGAAGCAGGGGTGCTCCTAAGAAGCCCTCCCCCCTCCCCCCAACCCCCTCTGCGCGTGGCTGAATAGTGATGTGTGAGCAGCGGGATCCCTGCCAGGGCTGTGGCCCACGCGGCGAGCTCTCCTCCTGCCGCTGCGGCGAGCGGTGCCTCTGGACACACGCGCCGCCGGCAGCGAAAAGCACGCGGGCCCCACTGCCAGGGGGGGAGGACGAGCGCGAGCAGCGCAGCACGAGGGGGAAAAACAAACATCTGGCGCGATGCTGCCGCTGTTGCTGGACGGCGGGTAAGATTGGGCGCCCGAGCTATCCGGGGCAACTCGGACCCGGGGTAACTCGGGTTCGGGCACCCGAAGAGAAAACGACCCCGGGATCGCCCTGGCCCGAATTACCCCTGATGATTTGGGGCTATGGGCGCCCGAATTATCCGGGATAACTCGGGTCCGGGGCAACTCGGCTTCGGATTTCCCAAATAGCAAGCCCGAGTTAGCCTTGACCCGAGTTAGCCCTGATGACCCGTCGCTCCGATAAAAGGCGCCGCGTGAAGGCACCTGTCCAACCATTGCGGCGCAGCGTCCCCTATGCGGCTCACGGTAAGCCGGCCTGCCGGCGCGACGACTGCCAGCGTGCCAGCGCACGGCGTGCTCCTGCACGCGAGAAGCGCCTGAGGCAACATCACGGAGGAGATGTCCTATACACAACAACCTATTGGTGATGTGCTCACCCTTCCCCGCGGCAACAGGCCAGAGCATGCACCGAGGACGTCGTAATTGACAAATGGCTCCCAAAGGATGCGAAGGCTAAGTGCTGGAATCACGATGGTGCTCCACACGGCTCCATCGCTCTCGTACGATCTAACCGCTCCATCTCGAACTGCACGTCAAGGTGGCGTGGTGGTGCCAACCCAGCGTCTCAAGGAGACTACTGTTGATGGCACATGGTACGAATACACCACGGTATCTTAGGGGAAAACAAACCTACCTCGCTTTTGACCACCCTCGCTTCCAAGAGATACCAAACGATGCCAAATTGCAGCCTGTACTGGTCAGGCCGCTTGACGAGGAGGCGCGTGGTATGGCTTGGTTTTGCCTGGAAGCGAAAGCGGTGTAGGTAATTCACGCTCTGAGTATCGGCATGGCCTTCTGCTTCAAAACGACTGCCCGATAAGAACGGCCTCGCCCCTTTGACTGGGAAAGCCGTGGATCCAACTGGCCAAGCCGTGGACCGAATGCATAACAATCCGTGGCGAAACACTGCTGCCAGCATTCCCGATGTCGGGCACGTCCAAGGCCAAGACCAGAGCGAGACACGGGAAGAAACGCCATTTGCAGGCGACGCTGCACCATTCGCACAACCGCCCGTGTGCATTATACAACGCATGCTGCATCAACCTGCTCACGGCCGCTTCTCTTCCACGCCACTCACTCCGAGCCTTGCTGCCGGGCGACGGTGGCGGCGCTTGCCGCACCCGTCATCGACGTGGCAGTGGTGACAGCCCGGGCCGGCCCGGCACACGCCCCTCCGCTGGTAGTCGCACAGCCTGCACTCCCCGCGGGCGTGGCCCCTGCTGCCGAGGCTCGGCCACCCCATCCGCCTCATGGTCAGCCACTCGCTGACCCTCGCCACCTGGCGCCGCGGCTCGCCCGCGGGCACCGCGTCGAGCAGCATGGACACGTTGACGGCGACCGCCTCCCCGGACGCCTCGCTGGAGCTCAGCGTGGAGCGCGTGACCTCCGACGGCGTCCTCGGCTCTGCCGGGCCGCCCCCGGCCTGGGCCGCGGCCGGCGCCGCCGCCGCCCACGGCCGCGGCGGGCCGATCGGCGCCGCGGGCGGCGCGCCCTCCGCGCGGCCGGGGCGCGGCGGCTCCGACCGCGGGCGGGGCGGCGCCGGGCTCGGGCCCGCCGCGTGCACGCGCAGGAAGGTGCCGCGGGTGCTCACCGGGTGCCTCCGCGCGGCAAGCCGGCCCACGTCCGCGGAGCACACGGCCATGGCCGCCGCGCCCCGCCGCGGGCCCGCCCCCACGACCAGGGGCAGGTGCCGATCGGGCTGCCGCACCGCCAGGTGGGCCCGCCCGCGCGGCCGCTTCCTCGCCTCGGGGAGCCAGGACACCTCCCTCACGGCCACGGGCTCCGTCACCACCCGGTGCACGACCACGCTGTCCACCCCCGGGGACAGCTCCGCGGCCCTCGTAACAAACAAGCCAACACAAAGCACGGGGCACCAGCATGGTCTTCCGGGCCGCCGGAAGATCATGCTTCCTCCCCAGACGGTGCTTGCACTTGGGGGCTCTTGCTTCCTGTCAATGAGGTAGTTGGTTGGCATCCCAGGTGCTCGCTACGCTGCGGCTCGTGCCGCCTACTGGGCGCCTCGTTGGCGCCCCGCGCTCGGGGGGCATGCCGAGGTTGCGCCACGTTGCCGCCAGTGCCGGGTCGCTGGACGGATAAAACCGAGGTTGCGCCACGTTGCCGCCCGTGCCGCCTCGTGGGCGCCTCGTGGGCGCCCCGCGATTGGGGGTAGGTCAAGGTTGCGCCACGTTTGCCGCCAGTGCCGCCTCGTGGGCGCCCCGTGTTCTTGGGGGGGGGTATGCCTAGGTTGCGCCACGTTGCCGAGCGTGCCGCCTCGTGGGCGCCTCGTGGGCGCCCCGCGATTGGGGGTATGCCGAGGTTGCGCCAGGCTGCCGCCCATGCCCCCTCGTTTGCGCCCCGTGCGTTGGGGGGGATAGGCGCTGGTTGCGCCACGTTGCCGTCCGTGCCGTCCGTGCCACCCCGTGCTCTAAGACTCTAAGCTTGCGCAGTATCGCTTACACAACATCGCGTGTAGCACACACAACATTATCCTACATCACATAGATTGTACCCCAGAGCTTCCACCTCCAGTTTACACAACATAGCTTACACAACATAGCTTGCACCACATAGCTTGCACCGCACGGTGTTCAACACGTCAGCTCAGACAACATGGTGCTCACCACATAACTTACGCAGCACAGCTTCCGCCTCCACAGTGCACTATCGGGCGTTGGCAGAACTGGGTTTAGTGGGACCAGGTTTAATGATCTGTACCAGGGACGCCCCCCGTCCCATTCCACTAACCGGAACTGCCGTCACCCGAACAACCACCAACTATGGCAAACCTGGTTTAGTGATGCTGACCCATTCAAAGGCTGCAGGGCCCTGCCACTAACCGGGTCCCCTTACCTGGGGTCCTGGCCAAACCCAACACTAGCGCACTTGTTGGGGTCCGGGGAGGAGGAGGAGGAGGAGGAGGAGGAGGAGGAGGAGGAGGAGGAGGAGGAGGGGGAGGAGGAGGAGGAGGAGGAGGAGGAGGAGGAGGAGGAGGAAGGAGAGGGAGGAGGAGGAGAAGGAGGAGGGGGAGGAGGAGGAGGAGAGAGAGGAGGAGGAGGAGCAGGAGGAGGAGCAGGAGGAGGAGGAGGAGGAGCGCTTGCTAGCATGGACTGTTTCTTCTTCGACCTGATCGCCACATCTCTCTGGCTCGCCGGCTGCACGGGGTGGTCCGCGGTCATCGCGAGCCGCGTCCCGTCGGCGAGGCCCACCGTGACCCACGGGACCTCCAGGAAGTCCACCTGCTTCTCGAGCACCTCGGCGTACCTCACGGACCGCCCCAGCGAGTCGTAGCACAGCACGCGCTGGCCCTGCTCGAGGTCCTCTCGGCGGCGAGCGAGGGGGGGAAGTGAGAAGGAGAAGACCCTCTGACAAGGTTCGGGAGTCCCCTGGCCTTCTGAGAAGTTTCCTAACCCTTCCCCCAAGACGGAAACAACTTCTCAGAAGGCGCGAGGGCGTCTGAGAAGTCCCGCCACCTTCTGAGAAGGCCTTCTCCTTCTCACTTCCTCCCATCGCTCGCCGCCGATCCTTGATCGCGCACGGCTCGGACCGGCCCTCGACCCACAGGCCTCAAGGGACACAACAAAGGGGGGTACGGGCTCGAGGGGGGCACAGTCAAAATCAGCGATGAGGAGAGAGTCCAAGGGTGCAAGCATGCGCGCGCCCAAGCCCAGCAACGAAGAATGCAAGGTGCCATTGCGACAAGGACCCATCCTCAACGCCGGCTTTAGATGCAACGTCGGCGTGTAATCGGCGATGCATCGCCAATATAACGGCGACATGCCCTAGATATAAGTCGGGCCTGTCCCCCTACGGGGGGATTTTCAACGAAAAAACAATACTCCACAACTAATCAGAAATAGTCTAAAATTAGTCTGGGGACTACTTTTTGAATACTTTCTGACCTTCTTGGGGTATTCTTAGGGTCTTTTTTCATTTTTCGTCGAAAATCCCCCTGTAGGGGGAGGGGGACAGGCCCGACTTAATGTTATCCCCGACGCCCTGTGTTTTCCACGTCGAGCACCCCCGGGGGCCTGAGCCTTTTCCCAGGGGCCAGCTTTTTGGCCCGAGTCTTTCACGCACGGCCACGGGCGCGTTTTTCTGCATTTTTGGCGACAGTGGGCGTATAGAGGGGGGGGGGGGGGGGGGGACGGGCCCTGTGACGGGGCCCGGCGAGGGCCCCAAAGGGGCCCTTCATCGTGACTGCTGCCCGCGGCGCGAGGAGGTTCTTGGACCCCCGGGCCCCGGCGAGGGCCCCGAGAGAGGCCGAACGCTGCCCGAAGCCTGCCGCGCCGCGATTCTTGCCCGCGGAGGCCGAGGGCGTGGGGGCTCTGGGCCAGCAGCCAAGAGGCTCTTCCAGGGGGGCCGAAGAGGCTCTTCCAGGGGGCCAAGAAGTCCTTCAGGGGGGCCGAAGAGGCCCTTCAAGGGGGGGCCAAGAAGCCCTTCAGAGGGGGTCCAAAGGCTCTTCACGGGGACCACGCAGCTCTTCAGGGGGGCCGGCAAGGCTCTTCCGGGGGGGCCTCCACCAGTCGCGAAAATTGCATACTCCGGAGACCTCTTGGCCGTACTAACAGACACCAGGCCGCACCAGAAAAACCTTACCTCCCCCTCCCCTATAAGAACAGCGCAGCACACCCCCCACAACCAGTTGGGGACCCCCTGGATCACCAGGCCGAGCGTGGGGGTCCTGGCTGGGGGGGTGGGGGGGGATCTCCTGGCCCCCGCGACCACCCAAAAATACCCCCCCCCCCCAAGCCAGGAAGCCCTGGATCACCAGGTCGGGAGTGGGGGTCCTGGCTGGAGGGGTGGGGGGGGGGGGGGAATCCTTTGGGGGTGATGTTCTGGCCCCCGGACCGTTCAACACACACTTCCGCCCCGAGCCAGGGCCCCCTGGATCACCAGGTCGGAAGTGGGGGGTCCCTGGCTGGGGGGGGGGGGGGATGTGCCCCCCGACCACCTCAAAACACCGCCCCGCACCGAGCCAGGACCCCTGGATCACCAGGTCGGGGGTGGGGGCCCTGGCTGGGGGGGGGGGGGCGGGTGGACTGCCCCTTCCCCCTGGTCCTGTGAAGAGAACCCTGGAGGCCTCGCGCGGCAACCAAGACCCGATTGACGTCGGATCCACGTCGGATTCACGTCGGCTCTACGTCGGCTTCACGTCGGATTTGCGTCGGACTGACGCCGGAGCATCGCCGCGCTCACGTCGACCCATGGCTTACGGAGCTGACCCGTGGACTAGATGATTCTACCATTACGCGCCGCGCGAGGCCTCCAGGACTTTCCTCATAACTGCTCGTTGCCCCCCCCGAGCGCCGGCGTCCAACGGCAGGCAGTCCATGCCACCCGGGGCGGCCTCCGCGTCGGCCCCGCCGCCAGCCTCCCGTCTGGCGGGGCAGGCCCCCTGCGGGCGGGGGGGACAGAAGCAGTGCCTCGCCATCGCTCGGACGTCCACTCCCCGTGTTCTTGCTCGGCTCCGTGCGTGGCTTCTTCGCCAAAGGATCGAGGATGCTCCTCGATATGGTCCTCGCCGAACAAAAAAAAAAAAAAAAAAAAAACACGTCCGAGCGATGCCAGGATGCCGTCCGGCATCTCGGGCCAGCGTGCCGCGGCGACGGCCCAGCCAGCACGGTGTGCCCTGCCAGCGGAGGGAGGCGCGCGCCGCTCCGCTCCGCGGGGAAGGGAGGCCGGGAAGAGCCCGGGGCGTGGACGCCTGCAGACCGGCGCGCCCCCCCCTGCTTGCCAGGGGAACTGCCCGCAGACGGCAGGGAGCCGCCGCGGGGGGAACCCACGAGCCACTGCAGCGAGGAAGACAGGTGTGCTTGTCGGACGTCTGCGAGCCGGCACTCCCAGGGACCCCGTATTGAAAAAATCACGACATCGGATCTCAGGGTGTGTGTTTGTCGGACGTCTGCGAGTTGCGACTGGCGGAACGCGCTCGGTGCGCCCGGGGACCGCGGCGGGACGTCGACGCCCCGGGGCCGCGGCGTGGGCCGCGTGCCGGCCGGGGCGTGGTGGGCCAGAAGCGGCGGCGCGCGGCACGCGAATCCCCGACTGCGGACCGCGCTCCAGCGGCACGCTACCGGGGGGTGCCCACGAGGGCGCGCGGCTGCTGCACATCGGGGGAGGGAGCGCGGCACAGCCATAGGTCGGGCCTGTCCCCTGCAGGCTGAGTTCGGACGTAGAATGCCAAGTGCCCAACAAATGCTGAAACAATGTTCAGACATGGTCAGACAAATCGTTCCCGAAGCATTTCTGGACTATCCTTGCATATTTCCAATGTGGAGGGGAGCGCCCGACCTAAGCAAAGTCACAGACTGTCAACTGGCCGCGCGGATTTCTGAGATCGGCACTGGGTCCCCTCCCTGTCGCGCGGAGCGCGTCATGGCTGGGGCCGGAGGCGATTCTGCAGTCCGTCCTTCTTCGCTGCAGAGCAAACGCCTCGCCTCTCCGACTACAGCGACAGCGAGGGAGCAACACGCCGAGAGGCCTCCGAACGGCAGGGCGTCACGCCCAGACATCCTCAGAAATGATGCTTTCGATCCGCGGCCACAGGGCTCCCGACCCCTTCGCCTGGGGCAGCATGTGCGTCCTGAGCCTGTTTCTGGTAGCCCCCACGCCCAATAGCAGGCACCGGAGGCCCAAATCCAACGACACTGTCCGCGTGTGTGAGGGGCGGCTTGTCTGTTCGAGTCGTCGTCTCCGTCAGTCGTCGTCTCCGCCGCTCCCTTTCCCTGCACCCTCCTCCTCAAGCCTGTCAGCGAGAGAACAATCTTGCAATGTCGCAATCGACTCGAAGGGAAGTCCGTCGGGGGGGGGGTCCTGGGGGGGCTAGGGGGTGGGTCCTGAAGGGGGTCTCGGAGGGGAGTCAGATACGCATCCCCCTCTTCTTGTCCTGGGGCCTTCGAAAGTACCAAGACAGGCCAACAGTGACCCAAGAGGCCCCCGAGACGGTCCAAGACGGCCCCCAATCGCCAACCTATCGGTCTAAAACGCTTTGACGCCCTCCAGACTACCCAGCAGGCCGCCAAGACGTCTCAAGAAGCTTCCAAGGGCACTCCCGAAAAGGGCCCTACGAGGCACAATTCATTGATTTCCCTCGCCGTTACCGCTCCCCGCCGATCAAAGACGGCTACGAAGACCCCCAAGATCGCACCAAGGTGGCCCAAGAAGACCCCAAGATGGCCCCCACAAAGCCCAGGAGAACCCCAAGACGGCGCCAAGAGCAAACGGGGGACCCGAACGGACATTTCGAGCCCTCGGCCCCTAGAGGTTCCCATGAGGCCCCAAGAGGTTCCCAAGAGGCCCCAAGAAGCTGCCAAAGGGCCCCCAAAAGGCTAGGCTCCAGAATTCCTCCCCAGATGGCCCGCGAGAGCCTTCCGAAAAGAGCCCTAGAGGAATCCCCCTGGCCACCGTCAACGTCGTCGTCGTCGCCGCCCCACGCTGTTGTCGTCGTCGTCCCCCTGCAGTGTCGGCGGCACCGGCCGTAAGGCCTTCGCAATCGAGGACGAGCGCCTGCATCGAACAAATCATACCGTCGGGGATCTGGGCTGATGCTCTTTTGCCCTCCCGGCCACCGCCGCGCACCCTGCGGCGGCGGAGTCGAGCCAGGCGGGCGCACTCAGAGGCGCGCTCGTAGAAGAAGAGCAAAACAAACACGAACAGAAACTTTCGACGGTCCGCGCGGTTTCCTTGGATCTGCGCCAGACGCGGAGCGCGCCAGCCAGGGGGGCCCAGCGTTAGGTCGGGCATGTCCCCCCTACAGGGAGTTTTTGACGACAAAAACCCAAAACTTGTCCATGAAGAATCAAGAATCATCAAAAATCGTCCCCG
Organism: Prorocentrum cordatum; assembly: GCA_963575745.1. Classification (NCBI taxonomy): domain Eukaryota; class Dinophyceae; order Prorocentrales; family Prorocentraceae; genus Prorocentrum; species Prorocentrum cordatum. The sequence goes on along the minus strand of CAUYUJ010016853.1, from coordinate 198,319 downwards.
CACTGTTTTTTGACTATGTTTGAAGATTCCCCCTGTGGAGGGACAGGCCCGACGTAAGCCCACCGCCGATCGATGAAATCCGCGCGGAGCTCTGAACGCTTATATTCACGATGCTTGCTCTTCTTCGAGCTCGGATCGGAGCGCAGCGAGGCCACTTCCGCCGCCGCCGCGGGGCCAGCTCCGCAGTCGCCGGCGGCGGCATGCACCCACGAAGGGTCCCCACCGTGACACTCCACGTCCTGCTTGTCCTGCAGGCATCGATTGTCATGTTGTTGTTTCCGTCGCGTTCTCATCACAAAAGGATGAACTATACTCTTGATCCCACGGGCACGGTGCTTCTCATGTTTGTTCAATTGAAGTGCCCCTCCCGGGATCGCGCCATGATTTGTACAAGGGGGAACCTCGAGGCTCAGAATGCGTTGTTAGGCCCCGGAGCAACAGCAACAGCAACATCACCAGCAACAGCAACAACAAGCATTCTAAGAATGTTCGCTCTTACTTGCCCGCGTGTCATTCAAAACGAGTTGTCCACGCCCTCGTTACCCGCCCTTTGTGTCTTCGATCGCACGGCCATTTGGGGGGATTATATATATTTGCGGGGGGCGGCGGGCTTAGACAGGCGGGCAAACATGAACGGGCGGACGATCCTTCGTGGGCGTACATGTGCCCGCCATTGGAATTGGTGCGGGCCCTGCAAAAAGAGGAGGGGGAGAACGAGGGAAAGTGGGAGGAAGGGAGGGGGAGGGACGATGGAAAAGGGAAAACGCCAGGAGAGAAGGAGCGAAGAGGGGGCGGCTGAATAGAGGCAGGGAGAGAGAGAGAGAGAGAGAGAAAAAGAAAGAAATAAAGAAAGAATATACTCACTGCGTGGAGCCCCCCGTATGTGCATCTATTCGCCTGGACCTGTCCGCCGCGAACGTCTAGGCTCAAGAGCTTTCGAATATAAACGGGCTTCAGTTGTGACGGTCTGGTCAAGATCTAACTGAAAATGAATTGGAGTGTGAATGAGCCTCAGTAGTACGAGCGCGTCTCTGCGCATGAGCCTGGGTCCTCCGGGGGCCTCTGGAGACCTACTGGGGTTTCCTGGGGCCTCCAGGAGCCTCCTGGGGCCTCCTGGGGCCTCCTGGGACCTCCTAGGGAGGATTCGTGCCCCAGGAGAGGCCCAATCTATAGCAACAGACGTTCATAAAAAAATTGCGGATTGGAGCCACAAGAGAAGGGGACAATATATAGGGACACGCGTAAAACACCAAGGACTCGTGACCCAGGAGAGGCCCTATAGGAACATAAGTACACAGGAGAAGGACAATATATAGAAACATACGTATAACATCAAGGACTCGTGTTCCAGATGAGGCCCAATCGACAGGAGCATACGTAAAACACATGGGATTGGAACCACTCCTGTTGCCTTCTGAGGCCTCCTGCTCCCGGGGCCTCTCGGGGCCTCCTGTTCCCTTCCGAAACCTCCTGGCGTTTCCTCTGGCCTCCTGGGGCTTCCTGTGGCTTCCTGAGACCTCCCGGAGCTTCCTGGGGCCTCCTAGAACCTTTTCTTGAATATTTATGTTGCCTCCTGATGCCTCCTGGGACCTCATGTAGTCTCCTGGAACCTCCTGGAGCCTGTTGGAGCCCCCTGTGGCATCCTGAGGAGAATCTGTGTCCACGAGGCCGGCCATCGATCGACACATCCTCAGACTCTGGCCCACCTGGGGGGTGCAAATAAGCGCCTCGCTCGAGACATCCTCCAAATCTGCTCCGAAAGCGAACGATGTTGGGACAGAAAAAAAGCAAACCGCTTGAGACATCCCCACAAAACGGCCGCGAATGGGACCGTGAGATAACCCTGGCGGCTCCCCTTAGGGACGTGGAATGAACGCCTCGCTCGAGACATCCTCCAAGTCTGCTCCGAAAGCGAAGGGAGTTGGGACAGAAAACAAGCAAACCGCTTGAGGCATCCCCACAAAACGGCCGCGAACGGGACCGTGAGATAACCCCTGGCGGCTCCACTTAGGGGAGTGAAAATAAGCGCTTCGCTCGAGACATCATCCAAATCTGTTCCGAAAGCGAAAGGTGTTGGGACAGAAAACAAGCAAACCGCTTGACACATCCCCACAAAACGGCCGCGAACGGGACCGTGAGATAACCCCTGGCGGCTCCCCTTAAGGACGTGAGAATGAACGCCTCGCCCGAAACATCCTCCAAGTCTGCTCCGAAAGCGAGGGATGTTGGGACAGAAATCAAGCACACCGCTTGGGGCATCCCCACAAAGCGGCCGCGAGCGGGGCGCGCGTGAGTCTCAACACGAGTAAATCTGGGCAGGAGTAGGGCTGAGTACGAGCAGGTCTGAGTATGAAAAATGTCATGTGTGAGTAAATCTGAGTATGGAAAAGTCTGAGTGTGAGTCAGTATGTGTATGAATAAGTTTTGGGTATGGGGAGGAAAGGGAAGGAGAAGGACAAGAGGCAGAAAAAGGCGTAGGAGGCGGCCAAGTAATAACAATAACCCCGTTTTAAGAGATGGGGAAATACATATAAGTGAGGTAGGGAAAGAGAGAAAGAGAGAAGGGGGAGAAAGAAAGAAAACAAGAAAGAGGGAGGGAGGAGGCAGGAGGGGGAGAAAAAATGGATAGGAACGATAGGGGATAGGTCAAAGACGCATCAAGATGAGGGAGAAAAGGAAGGAGAGAAAAGGGAGGAGAGGAGGGAGGAGGGAGGAGGGAGAGGGAGGAGGAGCAGGAAGGTAAGAGCGAATCCTGCGTACTTCGAGACTCCACCGTTTCCCAACATCGCACTCATATTTTGGTTCGTTCTTATTTAACGGATGGTTCGGGCGGAAACGTCCTGATAAATGCGCGTGGCACGTAGGAGGCATGGCGCGTATGGGTGACATGACAATTGTTTCTGTCGTTGCTGATTACCAAACAGTCGAATGTGTTGGACACCCCGAGCGCGCTGTCGCGCTCTCGCCTAGACGCCGGCTGCGCTTCTGGTTTTTAATATGCCCAAACTCCGGCATTTCGGGGTTCCGCCAAAACCGGCCCCCAAAAAACACCAACGCCCGGGTTCGATAATTCCTCCCTTTTTCCCGCTCTGGGCCGAGCAGTTCGCTCGGCCCCATAGCCGCCTTCCCAACAAAATCGGCGGCCCCGCTCGATACTTCCCTGCTTTTCACTTCACGGCTGGCGTTCCCGCCGCAGGACCCCCTTGCAAACAATTGCGCCCCCGCTCAATACTTCCTCCGCGTTCACTCAAGACTCCCAGGAGGCCCTGGAGCGTCCCTAACCCCTGCGAGCCTGAAAAACTAAACAAAGATTTTCGCTGGACACACTGAGCTCACTTTCGCGCTCTCGCGCCTTCTCCGCGCGACCTCGCTTTCGCTCGTGTCCTAGGGCGTAGCGTCGTCGCCGTCGTCGCCGCTGCCGCTGCCGCCGCGGCCGCCGTCGTCGTCGTCGTTGTCGCCACGAAGCGAATATTACTGTTTGACACCCTGAATGCGCTTTCGCGCTTTCGCGTCTGCTCCGCGCGACCTCGCTTTCGCTCGTGTCCTGGGGCGTGGCGTCGTCGCCGTCGTCGCCGCCGACACCGCCATCGTCGCCGCCGTCGTCGTCGTCGTCGTACCCAACGCCAGGAAAGGGGTCGAAAACCCCAACGCCAGGAAGGGGTCGAAAGCCCAGGGGTGTCAGGTCTGAAGCTTCTCTCCGAAGGTTTTGGGGGCGTCCACGGGGCTCTCCCAGAGTTCGTGAGGCCTCTCCTTGAGGTCTCTGGCCGCTCAGGCGTCGTAACACCTAAAAGCAAGGCCTGGGCAGGGGGTTCGCGAAGGCGATGTGCTATCCAGGCTGGAGATGTTGAAATGCCTTACAAAAGGTGTTGTCAAATCCTCCCCCGGCGGAACATCAGGGTGAGGGAATACCGGACCCCGTGTGCAATGACAAATCCCCCACGAATGGGAAGCTATCATGATGGATGCATGCTGCATACCGGTGCGTAGGGCATTCGGGTGAAAGTATTGTGGTTGTTGTTGGTGTTGTTCGTATTGAATTCTCATTTCTAAAGAACAAATATGTTTGACCCCCCTGCCAGGCAACATCATGTTTATAATTAGCGTGCTGCCCCCAGGGTTCGCACGCTGCGGCCTCCGGTTTACAACGACAGCGGCTCTCGCCTCATACCTCCACCAATATATTCCCCAATCGCGCTCTTGCGCGGCACTCTCTCGCAATGCCTGCAGGGATCGCGCTCTCGCGTGGGACTCCCTTGCAATGTATTCAGGCGCCGCGCCCTCGACACTCAGGAATCACACTTTCCCCTAGATGTCCCTCACGATTTATTTGGGCATCGCGCTGCAGCTCGAGACTTCCTCGCGATTCATGCAGGACGCACGCTTCAGCAAGCCGCCTATTCGACCTGGCCGCCTGGGCCCGCCTTCCTGACCCACCCGTTAGAATCTACCCGCCCGATCTGCCCGTCTAGTTCTGCAAGGTGTTTTCTGTTCCTGGCCCTCCTCCTGCTATTCTCTCTCCTGTTCCATCCTCCTCCATCCCCCTTGCCCCTTCTGTCCATCCGTCCTCTCTTGCCCTTCCTTGGGGCTGCACGGGATGCGCGTTACAGGTAAAAGCGAATTGCGATATACACCCAGGGGGGTACGATCGAAGACGAAAAGGGCGGGTATCCAGCGTTCGGGATATACGTGATGAAGGGCACGCGAGCAGATAAGAGCGAACAGTACTAGATGTATTGTTGTTGTTGTGGTTGTGGTTGTTGTTGCTGCTGTTGATGTTGTTGACTTCTCATTTCTGAAAGTCACGATTGGCGTGCCCCCCCTCCGGACACCATTGCAGTTTTCAATCAAAGTGCTTTTTCCTGGGGCTCGCACCCGATTCCAAGGGGAACTGAAGGGTCACCAAACTGCGTTGTTGGGTCCTGGTGTGCAACAACAGCGGCTCCCGCCTGATACTTACTCACAAGTGATTCCCAAATCGCGCTCTCGCGGGGGACTTCCTAAACATGCATGCAGGAATCCCGCTCTCGTGTGGCACTTCCTCGCCATGTATTCAAACGCCGCACCCTCGACACTCAGCAACCCCTTTCTCGCTGTGAATTTCCACACGATGTAATCGGGAATCGCGCTATCGCTCGGGAATTCCCCGCGATTCATGCAGGACGCACGCTTCAGCAACACGCCTGCCCCTTGTCCCTTCCTTCCATCCATTACTTCTGTCTTAGAGGCTGCACGAAATACGCGTTGCAGGTAAGGAAGACATACCCCTAGGGGGGCACGATCGAAGACGAAAGTGTGGAGTATCGAGGGTGTGGGATATACGTTATCAATGCCACGCAAGCGCATAAGAGCGAACTGTATCAAAATGATTGTTGTTGTTGACTCTTAATGCCTAAGGAGCAAAAATGGTTGATCCCCCCTCCAATAACCGTTGTATGTTTCAGTTGAAATGGTTTTACCGGCCTGTTCCATACAAGGGGGATCAAGAGGTCACCAAACTGCGTTGCTGGCCTCTAAATAGCAAGAAGGGCTCCCGCGGGATATTTCCCCCCAGTGTATTCCAAAGTCGAGATCTCGCGCGGGACGCGCGCACAATTTATACTAAGTGCACAGGAATCCCGCTCTCGCGTGGGTCTTCCTCGACGCTGATTCAGACGCCGCGCCCTCGACTTGCAGGAATCACGCTCACGCTGTCGAATTCTTCACGATGTACTTGGGAATCGCGCTGTCGCTCGAGAGTTCGCCGCGATCCATGCAGGGCGCACGCTTCAGCAACCCGCCTGCTCCTTTGTCCCCTCCTTCCATCCGTTCTGTTGTTCCCTGCCTTAGGGGCTGCACGAAATACACGTTGCAGGTAACGAAGTTATACCCCGAGGGGTGGTACGATCAAAGACGGAGAGGGCGGGCATCGAGGATTCGGGATACATGTGTTGAATGGCGCGCGAGCAGATAATAGCGAGCAGCCTTGAATTGATACTTGTTGTTGATGTTGACATCTCGCTCTTGAAGAATACTTGATGCTGATCCCCTCTCACCGTTGCACATTCTGGTTTTCAATTGAAAGGCCCCCTTCGGGGCTCGCACCCTGTTTTCTATCAGGGCATATATTCCTGCTCAAACTGGGTTGTTGGGCCCCGAACTCCAACAACCATGTCTCCCGCCTAAGACTTCCTCGGCATGTATTCCAAATTCGCGTTCTCGCGCGACCGCAAGAGATTTTCGCGTTTTTCTCCAACGCCGCGCTCTCGACACTCAAACATTACGCCCTCGCTTGAGCCTTTCTGGCAATTTACTTGGGGATCCCGCTATCGCTCGAGACTTCATCGCGATTTATGCAGGACTCACGCTTCAGCAGCCCGCCTGATCGACATGGCCGCATGGGCCCGCCTTCCCTACCCGCCCGCTAGGGTCTGCCCACCCAAAATGAACGTCTGGTTCTGCCATGAGTGTTCTGCTCCTAGCCCCCCTTCTGAAAAGTTCTCTCGGGCTTTATCCTTCTCACTCCCCCTTCCATTCGTCCACAATTCCCCTGTTTGAGGGGCTGCACGAAGTTCACGTGGCAGGTGAGGAAGACATACACGCAGGGGGCACGATCGAAGACGAAGGGGCGGGTACCCAGGGTTTGGGATGTTAGTGTTGAGCGGCACTCGAGCAAAGGGGGAGCTGTTATGGGCGCACTTCTGCGGAGAGGGCGCACTTCTGCGGAGAGGGGGAGCCGCAAGGACGGGGAGCTCGCGAGTCGTCGCCGCATCCTGCCAAGCCCGCTACAACATCCCTGGACTCGGGCACTTGCCTTGCTCCGATTGGGGAAAATAATCCAAAAATAGTCCGGGGACTATTTTTGGAATCTTTGTTACCTTTTCGGGGCATCTTGTTTTTTCAAATTCTTCGTCGAGAATCCCCCTGTAGGGGGACAGGCCCGACACGTGTCGCGGAGTTTGCGCGGTCCTGCAGGCGCTGCGCCGAGAACTCGGCCGAGAAGCGCAGCCCCTTCTCCCGCAGGTGCGACAGGTGCAGCAGGCGGGTCTGGAGCTCGGAGCTCCGCTTCCACCGGCACGTCGCTGTCGCGAGGAAGGCGAGCAGCATCAAGTTCAGCGGGGCCAGTCGCATGTCCGGGCCACCGATCAAGTAGGCGGCCGCCGCGTATCCCACCACAGCGCACCACGCTAGGGGCACGAAGGACTTCCATCTGACCACCATGCCAGATCCGACGACGCACAAAGCGAGGCCCAACAAGAAAGTAGAGTCTGTCCCTGTAAGGTCCAACCCCCACAAAGCACTCGGATCTTCGCAGGCGAAGGCCCGTGCAATGTAATGTTTCGTTCGTACGCAAGCGTGCACCTGGTTCAAGATCAGAGCGATAACCGAGGATCAACAAACTGCATACACATGCTTTGTCAATGGTCCGCGCGGATGTCTTGGATCTGCGTTGGGCCCCCCTCCTTGGCGTGCGAGCCCGCCAGGGGCGGCGCTGGAGGCGCCGCCAGGGAGGCCCAGCGCAGATGAAAGGCATGAGCGCGGAACCCTGAGAAATCATGCCTTCGCCGTTGCTTGTTCCTCGAGATCGCTGCCAGACTCTCCATCCCGCGCGTGCATATCATGCCGAGGTCCGACAGCAGCACTGCCGCGACCAGCGCCAGCAGCGTCAGGCCGACGCACGCCATACTGAGGGCGCACTGCCGCCGCTTCATGGTCTGCACCTCTGGTGCAAAGCTCTCGCTCGCGTCTCCACCGTACCACAAGTTCAGCATGACGGGCAGCCCGCAGCAGATGAGGACGATGAGGAGAATCAGGGATGACCTGAGGGGAAGGATATGATGGGGGGGGGGGACGGGGGGGACTGGCTCGGAGGGGAGGGGAAACACCGATATGAATTGGCGAAACGTCGCCGATAGAGCGGGGCCAGCCGGAGAGCTGCGGCAATCGCACGTTTTGGCGGCGGGTGGAGGGAGGGGGGAAGGCTTCTTAGAAGGAGGCTGCTTCTTAGAAGGCGGCGGCCTTACATCTGTACACAAGGACCGCGCCTTCTAAGAAGCAGGGGTGCTTCTAAGAAGCCTTCCCCCCTCCCCCTACCCCCCTCTGCGCGTGGCCGAACGCTCCTGGGCAGGGTGTAAAGTCGGCGACGCCTGGGCGGTTGGCTGGTTCCCAGCAAGCGTTATTACGGCGATCGCGCAGCGGCGCCTCCACAAGCTGCAGAGCTGACCCGCAGCGTGCAACCAAGGAGCGCCCAAGCATCCAGCAGGACAAGCGACGGGACGAAGAGGGAGGCCGGGAAAGGGCGCGCGAAAGAGGGAGAGAGGGGGGGGGCGATGGGAGGAAGGCCGCGGACGGCCGCTCGATCAAAGACCCCATGGGCCCCACGAGCCGGCGCCACAAAAAACAAGGCAAGGACAGCCAGGCTGTAGACCTGGGCGCGGGCGAACGGCGGGGGGTTTGGCGAACCCACTCGCGCAGCTGGCTTCTCTGGCGCCTCCCAGCGCTGGCTGCGCTGGCGTACCAAAGAGAGCGCCCGGCGGCGGGGCCGAGACCCAGCTGCAAGCAGCATCCCTCGCAGGATGGCGCACTTCGGGCAGGGGACGGACCACGGAACCGAATTGCCCCGAGACTGCTTGTCTCGTCGAGGCGTTCTCGTAGATCTGCAAGCATTCTCTGCGCTTCTCTCATGGATTCTGCGCGCGCACATCCGTTTGGGGTCCATCAATTCTGCAGTCGATCCCCTACTCGAGCACTGACGCCTCTCTCTCAACGCGACAGCCCTGTCCGGGCGGATGCCCGGGGGGGGGGGGATTCGGCGCCTTCTCGCGGGCGCCCGCCCGCCATGTGGCACGCCAGGTCGTGCGCGTGCAGACGTCTCGGCATCGGAGGAGAGGAAGCGGGGAGGGGAGCGGGGCAACAGACAGGGGCACGAAGAGTCAGCCCTCCGTGAGCAGTTGCTTCACCAGTCGGGGGTAGTGAGGACGAGGCAGGCCGAAGAGGCAGAAGACTGGCCAACCACACTGGCGCTGGCCAGCGTTCCGCCTCCTGGAGGCGAGAGCGGAAGGGATGGGACGAGATGCGGGAGGAATACGCAGCGCATCTTCCATTTGCGGCTCCTTTTTTTCAATGCCCACTACGGCCACCATCAGCACAGCTTTCAGCACGGTTCCTTCTGAAGCCGGTACACATATTCCACCTACTACTCCACTACTGACCCCTGCAACAGGCACTGCAGCGTCTACTACAGCCAGTAACGCAAACGCCTTCGCAGCTGCTCCATTCTGCAGCTCTCACCACAGCTCATGCTGCACCCTGTTCTACAGGTCCTGCGTCGAGCATCCCCTTTTCGGTGCCCCTGACGACCGCAGCTCATGCTGGTGGCTGCGCAGGAAGCCTGTCTCCATCTTCGGGCTGACAAACTTGAGCGTCCAGCCGTCGATCTCGTGGTTGGGCCCCAGCCTCCTCGGTGCCACCTGTGCCGCGGGGGAAAGGGGGATCCGTGATAGAAGCGAGCCCCCGGATACCTCAGGGCACCTGCCATCGCTCGGACGTCCATTCACTGTGCTTGTTTGGGTTTCGTGCGTGGTTTCTTCGCCAGATGATCAAGGATGCTCCTCGATGGTCCTCGCCAGAGGAAAAATGCACACGTCCGAGCGATGCCGAGGGCATCCCCGTGGAGCAGCTCTTCCTCCCGAGCCTCCTCTGGACCCGGGGCCCCAGGGTGGGCCTCCAGGAAGCAGAGACCGCGAAGAACCTCAAGACCACCCCTGGCCATCGCTCGGACGTCCACTTCCTGTGTTTTTTGTCGGCTTCGTGCGTGGCTTTTTCGCCGAATGATCGAGGAGGCTCCTCGATGGTCCTCGCCGCAGGAAGCATGCACACGTCCGAGCGATGCCAAGACCCTTCGCTGAGGATCCCCTGGCTTCGACTGCTGCCCCGAAACAACTCTCGGCCGCCCCATTCCTTCCCCATGTTGAGACGCCCGGAATGGATACGGACAAAAAAACAATGCCCAACAACAAATGTTGTCCCAAACCAACAGCGGCCGCTATTGGGCAGGCGGCCTTCTGTCGCGAATGGGCACAGGCCGCGGCGACATCGACAGCGAGTCCTGTTCAAAATGAAAAGGAACTACTGTTGGGCATTATGCCCGTTCTTTCCGTACCCATTTCGATCGTTTCCATGATGGGGGGTGCGTCTAGAAAATATTCCCGAAGATGAGCTGGCCGTTGCGACGAGGAGCCCCCCTGCAGCCCCCAAGAGCGGCGGCAGAACCCAGAAACCCTCAATGCTCGAACCTGGATTACAAGCGGACTCGGGGAAATTAATGAAACATCGCCAACACACCAATTCTCAAACACCGAAAAAAATAAATATCGTCCCCAGACGATTTTCTGCTGATTACTTTTGAATAGTCACCCTGTAGAAAAAACATGCTTGACTTACACCTGGACCTCCTCACTCGCACCCTCGACGTCATCGTCTTACGCGACGAGGGCCCCCGGAGGTACGGGCCCCTGGAGGTTCGGGAGCGGCTTCTCCTCCCGAATCGGTTCGTGGACGGCGAGAACTGTCAAAAGCTTTCCGCCATGGGAAAACGCGAGGGGCTGCCATGGTCAATAGCCTTCCGCCATGGTCGACAACCTTCCGCCATGGACGGAAAGCTTCAGGCCTTCCGCCATGGTCAAAGGCCTTCCGCCATGGTCGACTGCCCCGAGGGGCCGAGGACTGCTCAAGACGCGACGGGAGGCCTGGGCATGGCGACCCCTCGACGCCACCTGCGCGAGCCCACGCCACGCGCGAGCGCAGCCGCCGCCGCGCGGCGGCGGCGCCGTCCTCTGCGCATCGCCTGCGAGATTCAGCGCCATGACGAGGCCCCGGAGGGGTAAGATTAAGTCGAGCCTGTCCCCCTACAGGGGGATGTTCGACGAAAAATAAAAAACCCAAACATGCTCCAAACATATTCTTAAAATAGTCTGAGGACTATGTTTGGAATATGTTTTGACCTTTTTGGGGTTTGTTGGGGGTATTTTTTCACTTTTTCGTCGAAAATGCCCCTGTATGGGGACACGCCCGACCTAAGGGTAAAACTGCGGCGGGCGCCGCCCCGCGACCGCGGCGGCCCGAGCCGAGTGTCTTGCTTCGGGGAGAGAAGGGGCCAACAGAGCAAAGCACAACCCGGCGGCGAGCCTGGGGGGAAGCAAGAAGGAGCTGGCCCTCTCAGAAGGCTCGGAGGTCCCCAGGCCTTCTGAGAATCTCTCTGTCAGCATCCCCAGAAGACACAAGGAGCACTTCTCAGAAGGCGCGAGGGGCCTCCGAGAAGCCCGGGCCGCCTTCTGAGAAGGCCTCCTCCTTCTCATTTCCCCCCCCTCCTCCTTCTCATTTCCCACCCTCTGCTCGGCCCCCTCCTCCTCCTCCTCCTCCTCCTCCTCCTCCTCCTCCTCCTCCTCCTCCCCCTCCTCCTCCTGATCCTGATCCTCCTCCTCCTCCTCCTTCTCCTCCTCCTCCTCCTCCTCCTCCCTCCTCCTCCTCCTCCTCCTCCTCCTCCTCCTCCTCCTCCTCCTCCTCCTCCCCCTCCTCCTCCTCCCCCCCTCCTCCCCCCCCGCGCTCGCCGCCGAACGCTCACCGGCCAGGCGTCCCGGGCGCCGGCGCGGAAGCTGCGGATGGAGTGCGCGGGTGCTCGCTCGCGCGGGCCGAGCCGAGGGGGCCCGGGCTCCGGAGGCCCAGGGCCAACAGCGGCGCCGAGTTGCCTCCTCGCCCAGGGCTCCCGCCGCCCTCCACCGTCGGGGGCTTGGAAAGGGGCCCGGGGACACACAAAATATGAATACACACACAAATCGCAGGATTCCCCATCTTTTCCCATATTTCCTGGGTTTTTGTCTTCCCACCCACTTCCTATATGTTCCAATGTTTTCGGAGGAATCGACGATTATTTGTCTCTGTGTTTTTCCTCTCCTGAGCTTGCCGCCGTCTGCGGCCCGCCGCCTCCGCAGGCCTTGCGGCGGCGGGAGCTGTTGGTCGCTGCTGGGGCTCTGTTTGAGCGCTGCTCGCTCGGCGCTACTGGGCGCTGTTGCGCACCGAGCCCGGGGCGCAGGAAGGACGTGCTGGCACCACGCGTCCTCCCCGGAGGCGCGCGTCCGACCCGGACGTGATAGCACATCCATCTTATAGTAGGCCGCTTCCCGAGCGGCACGGCCAGAGAGCGCCCGCCACAAGGCAGATACCACGAGATGTCTCGGCGCGCGCGTGGCCCCTTCGGGGGCGACGCACACATGGCATCGGTATGCTAAGTTGGCGCCGATATGTGGCGCGTTTCGCCCACACACGCTCAATCCCAGACGAATGGGAGCGTCTGCCGGTATTATTAAGCATCAGATGTCGGATGGCCCCGGGGCCCGGCGAGGGCAGAATTATCCCGGCAAAGCAACCTAACAGCGATGTGTAGGAGCATATCTGGAAGCATTCCCCTTAAGATTCAGTAATAGAATTCTGCTGTTCTCGCAGTCGTAGTCGCATTCGCGATGACAGTCGCAGTGGCAACGGCAGTCGCAGTCACAGCCTCAGCCTCAGCCTGCCTCAGCCTCAGCCATAGCCTGCCTCAGCCTCAGCCTGCCTCAGCCTCAGCCTCAGCCTGCTTCAGCCTCAGCCTCAGCCTGCCGTCGGCCTCGGCCTCAGCCTGAGCCTGCCTCAGCCTCAGCCTGCATCAGCCTCAGCCTCAGCCTCAGCCTGCCTCAGCATCAGCCTGCCTCAGCCTGCGCCTCAGCCTGCCTCAGCCTCAGCCTCAGCCTGCCTCAGCCTCAGCCTCAGTCTGCCTTCAGCCTCGGCCTAAGCCTCAGCCTGCCTCAGCCTCAGCCTGCATCAGCCTCAGCCTCAGCCTCAGCCTGCCTCAGCATCTGCCTCCTCAGCCTCAGCCTGCCTCAGCCTCAGCCTGCTTCAGCCTCAGCCTCAGTCTGCCTTCAGCCTCGGCCTCAGCCTCAGCCTGCCTCAGCCTCAGCCTGCATCAGCCTCAGCCTCAGCCTCAGCCTGCCTCAGCATCAGCCTGCCTCAGCCTCAGCCTCAGCCTGCCTCAGCCTCAGCCTCAGCCTGCCTGCTCAGCCTCAGTCTGCCTTCAGCCTCGGCCTCAGCCTCAGCCTGCCTCAGCCTCAGCCTTCCTCAGCCTCAGCATCAGCCTGCCTCAGCATTCAAAATGTGGCCCGGGAATGGAATTCTGGGAACTCGAAGACCACGAAGTGGCCTACAGTTGGCTCCGGGCATTCAACATGTGGCCCGGGAATGGAGTTCTGGGAATTCGAAGACCACGAAGTGGCCTACAGTTGGCTCCAGGCATTCAAAATGTGGCCCGGGAGTGGAGTTCTGGGAACTCGAAGACCACGAAGTGGCCTACAGTTGGCTCCGGGCATTCAGAATGTGGCCCGGGAGTGGAGTTCTCGTTCTGGGACCTCGAAGAGCACGAAGTGTGTAACTGTTTGCTTAAAACGACTTCCGCGGATTCTCCCCGCATCCTGCCCGGACCCCCCTGGGGAGTCATGATGCTCTCTTTTGAGACCACTAGAAACAAATCAATCTTCGCTGTTAGGTAAAAAAACGAAGACAGACACATACAGCAATAATTATCCCGGCAAGGCAAACTAACAGCGATGTGGAGGAGCATATCTGGAAGCATTCCCCTTAAGATTCAGATGAGAATCCAGTTGAAGAATTCTGCTGTTCTCGCAGTCGTAGACGCATTCGCGCTGACAGTCGCAGTGGCAACGGCAGTCGCAGTCACAGCCTCAGCCTCAGCCTGCCTCAGCCTCAGCCTGCCTCAGCCTCAGCCTCAGCCTCAGCCTGCCTCAGCCTCAGCCTCAGCTGCTTCAGCCTGCCTCAGCCTCAGCCTCAGCCTGCATCAGCCTCAGCCTCAGCCTCAGCCTCAGCCTCAGCCTCAGCCTCAGCCTCAGCCTCAGCCTGCCTCAGCCTCAGCCTCAGCCTGCTCAGCCTCAGCCTCAGCCTCAGCCTCAGCCTCAGCCCTCAGCCTCAGCCTCAGCCTCAGCAGCCTGCCTCAGCCTCAGCCTCAGCCTCAGCCTCAGCCTCAGCCTGCTCAGCCTCAGCTCAGTCTGCCTTCAGCCTCAGCCTCAGCCTGCCTGCCTCAGCCTGCCTCAGCCTCAGCCTCAGCTCAGCTCAGCCTCAGTCTGCCTTCAGCCTCGGCCTCAGCCTCAGCCTGCCTCAGCCTCAGCCTCAGCCTGCCTCAGCCTCAGCCTCAGCCTGCCTCAGCCTCAGCCTCAGCCTCAGCCTGCTTCAGCCTCAGCCTCAGTCTGCCTTCAGCCTCGGCCTCAGCCTCAGCCTGCCTCAGCCTCAGCCTGCATCAGCCTCAGCCTCAGCCTCAGCCAGCCTCAGCATCAGCCTCAGCCTCAGCCTCAGCCTCAGCCTGCCTCTGCCTCAGCCTCAGCCTGCTTCAGCCTCAGCCTCAGTCTGCCTTCAGCCTCGGCCTCAGCCTCAGCCTGCCTCAGCCTCAGCCTGCATCAGCCTCAGCCTCAGCCTCAGCCTGCCTCAGCCTCAGCCTGCCTCAGCCTCAGCCTCAGCCTCAGCCTCAGCCTCAGCCTGCCTCAGCCTCAGCCTCAGCCTGCCTTCAGCCTCAGCCTCAGTCTGCCTTCAGCCTCGGCCTCAGCCTCAGCCTGCCTCAGCCTCAGCCTGCATCAGCCTCAGCCTCAGCCTCAGCCTGCCTCAGCCTCAGCCTCAGCCTCAGCCTCAGCCTCAGCCTCAGCCTCAGCCTCAGCCTGCCTCAGCCTCAGCCTCAGCCTGCTTCAGCCTCAGCCTCAGTCTGCCTTCAGCCTCGGCCTCAGCCTCAGCCTGCCTCAGCCTCAGCCTGCATCAGCCTCAGCCTCAGCCTCAGCCTGCCTCAGCATCAGCCTGCCTGCCTCAGCCTCAGCCTCAGCCTGCCTCAGCCTCAGCCTCAGCCTGCTTCAGCCTCAGCCTCAGTCTGCCTTCAGCCTCGGCCTCAGCCTCAGCCTGCCTCAGCCTCAGCCTGCCTCAGCCTCAGCCTCAGCCTGCCTCAGCATTCAAAATGTGGCCCGGGAATGGAATTCTGGGAACTCGAAGAACACGAAGTGGCCTACAGTTGGCTCCGGGCATTCAAAATCATGCCCAGGAAGGAAATTCTGGGAACTCGAAGACCACGAAGTGGCCTACAGTTGGCTCCGGGCATTCCAAATGTGGCCTTGGAATGGAGTTCTGGGAACTCGAAGACCACGAAGTGGCCTACAGCTGGCTCCGGGCATTCAAAATGTGGCCCGTGAATGGAGTTCTGGGAACTCGAAGAGCACGAAGTGGCCTACAGTTGGCTCCGGGCATTCAGAATGTGGCCCGGGGATGGAGTTCTGGGACCTCGAAGACCACGATGTGTTTAACTCTTTGCTTAAAACGACTTCCGCGGCTTCTCCCCGGCACCCGCCCAGACACCCCTGGGGAGTCAAGATGCTCTCTTTTGACACTATTAGAAACCTATCAGTCTTCGCTGTTAGGAAAAAACCCGAGACAGAGAAGAACAACTCCGAAAGACAGCAACAACCCAAGACAGAAACAACCCCAGGCAAAACAAACACGAAGAGAGAAGAAACACGGAAAGCAAAAACCCTGTCGGCGGTTCTGTTCCGTCTTCTCTCCTCTGTCCTCTGTGCCCCGAAGGGCCGAAAGGGGCCGAAGGCGGCGCAACGAAACCCTTCCGTCGTGGTCGTTGTTCGCGGCGCGAGGGGGAGCCTCTGGGAAGGATGGCTGCTGCAGAGCGGGCCGGGGCCGCGTCGTGGGCCAGGGCCACCCACCAACCACACGGAGGAGGAAGACGGGCCCCGGGGGGGGGGGGAGGGCTGACTAGAGGCCTCCCAGGTGTTGACAAGCGCGTCCTCCTTCCCCCTCCTCCTCCTGCTGCTGCTCCTCCTCCTCCTCCTCATCCTCCTTCGCACAGTAACGAATCGCAAGTGGCCTGGCTCCGACGCGGGGAATCTACTGTCCATTGCATCGAGGACGACATATTTTTTTTCCGGACGTCTGCGAGTGTATAGGCACTTTGCGAGTCGTGGAGCGCGCTCGGTGAAGATGGGCGACGATCAAACGCGCGTCTTGCGCGAGATGGCACAGCGACCGCACGCGGTGGCTGACGCGGGCCGCCAGGGCGGAACGTTGCTTTGGAGACGAGGGCGCTCAGGGCAGACCTTCTTCGGGCAGCGCACGCGCCAATGTCGGCGCAAGTGACTCGGTGTTTTTGCGTCGCTTAGGTGGAGTCGGAGGTAGAGGGGGTCCGAGGATCGTCCAGCATCGCGGATGCACCGCCGATGCATCGTCGACGTCGGCGATGCATCCGAGACGCCGACGTGGAGAGAGTCGGGCTCCACATCGAGCCGCATCGCCGATGCATCGGCGATGCGGCGCGATCCTCCGACCCCCTCTGGGTCGTCCCCATCTGGGAGGCCTAGACTCGAGGGTGGAACATCGACCTGGGATCGGCGATACATCGCCGATAGGTCGGCGGCAGGTTCTCGACAGCGAAGCTTTACGCTCCTGGACGGGGTGGGCTGTCGGGCCTATATAATCAGGTCGAGTCAAGTCCGTGAAGGCCCCTCGCTCCGCAAGCCGAGACGGAGTGCGTGACAACGTCGACACCCCAGAGGTCTCGGCTCCTTCCCCGGAGACGGCGTACCGTTTTTGCCCTCCATCCCCCAAGGCCTGGCAATGGGCTCCAAAGAGGCCGAAAATAGGAAAACGCCTTCCGCCGTGATCGCTTCACGGCGCGGGGGGTTCAGGATCTCACCATGCACCAATGAGTTGGGCGATCGGGGGTCGATGCGTCCCCGTCCCTGAGCTCCAGGCCTCCCAGATGGGGTCCGAGAAGATGGGGTCGGAGGATGTCGCCGCATCGCCGATGCATCGGCGATGCAGCTCGAGGCGGAGTCGGATTTCTCTCGCATTGCGGATGCGTCGCGGATGCATCGGCGATGCATTGGCGATGCAGCGCGATCCTCCGACCCCATCTCTGCGCGGACCCCATCAGGGAGGCCTCTATAAGCCTACGTATATCCCCCCTGAACGCTGCCCCTTGGCCTTCGGGCCTGTGCTCGGGTCTGTGGCGGCCCTTCGGGACCCCGGCACTCCCAGAACGTCCCCGACGAGGCGCGGCTGTGGAAACCACCCAAGAGCTCGACAATCCCAGACCCCCGACGTCGTGACTTTTTCACAGCGTCGCCTTCCAAAGGTCACGACCCCTTCCCTGGGACTGGTCTTTCCTCCTGAGTCGTTTTGTTGTCGGTCCCAAGGCCCGGTGAGAGCCTCCGGAGGCCAGAAAAGGATAACAAAAACCTCCCGTCGTGTTTTTGTTCGGGGCGCGAGAAGGTCTGGGTTGGAAAACCGACCGTCCTGGCATTCCTGCAGGCCTACCACGACATGTTCTTAGAACCCCCAAATGTTCGACGACCAACAAATGTTCTTAGAACTCTTGCCCGCTATATTCGAACAAAACGGTCTCAACCAGAAATGTTCTCAGAACGTTTCGTGCAGACCACAAACGGCTCTTAGAACATTCTATGGTGGGCCTATACTCGAGCCAGGACGCTTCGCCACTGCTTGATACGGATCCCCCCTGACGTTGCCACTGGGCCTGTGGGCCTAATGCACAACATGTTCTAAGAACACCGTGTGCAGACCCTAACATCTTCTCCCAGACGCGTCCAAACCCTTTCCCTGGGGCCAACTCTTCGTCCTGAATCGTTTTCTGACGGTCCCGGGACCCGGCGAGGGCCCCCAGAGCCGAAAACAGTGGAAATAACCTCCGCCCCGAAACAAAGATGCTCGGCGCGGCCCTTTCTGGGCTCAGCACGCGCCAAGACGCTTCGCCACCACTCGACCGACGGCCGCCGGCCGCCGGCCTCGGCGCCCGCCGGCGAGGGCGGCGCCATGGCCGCGCCGCCGCCCGCGCGACGAGCACGCGCCTCAGAGCGCGCGCCGGGCAGGCGCGCGGCCGCGGCCGCCGCGCCCGCGCACGGCCTGCGGGCGCCTCCACGGCGAGGCCAGGACGACGACGACGACGACGACGACGACGACAGCGACGACGACGACGACGACAACAGCGACGACGACGACGACGCAGACGACGACGACGACGACGACGACGACGACGACGACGGCGACGACGACGACGACGACGACGACGACGACAGCGACGACGACGCTGGATGTCGGCTGGCTCCATGCCGTCGGCGGCGTTCAACCTGGAGCGGCCGCGCCGGGGTTGCCGCCGCGTCGACGCGGCGCGATTCTGCAGCACGGGGGGCGCGTCGAGTGAGGGAGTCGTCTGCCAGTGGGCACCCCACGGGCACACCTGTCCTCCGATGGGCCCCGGGGGGTCCCACAAGGAGGCTTCAGCACCATTGGGAAGTTCAGGCATGGACGACAAAAGTGCTCCTCGCTCCCCACTCCCCGCTCCTCGCTCCTCGCTCCTCGACCCTCGCTCCTCGCTCCTCGCTCCTCGCTCACCGCTCCTCGATCCTCGACCGATCCATGCCAGGCCTATCCTGGGCCCAGGATCGACGGGGGCGCCCTCCTGGCATGGCCAGGAAGGCACGTACACCGATCCTGGGGGGCATGGCGGGGCTGGCCAGGACTGATGCGGTACGGCAAGTTGGCGTCGTGAGGACCCCGGTGTTGGCTTGGGGCAGCGCGTGGATCGCTCCGCCCTGAACGATGGGCGGCCTCTCGATCGCCAGATCGCTGCAGATCATCCGATTCGAGTCGGATCTGGGCCACTGGCGCGATTCAACCTTGATCGCCAGCGATTGGTTCGTCGCCGCGCCGACGAACCTACCGTAGATGACTTCCTGTTGTGCTGGAGCGATGCGGACAACCCATCTGGGGGGGCGGGGGGACGAGCAATAGTGTGGGCACTGACTACCTTGTCTCTCGACTATTGCTGGGGGGCGCGAGCTGACGCACGGGGCGGAACCGAATGCGTTTAAAAGATCGCACGGCTGACACCCACGCGCAACGATTGCGCCCAGACCGCAAGCTACTGCATCCAGGTACCAGATATTGTGCATACTATTGCACCTCCCCCAGCCCCCCATCTGCGCCTCCGCCGCGTTACTCTGGCTTAGAGTTCTCCCTGACCTCGCCCCCTCCTCCCAGCCGCAATGGTGCCTCTGGCCGCCAGCTCAAGCTCACAAGCGAAACCCAGCCCCGCGAGCTGCCAACATCCGTCCTCCCAGTCCTGAACGGGTGGCGCCGATGGCTTTGACGCCAGGCCTGCGTGGCCCACGTGTCTCCCCCACGAGGAATGGCAATGCTAATCGCCTGGTGCTCCCCTCGAGCCCCTCAACAGTGCTCGATGGACTTCGGTTCGTCCGGTGCTGGCGGAGTTCTTGTGATGGTGCTGGACCTTCCGCCAGGCGCGCGAGATGTGCCAGCGGCGCCGCAGGCGGCGCTGGGTAGTGGCAACGCCGACCGAATACTCCGTGCGACCCTGCGACAACTTGTGTTTACAGCCGGACCAAGGCCAGAAAAGCATCCCTGCAGAACATGAGACCATCCGCCGGCTGAAACACACACATACACACACACACAAAACATCCAAGGGATCACCCTCGCCAGGATGCACAAGAGCATCCAACAAACACGAGGAAAACGAGGGCACCCTCCCCAAACCGACCTACATCTTATACCTCGGTCCGACTACACACGTCGTTCATTTCTAATCGTGCTCATTTCTAGTTGTGATCGTTTCTAATTGCTTCTGGCCCCCTAGTGGCCAGGAAGAGGCCCAGGATAGAACAATTAGGAATGAAAGGATTTCGCCTCCCCCCCCCAAATCCAAGAACGTGCGAATAATTAAACATGAGCAGACTGCAGGCTTCCCCGCAGAGGAGGAGGAGGAGGAGGAGGAGGAGGGGGAGGAGGAGGAGAAGGAGGAGGAGGAGGAGGAGGACGAGGAGGGGAGAGAGAAGAGAGGAGGAGGAGGAGGGAGGAGGAGGAGGAGGGAGGAGGAGGAGGAGGAGGAGAGGAGGAGGGGAGGAGGGGGAGGAGGAGGAGGGAGGAGGAGGAGGAGGAGGAGGAGGAGGAGATCGACTACCAAGCTTTGGCTCAAGGGTCCCCTTGTGAAGCTGTCGGGGTGGGTGTGCGGGGCTCGCCGCCGGCCCCCGGCGGTCCTCGGGCTCGCTCCCTGCACGGGAGGTCCCCTCCCCTCGGAGGTCTTCCCCGGCCCCGTGCTTTCCTGCAGGCTGTGGCTTGGGCTTCGGTCGGGCACGTCCCCCCTCAGGCCGAGTTCGTGAGAGCGATGCAAAATAGCCCAAACAGCCGAACCAGAAATGATCAGAAAGGCTGAAGCAGGGTCCCGAGACAATGCCTCTACTATTGCTGATCACTCCTCCTGTAGGAGGACATGCCCGACCTACGCTTGGGTTACTTCCGCGGGAGCTCCTCTGGGGTTCCCCCGCCTTACTTCCCTATATACAAGTGTCTGTGGCTTCCTAGGTGTCTCGTTTCCCTACACGGACTCCTCGGGTTCCCCAGTCTTGTTCCCTGCTCGGGTTCCTTGGGCTCCGGGCTCTGGTTTCTCAGATTCCCCAATATTTTCCCTTGCTTGGGTTTTTCTAGGGTTCAGGTTCCCTGGCATTGCAGAGCAATGCCAAGGGCGACGCCCACGCAAGAAGCAGCGTTTTCCTGGGGGCGCGCCGGCTTCATCATTCCTCGAAAATCTAAGCTTCAAACCCATGTCCTCCTTCCCAGCGCCAGTTCTGTGCACCAGCGCGAGAGGCCGGGTGAGCGCAATGAGAAAAGTGGGGCAGGCCCAGAGGCGGAGCTAGAGAACGATCGCTCCGTGGGGCCCCTGACGGTTTGGAGATATCAGCCCCATGCTGAGTTTGCTCCATTCAATGGCTGGGAGGTCGCCGTGGGAACGACTTGCAGCTATCATGGCCCAGGGCCGTACAAGGCCAGGATTGCGCCAGCTGTACGGACATATCCTGACTTACCCTCGGGCTTTGCCCGTTTTCGCCCGCGGATGTACTGGCGCCGGTGCGGAACAAATCCTCGCAGGAGCTGCAGCCTCCTCTGGGTTTCCCCCCACGACGGGGTTCAACCTCGCCTCGTCGTCGCGCCGCAACGGGGGGGTCGGAGGAGCGCCTTCGGCGCGCGGTGGCTGCCCGCGACGGGGGTCGATGTGGGGCTGTTGGCGGGGGTGACGCCCCCCCGACGCTTATTCAGAAACTCGGAATAATATTTATCCTAAGCTACTATTGAGGGATGAAAAAACGGCCCTACCCTGGGTTACAAGTGCGTGGTCTGTAAACCTCCTGGGACCCCCCAGAGTTTCGAGCCGCCAGGGCGCGGCACCTCACCCGGGCGACAGCCTGTCAGCCCACAGGAGTTTCAGCGCACAGCGCCTCGCACACCAGGGTAGGGGCGAATTTTTATGCCCTTGATTCTAAGCCTCCGGCCTTGGGCCCCTTTTCTCGGGTCGGGCGAAAGGGGGGGATAGCAAAGGGGGGGTTTGAGAATCAGCTCACGTAGCTGATTTTCCCGGCGCCTCCCGGCGCCGGAAAGCGGCCATGTATCGAGGAATGGGCCCCTCGGGGGCCGAAACCAGCTGCATGCAGCAAATTTCGTAACCCCCCCTTTCCCAATCCCCCCCTTTCGCCCAGCCCGATCCTCCCTCCTCCCTACTCTCTCCTCCCTCCTCCTCCTCCTCCCTCCTCCCTCCTCCCTCCTCCCTCCTCCCTCCTCCCTCCTCCCTCCCTCCTCCCTCCTCCCTCCTCCCTCCTCTCTCCTCCCTCCCAATCCCCCCCTTTCGCCCGACCCGATTTTCCGCGCGCTCCCCGCACCGAGCCACAGCGCCCGCGCCCGCGCCCGCGCCCGCGCCACGAGGCCGGACGTGGCGCCGAGCGGGGCGCGGGAGAAAAACGGAGCGCGGGGCGGCGCAGCGGGGGGCGGCGCCAGCGCGCGCCAGGGGGGAGGAGAGGGGCGACGACGTCGACGGCGGAGAGGAGGCGCGACGACGTCGACGGCGTCGACATCGACGACGTCGACGACGTCGGCGGGAGGTCCCCGTTGCCTCCTCCACGGGGGGCCGGCTTGCGCCCGTGGCCTCCCTCCTCCGTGCTGGCGTCGGTTCGCGCCCGTGGCCATCTCCCACCCATGACGTGGCCGGTCGTGCCCGCAGCCATCCTTCGTTGTGGGGCCCGTCGCGCGCCCGTTGCCACCTCGATCCACGGAGTGCCGGTGTGCGCTCGCTGCCTCCAAGAAGATGTCGTGCCCCTCAAGGTTCGTTTTACCTCATCGCGAGGCTTTGTCCTAGAAGCGCTCTGCGTCCGCCAGGCGTATATGATTGCGCGTATGAGTTGGAAGCGCCAGGTCAGCTAGCATGTGATGGCGCTGTCGCCTACCTATACATATATAACAGTATGTGTGTATGTTGTTGAGTGTAAAGTGTTACATGTTCATTGAGAAGTATATACATAGCACCCAGCAGATGAGGGTAAGAGTGACGGGGCGGCGGGGGCGTCGGCAGTCTGCGGGGCTCTGAAGAAGCCCACCGCAGGCGCCAATTTTAACAGATAACACCGAGCCCGCCGCAAGCGCCGGTTTTTCGTCAAAACAATGTGGGTGGGTCACGGATGGGTCGCGGGTGGGTCGCGGGTGGGGAGTGGGACAACAACAACACCACCACCACCACCAACAACAACAACAAGCACACCACCAACAACAACACCAGCAACAAACACACCACCACCAACTACAACAACAACAACAACAGCAAATGCAACAACACCACCAACACCATTACCAACAACAACAGCAACAACAACAGCAATCACAACATCAGCATCAGCAGCAACAACAATACCAACAACACCAGCAGCAACAACAGCAGCAACACCAGCAAGAGCAACGCAAACAGCATCAACAACACCACCACCAACACCAACAATAACCAGCACCCCTGAACACAACAACCACAAACACACACACACACACACGAATAACAACAAAAACAACAACAAGAAGCACGAACACATCAGCAACACCAACAACAACATAAACAAACACAACACAAACATCAACAACACCAACAACACAGCAACACCAACAGCAGCAGCACTGCGCACCGCAGAACTTCACTTTAGCCTCGCGTCCAGGGATAGTGAATGACCGTTCGGCCCTCCTCCGTCTGACGAGGACACACATGTGACATGTGTACATGTACATACAAATGCTAGAACCATCGCGCGCGCTTCGCGCGCGCTCAAATTCTACCTAGGCTTGATAGGCTAACTCATGTAATATCATGTTGGTCGCTTCTTGCGTCCCAGGACTCCCTTGGAGGCCCTGCGCAAGCCTCGGAATCATATACAAGGGAAGTGCAGAAACGCAGAAATCATTAATTTCCTTTCGGTGTTCAGCGATTTGGGGCCCTTAAAGGCTTCCTGGGTTCTTTTTTGGGAGGTGAAGGGGGTCCGAATGATGGTCTTCTGTGCAAGAAAAGACCGGGGGCCAAACTTGAAAAAAAATATAGGAATTGTGGGATATTCATGTTTGTCCAGTTCCTCTACGCTGTTCGGCGCTGTTGTTTGTTAGCCAGGCCCCTCAGGGGTGTGGGATCTTCCGGACCCCCTGGAAGTTCTGGAGGCCTGCTGGAGGCCTTCGGAAGGGTGTCTCGGGCTGCGCGGGAGCGTATTGGGCCGTTCTTTACGTTCTGGGTCGTCTTGGGCTGTCCTTCGGCGTCTTGGGGGCCCCCCGGGAAGCCGGGAGGCGCGGTACCGGCCACCCTTGCGCCGCCTCAGGGTTGTACGGGGAGTCCTTCGAGCGAACTCGAGGTCATCTCAGTCAATATTTGGGCCTCTTTGGCGCGCCTTGGCGCATGTTTGGGACCAGCTTGGAGGCCTCTGGGCCTGGTCACGGAGTTTGCAAGACCCTACAAAACACCCTGGGAAATACTTCTCGCACTACTCCACAAAACGATTCTGGTTTTAGCCTACAGCGCGGAAGTTCGACAAGCCACCTGTCTGCAATATTAGGTCGGGCATGTCCCCCTTCAGGCCGATTTCCGACGAAAAATAAAGCAGATACACAAAACACTTCAAAATGATCAAACAGTACTCCAAAAACAATTCCAACAATACTCCAAACATTATCAAACATTTGACTATGTTGAATATTCCTCCTGTACAGGGACAGGCCCGACTTAACTCCAATACCTGCGGGCCAGGATGCAAAGGCACAGCGGTAAGGGAGGCGCTGGGGGGCCCAGCATCACGATCTTTTTCACCAATAGGTGCCATGAACTCCTGCAAGATAATGTGCCAGGAGGCGGCCTATCATTTGCAAGGTTCCAGTGGGCCCCAGCCTGGCACCAGTGGGATCGCCGATGCACTGGACCAGCCTTCAGCAAGGTGCACCTCCTGGAACCATTTTTCCCAGGATGTGCGTGGGCCTCCCCTTGTAGACCTACGTTGTGCTCGATCCTAGCAAGTGATAGTCCACCTCGTGGAGCAAAAATATTGCCAGGAGGCCCTGGCACCTCGTGGTGGGGGGGTCGTTGTGCTGGGCCACCCTCTCCTCTCCTCCCCAGGCACCTCGTTGCCCTGTTCGCCCGCCTCCCGCCTCCTTCCACCCCCCCCCCTGGTTATCCTGGCCCGCCGATGTGAGCAACATTGTGGCTTGTCGCGCTTGCGTGCTACGAACAAAATCCAGAGCGGTCTCGTGCAATATTTCGAGGAGTGTTTCCCTGCGCGTGTCGTGGGGTTTTCGCAGGGTGTCTCGCGCAGAGTTTCATAGGAGGGCTGGGTCCTGGAGGTTTGCTTTAGGGCCTCGCCTGGGACTCTTGGCGGCCACTTAGCGCATCTTGGAAGCCTCTTGGGCCTGTTACGGAATCTGTGCCAAAGTGCAAACTCCGTGAGTAAGCCCTGAGGCCTCCAAGATTGACCTGATACGGATCAAGCATGGCTTAAGTTGAGCCCAAGAGGTCCAAGCATAACCCAAGATTACCTCGAGATGGTTCAAACAACTTCCTATACGACCCCGGAACGGCTCAAGACAATCCCGCAAGGCTTAGGAAAGCCCCAGGCGGCCAGAGCGGACCTGAAGAGGGCCTCAAAACAACTCATAGAGGCTTTCCGTACGGCCTTCGAGGGCGCTTGATTGGCCAAGAACCCCCATGAACTCACCAGAGTAACCATGATATCTCAAAATACAATTTCAGACGCTTGTCGTTGAGTCTGGGCAAATCTACAAATTGCCCTGATCGTGGCCAAAGGCCTCCGACATGGCCCCTAGACCCTCAAGTGGTCGCCAAGAGGGCCCCGAGACGGCCCAAGAGGGTTTCAATATTGCATCAGGGAGTTATAGTTATTGAAACGTGCCAAGAGGCTTCAAGGATGGCCAAAACACGGCCCAATAAGTCCAAAATGATAACAATACTGCTCCGAGATAGCCTAAGAGATGACCCCGAAGAAGCCCAAAGAGACCAACCCAATGCTTTCCGAAGAAGCTGGGGAAACTTTCCAAGGGACCCATGATCGGGGAACGGTGGCGTGATGGGCCGAAATGCCACTTGAAATGGGTGTAATATGAATACCCGCACAAATATCGACCTATGTGTGCGTACGCATCCCTGTGGCATATTCGCCTGAATCCGTACGTGGAGGTATTTGCACATAGGGTGGTTCATGTCCGCCTTCTGTCTACATGTCCGCATACTCTACATGGTACGTGCGTAGACGCACGCACGCACGAATATGTGCACATGCGTGCATCCGCGCTGATATCGAATAGACCCAACATGAACTTACGGCGCGTCAGCCCCGAAGGGCACGACGTCCCCTTTTTCCTCGATGATAGGGCCGATTTGCGCCCTTTGCTTCTTCCATGAGGGGGCCGGTTTTTGCCCGTCGCCTCCTCCATGGGAGGCCGGTCGAGCCCGGCGCCCACCTCCTTCGCAAGGGGGCCCGTCTGCGCCCGAGGCCTCCTCCAGGATGCGCCGGTCGCGCCTGTTGCCTCCTGGATGATGGGGCCGGTTTGCGCCTGCGCCCATGGCCTCCGCGATGATGGGGCTGGTTTGCGCCGGTTGCTAAAACGACGCGGAGATCGGGACAAAATCGGATCGGGATAACTCGAAATCTATGAGAGTCGGCGGGTTTGGAGGATGTATTGGGCGCCGCGGCCGCTCCAGAGCGTTCCGGAACGCTCTGAGAGCGCTAGGGAACGCTCTGGAGCGATTTATCCCGATCCTAGCCCTGTTTTAGTTGCCCCCTTCATGATGGCCCCGGTTTGCGCCCGTGGCTTCCTCCATGATGGGGCCGGCTTGCGCCCGTTGCCGCCTCCATGGCGGTGCCAATTTTCGCCCGTGGCCTCCCCCATGATGGGGCCCGAGTGCGCCCGTAGCCTCCTCCATGATGGGGCAGGTCGCCCCCGTTGCCTCCCACGTCGTGACCGGTCGCGCCCGTTGCCTCCTTCATGATGGTGCTGGTCACGTCCGTTGCCCTCTCCATCACGGGGCCTGCTTGCGCCCGTCCTCTCCTCCACGGGAAGCCTCTTTGCGCCAGGGACCCTCTCCGTGATGGAGACGGCCGCGCCCGTTTTCCACTTCGCGCTGGACCAATTTGCGCACGCCGCCTTCCCAACGCGAGACCGGTTTGCGCCCGTCGACTCTTCCGTGATGGGGCCTGTTTGCGCCCGTTGGTTCCTCCATGATGGGGTTAGGCGCGCCCGTCGCCTCCTCAGCGCGCGGCTGGTTTGCGTCCGTTGCGTCCTTCATGATGGGGCCAATTTGCGCCCGTTGCCTCCTCCATGATGGAGTCGGTGGCACCCGTTACCTCCTCCACGGGATGTTGGTTTGCGCCCGTTGCCTCCTCCATGATGGGACCGCTTTGCGCCAGTGGCCTCCTCCATGATGGGGCCCGTCGCGCCCGTTGCCTCCTCCATGATGGGGCACGTCGCGCCCGTCGCCTCTTCCTCCACTGGGGGCCTCTTTGCGCCCGCTGCCTCGCCCCCATGATTGGGCTGCATTGCGCCCGTTGCCTCCCTCATGATGGGGGCACTGTGCGCACGTTGTCTCGTCGATGGGGCCCGCCGCGCCCGTTGCCTTTTTCTTCACGTGGGACCACTTTGCGCCAGTGGCCTCCTCTATGATTGGGGCCGGTTTGCGCCCGTTGCGTCTTCAATGATGGGGCTGGTCGCGCCCGCTGCCCCCTCCACGGTGGCTCCCCCGATCGATCGGGCCCGAGAAACGCTGAAGAACTACAAGATGTCCTACGATGTTTCTTCTTGTGACGTCGGATCCCAAGGAAGAGAGGTCAGAACCCCGTGAACGATTTCGATAAAACCAAGGCGTTGGCGCGGCCGAGACAGGGGAAGCCATGGTTGAACACACTCCCCATTCTTAAACTCCAGAGTGGCCCGCGGGAAAAAAGTGCAGTGGTTCTTGCAATCGTTGGTGCGTGGGTGCACTTGTTTGCGCGATGCATGCGCTTGCTGCGCGTGGCTGCAATAATGCAGATTCTATCACACGCGGTAGCACTTGCTGGTGCAATACTTCGTGCCCCCACAGCAACTACGTGCCAATGCACGCCTTCCGCCACCGTGCCCCCTGGCACGCTGGGGCGCTCCAGGATGCCAAGTGTTGCCTGGCAGACTTCCTGGGAACTTCTGAGAGGCCCTTCTCTCATCACGCTGCCCCACATGAGTTGTCCCCCCTTTCCAGGCCAATTTTCTGCGAAATGCAATGAATTCGCGCTGCCGGAACGACAAACTCGCGCTCCCGAGGCCACAGCCCTTTTTGAAATACAACATGATCGCGCTCCCGATCCCAAGATGCCTTCAAGATGGCCCGAACCAACCCCGCGACGGCCTGAGAGGGCCACACAATTGCCCAAGAGGGCCCCCAGGGCCCATCAAAACTGCCTCACAGGAGGACAGAACAGCCATAAGACGACTCAGTGGACTTTCATGAGGGCTCCTTCATTAGTGAAAGCGAAACGTCGTACGTAATGTGACGTCCTTTCACTGCCTCCTATTCCTCCTGCTCCTCGTCCTTCACCTCATGTTCATCCTCGTCCTCCTCCTCCCCCAATTCCTCCTGCTCTTCCTCCTCCTCCTCATCATCAAAACCATCATCATCATCACCACCATCATCATCAGCATCATCAGTACCATCATCATCAACAACAACATCAAAATCATCATCGCCATCATCATCACCATCATCAACACCACCATCATCATCACCATCACCCCCGTCAACATTATCATCACCATCACCATCACCATCAGCATCAGCATCAACACCATCATCGGCATCATCATAACGGTTCCCCCCAAGCCTGGGGACACGAGGTGTCACACGTGACAGCCCCCCGCGAACGCTGGGCTTGCGCGGTGGCGGGACTTGCCGCAGGCAGGCGGGTAGCAAAGCATAAATCAACGATTGCACATTGCCAGCCAACCTATTTGCGCAATACCCACTACTCAGGCTTACATGTTCCTCGTCCTCCTCCTCCTCTTCTGTAGCGGCTTGGGCACCCCGCGTCCTTGAAAGCAACCGTGCACCCGAAAGAGGAAAGAGGTAAGGGACAACACACGAGTGCAAGCGTCACTCTTCCGGATATGCCTCGGCCCAGCTTCCCTCGAAAGGGAAGAGACGTCGAGGGGGGACGCGTGGCCCGAGCCAGCTTCGCAAGCCTCCGTGGTCAAAGGCCCAACCAACCGACCTGGACGTAAGCTCCTCCTCCTCCTCCTCCTCCTCCTCCTCGTCCTTCTCTCCTACCCCCGTGGACGAAAAACGCAGGAGAAACACGGACTACCATCACCGAGAACCCATCCGCGGGGGGCCGACCCGTGGGCGCTGGAACGCCCGAGCGTCACCACACTGCAGCATGACGCTCGGGCGTGCCACCGCCCACGGACCGGCCCGTCGCCGATAGCTTCTCGGTGGCGCTGGTCCACGCTCCTCCCCTGAGGAAGGGGGCCCCCAGCCAAGAAGCTGCCCCATCGAGCGCAGTTTACGTCACACCGGTCGTCGTGGTCTGACGACCCCCCCGAAGGCCAGGACGGGCCCACCCCTGGAGGGCCGAAGACACGGGAAGACGTCGGGGCTTTTTTTCCTCCGGGGCTCCCCCTCCGCCGAGGGCCATGCAAGAAGAACGAAGCGGCACAGGCGCACAATCAACACTGACAGTGAGGATGCACGGTGAGGATGCAAGGGCCTTGCACGCCCATGCCGAAGCTTTTCGGGCGGGGCTGGCCATCGAAAGTGGTTGAGGATGGGCCGAATGGAAAGAATGCAAGGCCACCCTCTTGGGAAGTCGACCGTGCTCACTGTCAATCTCGACTGTAAGCTCCCCGAGGCCCGCACAGACAGGGCCGCCCTCCCCTGCGGTCGGCGAGCGCCACAGGCGGCGCCCGAAAGAGCTCCCGCCGGGGGTCCCCCGCGCAGGCCCACGAACTCTTCTCGGGCCGTGGACCTGCAGTGCACGCATTACTCGTATGATTGTCTCTGGGCGCCCGAGATGGGCACGGACACCGTGGGCACAATATGCCCAACAGCAGATGCTGCCCCGAACCGACAGCGGCCGCCGCTTGGCGCGCGGCCTCCCGTCTCACATGCACACGATCCGCCGCGACGCCGACGGCGAACCCTGTTCTCAAAAATGGAGCAAGACCTGCTGTCAGTCTTCGTCCCCCATTGGGCGTGGCTTCATGGGGGGGTCACAAATAGGGGGGTCAGAAACGGTCCCCTTTCGTGCCCCTTTCGGGCCCCTCCGGAGCCCCAGGGGGCTCGTTTAGGCACCGTTTGGGTACCTTTTCGGACCACCCTCGCCACCCCCCCATTTATGACCCCCCTATTACGCAACGCCCAACCCCAATCTTTCCGTGCCCATGCCGGTCGTCCCGATCGTCCCTACTGCTGCTACCGGCTGGCTCTCCTCCAGGCGCCGAGAGAGAGGCACGACGGAGCGACGCCGCCCGCGAGGCACACACTGCCGTCCCGGGCCCCCGACGCTTCGACATATCTCCCGACGTGGGCCCCCCCCCACGGGTCTGGACCCCCCGCTTCCGCGACCGGCTCTCCGTCCCATGCCGCTTCTGCTTCTGGACCCCGTTCCTCGCTCCTCGCTCCTCGCTCCTCGCTCCTCGCTCCTCCTCCTCCTCCTCCTCCTCCTCCTCCTCCTCCTCGCTCCTCGCACCTCGTTGCCGCGATCGGCTCTTCGTCCCATGCCGTTTCGGCGGACGGCCCCGCGAGGCCCGGCGAGGGCGCCGGTGCCGAAGGCGGCCGAGAGCCCGCGGGACCCGCCCGCGGCGACCTCTTGCCCACGGCGTTCGGCATGTCTGGCACAGCAGGAACTGCTGCCCGCGCCGCTGTCATTGAAGGGGCCCTGGGACGCACAAATAAATACACACACAAATAAAAAGGCCCCCCATATTTTCACATACTTTCCGGGTGTTTTGTCTTCCCGCCCAATTCCCATGTTTCCCATATTTTCTTCGGGACCGACGATCCATTGTGTCTGTTTGTTTTTTTTTCCCTCGACTCTGGCGGTGCAGAAGCACCGTGTCAAACGGACGAGGGAGGGCAAGCCACCGCGATGGTGGCTGGTCGTCGGCCCCTCCCCGTCCCTCTATTCCTCCCAGCGCTTGCGCTCGGGCGACTTGGACGCATTCCTGCTTGTCTCTCTCGCTGTCGTTCTCCCCTTCTGTCGGGCGTGTCCCCCTACAGGGGGATCTTCGACGAAAAAATGCAAAAATACCCCAAAACTGATCAAAAAGCAATCCCGAAAACGTCTGGGGACTGTTTTTTAAATATTCTTTGACCTTTTTGGGGGCATTCTTGAAATACTCTTTCATTTGTCGTCGAAAATCTCCCTGTAGGGGGGCACGCCCCACATGAGGAGGGAGGAGGGAGGAGGGAGGAGGGAGGAGGGAGGAGGGAGGAGGGAGGAGGGAGGAGGGAGGAGGGAGGAGGGGGAGGGGGGAGGGAGGGGGGAGGAGGGGAGGAGGGAGGAGGGAGGAGGGAGGAGGGAGAGGGAGGAGGGAGGAGGAGGAGGGAGGAGGGAGGAGGGAGGAGGGAGCCGGGGCGGGCGGCGGCCCGCGCCGCGCGGGGCCGCGGCCGCCAGGCTCGCGAGGAGTGGCGCCGAGGGCCCGCGCGCCCCGCCCGCCCCGGGCCTGCGCCCCGGCCGCGCCGAGCGCAGGCCCGGAAGGAGCCAGCGGGCGGTCTTCTTGAAGGGGCCCTGGGACACACAAATAAATACACACAAATAGAAATATTCCCTATATTTCCCCATATGTTCTAGATTCTTGTCTTCCCCACCACTTCCCATATTTTCCTATATTTTCTGGGGAATCGCCGATTAATTGTGTCTGTGTCTTTTGTTCCCTCCTGACTTCTGCAGTCTTCGCACGGGCGGTCTTCTGCGGTCTTCTGCAGTCGTCTGCAGTCTTCTAGGGGGGGGGAGATCATGGCGTGGGCCAATGATGTCTCCCCAGATCTCACGTCGCCTCTTCTTGTCCTAGTATACTACGGGGCGTGAAAAACGGCCATAGCCACTGCTTTTCTTTGGCTGCCGCCTGCCAGCCCGCAGGAACAAGGCGGTGGCAGCGGTCATTTTCGCTGAGCTCGGCACCGGGGAAAGGACCACAACCGCTGCTGCCTGTTCGGCCGGCTGGGAGGCGGCGCAAACAAGAAGCAGTGGCTGTGGTCATTTTCCCGACCCGCACTTCAGCTGGTGGGGCCCTTCGCCAGGCTCCAGGACCGTCCGAAAGCGGCCCAGTGTAAAGGCCTGGCCCAAAGGGCCAGACCCCCAAGGGGGCCCACGCCGCGAGGCCGACACTCGAAGTCGGCGCACCTCGAGACGCCGATGGGCGCTAATCGGCGCTAGTCACCGCTGACGGGTTCCAAGCGGCGGGGTACCATTGATTCTGACTGCCAGGCGCGGCCTAACCGACACCCTTCCGAGACGCGCTTTTGCTGCGACGAGCCCCCCGTCCTCGAGGACCCCCTCCCGCCGCCTGGACATCTGGGGAAGAGGCGCTTGCGCCGTCGCGGCAGGGGTCGGTCAAGCCAGGCCGCCCGAGACGCTGCAGCGGCCGCTCGGGGCGAGCCGGGCAGCCCCTGGAACGCCCCCGACGAGGTGGAACTGCTCAAACGCATCCCGAGGCGAGAAAACCCTTCGCGTGCAGCGCCAGCGCGCTGGCGGGTGAAGCGACACCTACCACCGCCAGGCGGCCGTCGCCGCTGCAACGAGCAGCACCGTTCGGCTGGCGGGCCCCGCGTGCGCGCGGGCGACGTTGGCGTCCTGGGCGCAGGGCGGCGGCGGAGGTCGATGATGACGATGGTTGTGATGATGATGATGATGATGATGATGATGATGATGATGATGATGATGATGATGATGATGATGACGATGATGATGATGATGATGGTGATGGTGATGATGATGAGGATGATGATGATGATACTGATGATACTGATGATGGTGATGATGCTGATGATGCTGACGGTGATGACGGTTATGGCGGTGATGGCAGTGATGACGGTGATGACGGTGATGACGGTGATGATGATGACGACGACGATGATGATGAAAATGATGATGATGATGATGATGATGATGATGATGATGATGATGATGATGATGATGATGGTGGTGATGGCGATGATGATGATAATGGTGGTGAGAATGGTCATGATGATGATGATAATGGCCAGGCTCCAACAGACACGGTCTGTAAGCGAAGCTCGTCCAACCGCCTTACTGAACTATGGGGTTACGCGCGCACGCCCTCGAGACCCAGGGGCCCGAGGACCAGCGGGCGTTGCACCAGGGCCTCTCAAGGCCCAGGCCCACGCCGCCAAGTGCTCCGAGCTGCGCCCCGCCGACGAGAGAGGGGCCCAGAAGGGGGACACCCACACAGACTAACCGAGGGGCCCGAGGCCGCCAGGCGGCCACACGGAAGCAGTGCGCAACTCGCCGGCTGCCAGGCCCAACCCGCAACGATGATGGTGATGCTTGATGATGCTGCCACTCATGATGTTGACGGTGATGGCGTTGATGGTGATGATGGTGACGATGCTGATGATGATGAATCTCATGATGACGATGATGCTGATGATGATGCCGATGATGATGATGATGATGATGATGATGATGATGATGATGATGATGATGATGATGATGGTGCCGATGATGATGGTGATGATGATGATGATGATGATGATGATGATGATGCTGCTGTTGGAGTTGATGTGGATGATGACAAGAATGATGGAGACGATGATGATCACGACGATGATGATGATGATGCTGACGATGTTGCTGATGGGAAATCTGATCATGGTGATGATCGTTGCGGATGTTGAAAGCGTTGGAATTGATTGTGTTGGTGATGATAGTTCGTGCTGCTGCTGCTGTTGCTGATGATGGCGATGATGGTGAAGGAGATACTGATGATGAGGGCAGGTGATGATGGTAATGATAGGGCGGCGGCGGAGGTTGCCATGGGCTGCGCACGGCCTTGCCCAGAGGCCAAACACGATGTGCGCACCCAAGCATCCAACGTTCCCAAAACATAAAAAAACGGCAATGCTTCGTTGATTCTGGCCTCTTCGACGACGGGTCTGTTGAACAAAAGGCCGACGAAGAAAACGCGCATCTTGAAAGACGACGGGCCTCGGGGCCGTACGGGAACGGCGCGGGGTGAGCCGCGGGCCCTAAAGAGGTTCGGTTGCAACGGTAGTGGTAGTGGGCTGCCAGATGAGGCCAAGAGCTGGGCTGACAGGGCTGGACCGATCAGCAGGGTTGGCTCCAGCCGCGCTCTCCAGAGTCTCCAGCCTTCCCGCGTGAAATTCCGCCCTGCGACAGCTAAAGTCCCAGGCACCAATGTTCTGCACGCGCTGGTGGAGCATTTGGCCCGACTGATTGAACTTCGGACGGGAGGTTAAATGGTCACGTGGAGCCAGGCCTCTGGATGCCATCCATCGTCGTGCAAATTCGCGGTCGTCGTCGTCGTGTCCCTCCTCCTCACCCTCTGGCTCGTCCTGGCTGGGGTCGTCGTTGTCCTGGCTGGTGCCGGTGACCTTCGAAGAGTCGCCGTCGCCGTCGGCGTCGCCTTGTCCCGTCACGGGCCCCCGTCTCCTGTGCGGTGCCGTTCGAGGAGCCGCCGTCGCCGTCGGAGCCGCCCGGCCCCGCCACGGGCCCCGTCTCCGAGGGGTCCTGCACGCTGGACGGGGGCGCGGGCCGAGGAGGGAGAAAGCGAGCGCGAGGGAGCGGGGAGGATGGCGGGAGAGGGAAGCAGGCGATACACAGTCATGGGGGCTGACGGGCGGTTTGTAGGTGTGTGTGGGTGTGGGTGTGTGTGTGTGGGTGTGTGTGTGTGTGTGTGTGAGTGTGAGTGTGGGTGGGTGGGTGGGTGTGTGTGTGTGTGTGGGCGTGTGTGTGGGTGTGTGTGTGTGTGTACAATGTGTGAGTGTGTGTGTGTGTGTGTGGGTGGGTGGGTGTGTGTGTGTGTGTGGGTGGGTGTAGTTGTGTGTGAGTGTGTGTGTGTATGGCGGCCGGTGTGCCTGGTCGCCGCTCACGGCGCCCCCCCCGCCGCCGCCCGGCCCCGCGCTGAGTGGGCCCGGCGTCCTCCACCCTCCTGCCCTAAAACGACGCGAAGATCGGGACAAAATCGGATCGGGATAACTCGAAATCTCTGAGAAGGCCATAGACCTCCCGACCCCTTCCCCAGAGGGGGTAGTTTTGCGCTCCAGATCGTATGCTTGCCATAGCTCGGAAGGCCCATTCCCTGTGCATGCTTAGGTGTCGTGCGTTTTTATTTTTCACACGGTGATCCAAGATGCTCCTCGATGGTCCTCGCTGAGAGAAATGCACACGTTCGAGCGATCCCGGGGAGTTGATGGCCCCCAGGCCCAATCACTGGGCCCCCGGAGGCCGAAATTCCGGAAACACGCCGCGAGTGAACAACATGCGGCGACACCCGCTTGCCGAGGGTGAGACGGCGCGAGAGATGACTGGCTGCTCCCCTCCCCCTTGTCCCCCCTTCCCCCGGGTCCAAAATCAACATCTCGTTGAAGGGGGGGGGGGTGCACGAGCTCCTCGGCGCCTCCCTGGAGACCCTGGAGCTTCCAGATGTTCCTTCCGTGGCCTCAAGGACATGCCAAGACGGCCCCGTATCGCGGAAAGATTGGCCCAAGACGCCTACGATGCCTCCAAGGCGCCCCAAGACGCCTTCGAGATGCCCCAAGAAAGGCCACGAGACTTCCCAAGAGGGTCCCCGGAGGCTAAAAACAATGATCATCCTGAGGGTTTTCATTATTTCTGAGATGTCGTCTTCTCCGTCGACCGCCCCAAAACTGCCCAAAAGGCCCCTACGAGGGCCCCAGGACGGCCCAAGAGGGTTCCAAAACGGCGCAAGAAGGAGACCAAGACGGCCACAGATCTCTCCAAGATGGCCCCAAGAGAGGCTCTGGGGGAACATGAATCGAACATCTCATCTTTCCGCCCCAAGACGGTCCCCGAAAGCCCCAAGAAGACCCAAAGCGGCCCAAAAGAAGCCCCCGATAAGCCCCAAGAGGCGCCCAAGAGGCCAAAAAGAGGCTCCCAAACGGCCCCCTACGCTTCAAAATTGTCTCCAGGAGGCTCAGCCAGGCCCCAGAACAGGTCCCAAGACGCCCACAAGAGTCCCAAAATGGTGCCCAAGAAGCCCACGACACCTCAAACATGGCCTTCCCGCCTCTTGTGGGGGCCGACGGAATGGCATAAGCCTGTTGAGTCAAATAGTCGGAGATCTGAGAAGGGCCCCGCATCCCTAGACCCCCGACGCCGCCAATTTTTTGCGCAACGTCGACCCCCCGGAGGTCTCGACCCTCTGCCCGGGACCGGCTTCTCCTCCCGAGTCGTCTTCTGACGGCCCCGAGGCCAGGGAGGAGAGGCCCCCGGAGGCCGAGCTCGGCGAAAGACCTCCCGCCGTGCCTTTCTCGCAGCGCTGGGTCGTCCCCTGACCTTCCAGAGAGCTATTTTTTAGCACTGGAGACCTAAAAGCCTAAAAAACGAGACGAAACAGCCTAAAACCAAGACGTAGAATAGCTCTGGGATAGGTTTTTAAGCCGCGTGCTATTTTTTAGCCCTCCTGGAAGGTCAGGGTCGGGCCCCCCCCCCCCCGCCGGGGGCGGAGGTCCACGCCGCCGCCGCCGCCGCACATGGACGCGGCCGCCGTGGTGGCGCCCCAGTGCAGGGCCGGCGGCTCTCGGCCGAAGCGCGCCCGGTACGCCTCGCGGAGGCGCCGGGGGCGCCGCTGGGAGAGGCGAGGGGGGCGGTGCGCGAGGGCGGCGGCCCGCCAAGACCGAAGAAGACAGAACGCCACGAGCATACACTCAGGTCGGGCACGTCCTCTTATCGTGTTCCAACCTTCTTTAGCCGTGGTCACCAGACAAAAACTTCGAGCACCAAGGCAGTACCCAAACTCGAGGGGGATTTCGCGTGTCGGGCCCTGGGACACACTCGTTCGATACTGTTTCGACACTTTTCCGGGTGCTCGAAAGTATTTCTGGGATGTGGTCCTGAAGTGCGATGGGAGCAGCATAATCCTACAGGCGGACTTTGCAAGAGAACAAGAAAATGATCACGAACTTTGCATGCGCAGAAAAAAAAAGAGAGTGCCAAAGATCGTCCCCAGACTATGTTTTTGACTATTCTCTTGAATCTTCCTCCTGTGGAGGGACGTGCCCGACTTCAGGCGAGGGGGCGGGGCGCGGGGGGGCGGCGCGCACGAGAGCCAAAGAAGACAAAACGCCACGAACATCAACTGTTGGCGCTCCGCGCGGATCTCTTGGATCCGCGCTGGGCACCCCCTGGCGGGGTCGCGGGCACTGGACGGGACGGCCTGGTCATTGATTGATTGATTGATTGATTGATTGATTGATTGATTGAGACGCGATCGAACAACGTGTGGGCACTGGACGGGACGGCCTGGTCTTTGATTGCTTGATTGATTGGTTGAGACGCGATCGAACAACGTGTGGGC
The DNA here is from genome assembly GCA_963575745.1 of Prorocentrum cordatum. NCBI lineage: Eukaryota > Dinophyceae > Prorocentrales > Prorocentraceae > Prorocentrum > Prorocentrum cordatum. The sequence goes on along the minus strand of CAUYUJ010016853.1, from coordinate 161,320 downwards.
AGCTTCTGACTACGACTGACCACGACTACTATCAAAATGCAGCAAAACACCCGCAGACTGGTGGGAAGGAGGAGCGGGGAGGGGAGGGAGGCGAGGCCGGGAGCGGGAGGGAAGAGGGGGGTGGGACTCGTCCCAGTGTGATTGAGCGCGGCTGTGCGCCATGTTCCCGCGGCGTCGACGCGGCGGCAACCCCAGCGCGGGCGCTCAAGCGCGGGCGTTCAAGGCTGAATGCCGCCGGTGGCCCGGGATCGGTGGACGATCTGCGCTGCTGGAGTGCCGCGATCGGTCAAGATTGGGCGGTCCGCGTGGTGCTGTGCGCCAGTGCACGGGTCGCCACGGCACGAGCCCGCCGTATCCTGGCCGACGAGCCCGGTGCGATTGTGTGCAGCAATGGGGAAGCGGAGCGCACAATAGTCGAAGGAGAGACACTCTGGGCGCTCTGCGCGGATCTCTGGGATCAGCGCTGGGCCCCCCTCCGGCGCCGCCCGGGCGCGCGGAGCGGAGTCCAGCGCAGGTCCAAGAAATCCGCGCGGAGCGCCAAAAGTTTGTCTTTACAGATGCTGCTGTGTCATCATCTACGAGAGGCCGGCGAGGCGGATGCATTGGAGGGAGAGAAAGCTCCCAAGAGACCCCGAAACTGCCCCTCCAGGGGCCTACGAACGCGCTCCGACCGGGCCCCACGAAGCATCCCTGAGGACTCTGCCCCACGTCAGCGTCGTCGTCGCCGCTGGCACCGCCGCCGCCGCCGTTTGCTCGTCGTCACCCTTCAGGGTCGGCGACACCGGCCCACGGCCCTCCCATGAAGTGAAGGAAAGCGAACGTGGCTCTCAACTCAGGTGCCTTTCACGGCACTGCAGCACTCCAGCAACCCTACACGTAGTCTCGGGGCTTGAGCGCGCTGTGCCAAACTACTGCAGAGGCGATGGCATCAACGAATGACAGAGGCGCGGGGGGAGGCCCGCCAAGAGGAGGATGAAGTGGAGGACGACGAAAAAGATTGCCGGAGAAGGTGGCCCAGTCCCAAAGGTCTGGACCCAGACCTCCCAACGCATCGAAACATCCAAGGCTTCTGTTTCTCATTGTTTTCGGCGTCTGGGAGCTCTCCCCGGCAGGCTCTGGACGGCCCTGGGGCAAGGCGAGGGCCCCCGGGAGCAGAGAGCTCGCCAAAGCCCGCCGCCGAGCTGCTCCCCCGCGCGAGGCGGGCCCGTGTGCAAAACCTCCCACTGCGGGGTGAACTGACGCAGACTTTTCGTTCCGGACACGGGTTGGAGCCAAGCGCCACCTTTAGGTCGGGCATGTCCTCCTACACGCGGATTTTGGAGGAAACATCAAAATATCAAACAATTGTCAAAAACCGTGCTCCCGCAAACGGATTTCGGAGGGAAAGTGAAGAGACCCCAAAATAGTCAAAACCTGATCAAAATATCGTCCCATGACAACTTTTTGACTCAGCGCCAAGTCCCGACTTGGCTCCACTTAGCGCCCGACTTAGCGTTAAGTCAGGCGTGTCCCCCTGCAGGAGGATCATGGGCGAAAAATGGACATGATACAAAAATACCCCCAAATCGTCAAAAATAGCTGAACAAATCTTCCCTAGGCTATCTCTTGACTATTTTCGAATACTCCTCCTGTAGATGGACAAGGCCACCAGGGGGGAGGGACCAGCAGGAGCGAAGGCAAGTGAGTGCATGGGAAGGCCTATGATCGGGGCTGGACAGACCCCCCTGTAGTAAAACGTGGTTTAGTGAAAACGACCTCGGTCCCAAACCTGGCGGGCGCAAGCCTGGAGAATGACGGCCGCGGCGCCCTCCCTAGCACCGAACACGGACAATTCACTAATCGACGCGTCAGGGTAGGAGGTCTGTCCACCCCCGATATGAGGGAGCGGGGGGAGGAATGGCATGAGGAGGCAGACGGAGGCGACGAAGGCAAGCAGAGATGGGGAGAGGGGGAGGGTCTTGTGGGAGACGGGCCGCCGCGCACCCTCCGCGAGGGCTGCAGGCAGGCCCCTCCCCCCCCCCCCCCTCGGGGATCTGCTGTTGGGTCGGGCCTGTCCCCCTACAGGGGGGCTGTGGCCGAAAACTAAAAAATACCCAGCCAGGACATGCTCAAACATAATACCCAAAAATAGTTTAAACAAATCTTCCCCAGACAATTTTCTGACTGTTTCTAATCGTGCTCATTTCTAAGTGTGCTCGTTTCTAAATGTTCCTGGCCCCCTAGTGGCCAGGAAGAGGCCAAGGATAGAAGCTTAGAAATGAAAGGATCTTAGCCCCCCTCCTCGAGGAACTACTGTTAAGTCGGGCGCGTCCCCCTACAGCGGGAAATTTGCACGACAAATAAAAGCAACTCGAAACATTGTTCCAAATGGTAAAACAATACCGAACAAATTGTCCCCGTATTATGTTTAAACTATTTTTGAATATTCCCCCTGTAGAGAGGGACGGACCCGACTTAAATCTGCTGACCCGGGCCAGCCCAGACCGGGGCCAGTCGGGCCTCGCAGGATCCTGCGCGAGCCTGCCGGCAGACGTGCGGCGTCCTGATTTTTTGTCACCGCGGCGTCCCCGGAAGTCCATGCGGGGCCTGTTTTCCACCAACACCACCACCACCAGAAGTTGGAGGGGGAGGGGGTCCTCCTCCCCCTCGTCTTCTTCCTCCTCCTCCTCCTCATCCTCCACCTCCTTCCCCCCTCAAACTTATGGTGGTGGTGGTGGTGGAAAAACAAGCCCATCAGTCCAGACCCTTTCGCTGGGGCTGGTCTGTCATCCTGAGTCGCTGTTTGACGGTCCCAGGGGCCGGCGAGGGCCCCGAAGAGCCCCAGCACTGGGAAAAAACCTCCGTCCTAACCTTTTTACGACGCGATCATGCCTGGGGCAGGATCTGGCGGCGCGCACAAGGGGGTGGAGGGAGGGGGGAAGGCTTCTTGGAAGGAGGCTGCTTCTTAGAAGGCGCCGGCCTTACATCTATAGATAAAGCCCCCGCCTTCTAAGAAGCAAGGGTGGTACTAAGAAGCCCTCCCCCTTCCCCCCACTCCTCTCTGGATGCAACCGATCGAAGGATCCTGCAGGATCGTGCACCCACGCCTGGGTCAGTGCACACCTGGCCCCGCAGGGTCCTGCAAGACCCGGCGCTCTGACTGCCCCTCGTTTGCGCGGACCCCCGTCTCAAGGCTCCCGACCCGCGCGCGCTTCTCCGCACCTCGCTGGGATGCCGCCCGTGGCACAACGGATCCGGCAGCGCCGACCTGATCTGCGCGTAAGTCGGGCACGTCCCTCTACAGGAGGACAACTCAAAAATAGACAAACAAAATGGCCTGGGGAGGATTCTTCGATTTTGTTTGTCATTTTTGAACATGTTTGACTATTATGTACTTTTCGTCCCAAATCCGGCTGTAGGAGGACACGCCAGACCGAAATCTAAGCTTTGCCTTCTTCTCGGCGGGAGGGGGGGCGAAAGAGTAAGATACCAGAGGGCAGGGTAGAGAATCCGCTCACGCAGCTGGTGGTCCTGTCGCCTCCTGGCGCCGGGAGGCGCCCCTGCATCGAGGAATGGGCCTGGCGGCGAGGCGGAAACGAGCTGCATGCAGCAGATGTCTTGAGCAGGGACCGACCGTCCCGGCATTCGTATAGTCCTACCACGAAATGTGCTCAGAACCTAAAAATGGTCTATGAACAACAAACAACGTTCTTGGAACATCAACCCGACATGACAAAACAAGACAGTCCCAGCCAGAAATGTTCTAAGAACGTTTCGCGGGAACCACAAAAGGATCTTCGAACATTGTTTGGTAGGGCAATAGGCGAGCGAGGACGCTTCGCCACTGCTTGAATGTCGTAGCCCCCCTTTCCCTCTCCACCCCTCTCGTCCGACCCGATGCCCAGAGGGAGGCCTCGGCGCGGCGCGCTCGCATCGGCCCTGCGCCCGACCAGCCCATCGCGCGCTTTGCTCCGTCCCTGGGAGGAGGAGTGAGGAGGAGTGAGGAGGAGGAGGGATGAGGAGGAGGAGGAAGAGGAGGAGGAGGAGGAGGAAGAGGAGGAGGAGGAGAAGGAGGAGAAGGCGGAAGAGGAGGAGGAGGCAGAGGAGGAGGAGGAGGAGGAGGAGGAGGAGGAGAGGAGGAGGGGGAGGAGGGCGGAGGAGGAGGGAGGAAGAGGGAGGAGGGAGGAGGGAAGAGGAGGAGGAGAAGGATGGGGAGGAGGGGGAGGATGTGGGAGGAGGACAAGGATGAGGAGGTGGGAGGTGGGAGGAGGGGGGGCTTGGAGGAGGAGGAGGAGGAGGAGAAGGAGGAGGAGGAGGATGGATGGATGGATGGACCCGGCATTGCGCTGTGAGTCTGAAGACACTCGCCCCTCGAGCTCACGAAACGAGAGATCGCTCGGGGACACCTCTGAACAGTCGTGCGATCTCCTCGGACCGAACGAGGTCAGGCGTGTGGGCGCGCCGTGCAGCTGTGATCACCATGGATCCGAGCCGAGCAGGACAGGAAACAGTAAAACGCACGCGGGCGGGGGGTGAGACCCCTCTGGCCCCTGGGGGCCGAGCTCAACGGCGCGGAGAGCACCGAGCAGGCTCCCTGGACAACCCAGAGGCCCCGAGAAGGAAAAAAGAAACCAGGCCCAAGAAGGGGCCGACGGCGCGCCCTAGAGACCAGGGGCGGCGAGAGCGACTGGAGGGGCCGGGTGCTACAGCGAAGCTGCTGAACTCACGTCGTCACGTAGGTCGCCCATCTCTTTCCGTAGGATCCGCCGCCCGTGTCAGCCCTTCTGGCCGTAGTGGGTCTGGCGGTTCTTGTCTGGCGTTTTCTGGGCCATCGATTCCAGGTGGCCCGTCCCCATCTTCTGGCGGCCGCCCAGAGCGTCGAGACAAGTCTCCTGAGGGCCGTCTGGGTTGACGCTCTTCCGTGTGATCTGGATCTAGTCCGCGTTAGCGAACTGCGTCCTGGTGTACTGGTCGTTGTGGCGCGTGCGCAGCCTGAGGTGGAGAAGAGCTCCGAGCCCGTCTCCGTGCAAACGAACTGCTGGAAGGTACGCGGGAGCCCGTGCCCCTGCGGGGCCTCCTGCACCACGAAGGCCGGGTACTCGGCGTGAGCGAGGTACAAATGTGGTGAGTTGGGGCTTCGCCTCGGGGGACTGCGCCGCCTCTGCGTACATCTTGCCCGCTTCCCGAGCTGCGACGATCGTAGTGGCCGTGGGCGTGGTAACGATGCTGATCCATTCCGAGTCCGCAAGGTCCCTGAGCAGCTGGGCGTGCAGGCGCACCGTCTTGGGGAGGAACGTGACCGCCTGCTGCAGGTCGCGCGTCTTCAGGGCGCCCTCCCGACGAAGCCTGATCGCGTCGTAGTCCCAGGTGTGCAGCGCGTGGGCCTTGAAGATGTCGCCCGCGTAGAAGGAGCGGTGGTCTCGATCGTACAATATGTTGAGGCGGCGACCTGCTCCCATGGGGGCCATGCACTGTCGTGTGTGGGACTCCAGGGCGAACGGGGGCGTAGAAGAAGTCGATCCTGCGAGATTGTCCGTGCGTCCCTATGAAGGTGTCCCCGCTGACAAAGAAGGTGTCGTGGTCCGAGAGGAACCGTTGCCAAAGACGTCCAGAGGGGCCCTCCAGCTCCAGGAAGGTGCCCACGGCGCTGTCGACCTCGCTCCGCAAGTCGGGCACGAGCAGGGACGAGGAGCCGAGAAACGTCTCGTCCACGGAGTCGCCGAGCTGAGGTCCGCCCCGCTGAAGGGCGTGCGACGACTGCCCACAGGCTCCATCATGGTCATAGCCTGGGTCACCTGGTGGTATGAGAAGGACTCGGATGGCACGGAGAGGTGCCGAACCATGAGGAGCGCGTCCGAGGAGCGGCACTGTTGCGCCGCAGCGACCCGAGAGCGCCGCGGGCGGAGGGTAGATCAGACGTAGGTGTGCCTGCCGAAACCGCTGATGTAGGAAGATGCTCCCCCCGAAGCTCTTGTAGGTCCAGCCGAAGGAGAGCTCCCAGTGGTAGTCGTGCTGAAAGAGGCGGTGGCGGCCGTCCAGAGTCGGGCGGCGGCTCATCCCAGGGAAGAGGATCTCGCCCATGTAGTGCTCGCGGGTGATCTCCTGCGCGCGGGTGCTGCCCGTCAGGTAGAGAGGGATGTACTCGTAGAGCCTGGTGTGCGGAGCAGGTTGCGGCTCTTGCTCCTGGGTGCGTCCGAGGGCGCGGCAAGCGCCTGTCGACGATCGGGCGGCCGCCCGCGGCGAGAAGCCGACGGCCGCGAGCAGGAGGAGAGCCGCCATCATGGGCCTCTGGGGCCCCGCGGGCGAGTGGGCATCGCGCGCTGCTCCCCTGGCGGGCGATGAACAGGGTAGGAGGGCCGCGTGTCCCGCGCCCTTCAGCCGTGGCGGCGGCTGGAGGAGGAGGAGGAGGAGGAGAAGGAGGAGGAGCACCAGCCGAGGCACGCGGGAGGTGCGCGCCCAGGCGCTGCGCCCCGCCGTGCAAACAAACTGCCCGCGCCCCGCACCCCGCACGCGCCGCCCCCGCGCCCCGCGAGGAGCGGGGCCGTCTGCACCCCGTCTGCACACCGCGCCCCGCTCGGGGCCGGGGCCTCGAGTATTACTTTTCAGTCGGGCCTGTCCCCCTACAGGGGGATCTTCGACGACAAATGAGGAATGCCCCAGACATAATCAAGCAATAATCAAATGCTTTACCTTTGGGGGGTATTATGTTTTTTTCCCGCCCGACCTAATATCACTTGCCGCAGGCCCTGCTGCGCCCGTCGCACCTCAGGGCCACATCCCCCAGAAGTCCGCCGACCCCAACTGGGGATCATCGGCGTGTGAGATGCTTCCCCCTCCCCAAACCCCTCCCCCCGCCCGGAGCCCGGTCCGGTCGATTTGGAGGGGGGGGGGCCGTCCGGCCCGAGTTCATTAGGGGGGTCCGGCCCTTCCTGGGCTCCTTGTGGAGGTCCACGACCCCAACAAAAAACAAAGAGGTCGGCTGTGTGGCGTGAGCCCAAGAAGAAGTCCGAGCACCCAGAACTGCATCGAAACGGTGTCGAACGAGGGTCGCCCCCCCTCGTCTGATGCTGCTCCCGTCGTACCTGAGGACCGCATCCCAGAAATAAGTCCGAGCACCCAGGAAGGTATCGAAACGGTGTCGAACGAGTGTCGCCCCCCCCCCCCTCGTCTGTTGCTGCTCCCATCGTACTGAAGGACCACATCCCAGACATCATTCCGTGCACCCAGAACAATATCGAAACGGTGTCGAGCGAGTGCCGCCTCCCGGGGCTCGACACGTGAAAGCCCTCCAGTTTCGGTACTGCCTTGGTGCTCGAGAGCAGGTTGGAACAACATAACCCTCGAGTGATTGCCTCAGGACGGGCATGTCCTCCTACAGGCGGAATGTTGCAGGTAAAGGGGGAAATTACCAAAACATGCTCCCACAAATAGTCAACAAGAGTCAAGACATCGAGCCCTGAGTATTTTTTTACTATTTTTGTAGATTCCTCCTCTGGAGGGACGTGCCGGGCGAAGTACTTGCACCCCTCGTCCCGCCCACATCGGGAGACTTCAAGTGCAAGCCCAAGCGGGTCCCCAGATTCGGCGGCGAGCCAGGTGGGGAAGTGAGAAGGAGCAGTCCTTCCCAGAAGGCGGAGGCGGGGTTTCTGAGAAGCCCTCGCGCTTTCTGAGAAGCTCTTTTTGTATTCAGGGAGGGCTCAGAACACTTCTCAGGAGGCCAGGGAACTTCCGAGCCTTCTGAGAAGGCCTTCTCCTTTTCACGTCCCCCCCTCGCTCGCCGCCGACCTCGCCGTCGCTCGGACGTCCATTTCCCGTGCATTTGTAGATTTCGTGCGTGTTTTTTCTTTGCTCGATGATCCAGGATGGTCCTCGATGGTTCTCGCCGAGGAAAAAATGCACACGTCCGGGCGACGCCAATCGACAGACTGTCCATGCCCCCGCGCCGCGCGCAGCCCACTCGCCCCGGCGGGGAGCCCCAGCGGGAGCCCGGCTGGGCGCGTCCGAGCTGCTCCGACCCCCTCGGGGAGGCCCAGACCTCCGCGAGGCCCAACTTCCGTGCCGCCGCTCGTGTCTGGGGTCCCACGCGAGGCCCAACGTCTTTGGAGACCCGAAGTGGGTACCCCAGATTTCGTAATAAAAGGGAGGGGGTCTCATTTCGGGGGGGTCTCTTCCAGGCTATCTTGGAGGGCCTGGGGGGGTCTGGGGACGATGTTTTGGAGGGTCCTCCCACGGGGGAGGTCTGAAATGGCTTGTCTTGGAGGGTCCAGACCCCCTCCCTTTTATCACGAAATCTGGAGTACCGAAAGAATGGGCACAATGCCCAACAACAAATGTTGTCCCAGACCAACAGCGGCCGCTGTTGGGCAGGCGGCCTTCCGTCTCGAATGGACACAGGCCGCGGCGGCGCGGACAGCGAGTCCTGTTCACAATGAACAGGAACAATGAACAGGAACTGCTGTTGGGCATTGTACCCATTCTTTCCGCGCCCATCGAGCCCCGTCGCCGACGATGCATCGGCGATGCGGCGCGATCCTCCGACCCCATCCACTCCGACCCCATCTAGCAGGCCTAGATTTAGGTCGGGCGTGTCCCCCCACATGCGGATTTGGGAGGACACATTGAAAATAGCAAAAAAATGCCCCAGGATTCGCCGGCCCAACGGGCCAAAGGCGTGCTAAGATCACCGCTAACTACTAACAATATTTCTAGTTCGCGCGCGCGGGGCGGCCCCTGGGGGCCCCCGGACGAAAAGTACCCCGGCCGATCCCCGGCTGACCCCCGGGCGATCCCCAGGGGGAGGCTATTTTCGCCACCCCTCACGAGGATCGTGGCCTCCGAGGGGGTGGCTGCAATCGACTCCCCCCCCTCCTGCCTCAAGGGGCCCCCACTTAAGAGCCCCCCAGGAGGCCCCAGGGGAGCCACGACGCCGAGGAGCCCCAAGAGACCCCCAATAGGCCCCCAAGAGGCCCCTAGGAGGCCCCCAAGAGGCTTCAAAGAGGCCTGCCCCATAGAGCGCTCGAGGGCCGGCAGAATGAGCGAAGCGATTAAATAATAAAAAAGGAAAATGCGGAAAAATCGCCACCATACTATTCTTTAACTATTTTTGAATCTTCCCCCTGTAGAGACAGGGACGCGCCCGACCTAAGCCTAGATTGCTTGGACGCAACTCTTCAAGGCGCCAAGGAGGTCTGGCCGAAGGGGGCGCGCCACCCCGACTCGTGTTGCATCTTCAGGGACCTTCTCTGTCCCGTTGCCCCGCGATCCACGTCGATTCCGTGCCGAATCCATGTCGAGCGCGTCGAATCCGTGTCGAGTCCACGTCGATTTCGCGTCCAACCCGCTTCGGAATATCAGAAAGGACTGCCATTTACGGGACAGGAGGGGTCCCCCGAAGATGCAACGTAACCCCGTCACTCCGCACCGCAAGGGCCCGACAAGAGATGTTCCCAGATCAAGAGCACTCTCCAGTCCGCTGGCCCTTCGGCTTGAGTGAGATTCTTTTCCGTCTGAGTCGTCGTCGTTAAATTGTCGTCGTCGCCGTCGCCATTCCAGAAAGCAGGGGAGAGGAACGTTGGAAGTCAGTCGAAGCGAAGCCCCTTCCATTTGGCCGTTCCATGCCAGGGGCTGGGGTGCGGGGTGGGGGTCCCGGGTCAGGATGCTGCCCACCGAAGTCCCCACGGTTCCCGGGGTGGGTCGCCAGCGAGGGTCCTGCAGGAGGTCCCGCCATCAGGGTCGGCAGCACCCGCCGTGAGGCCTCTGCAACAACAGCCACGGTGTCCTTCGGACGTGAGACCCGATTCATCATGACAGGACTGCCTCAGCCAGACATCTTCGAAGAACAGAACCCAGACATGCGACGTCCTGCTTTCTTCAGCGCGGTCATCCTGAATCATGTTGTGACGGCCCCAGGACCCGGCGAGGGCCTCCAGAGGCCGAATATGGCGAACAACATTGCCGTCCTGCTTTGTTTTTACGCCGCGATCATGTTTGGGAAGAACACTTCGTGAAAGCCACAGAAGGTTCGCAGCACATCCTCTGGTGGGCCTGCGGGCCATCGAGGACGCCTCGCCACGGATTCCTCCCGCGGCGTGCGCCCTCGGCGCCCGACGAAGAGGGCGGGGCCTGTGGCCGAGATGCCCGCCGGCGCCCACGCCTCTCTGTGGCCACATCCCAGACCCCCGACGTCGTGATTTTGTCATCACGTCCACCCCCACTCAGACATGACCGCGTCGAGTAAATTTCAGGACGGAGGTTCGTCATTATTTTCGGCCCTGCCGTCGCCGGGCCCGAGGATCGTCAAGAAACGACCCAGAATGACAAACCAGCCCCGGGGAAAGGGTCTCCGGGGACGCCGCATTTCAGAATTCAGGACGCCGCATGTCTGGGTCCACAACGTCGACCCCCAGAAGTCTCGACCCCTTCCCCGGGTTCTGCTTTTCCACCTAAGTCGTTTTGGCTGACGTCTGACGGCCCCGAGGCCGGTAAGAAAGGTCGCCCGGAGGCCGAAGAGAGCGAAAGATCTCCCGTCGCGACTTGTCGACTTGTTTACAACGCCAGGGGGGGGTCTGGGTCATTGGATACGCGCGAACCATGGAAGCCTCCCAGATGGGGACGGAGTAGATGGGGTCCGAGGATCGCGCCACATCGCCGATGCATCGGCGATACATCGCCGATGCGTCGGCGATGCATCGGCGACGCCAGCGATGAGAACATCGGGCTCCACATCGAGCCGCATCGCCGATGCATCGCCGATACATCGGCGATGCGGCGCGATCCTCCGACCCCATCTACTCCGACCCCATCTGGGAGTCCTGGAAACCAGGCCCGGACGACGACCACCACGACGACGACGACGACGACGACGGCCACCACGACAACGGCAGCGACCACGACGAGGACGACGAGGACGGCCTCCCGCGGGGCCGCGGGGCGCCTCCTTCGTGCGCGCGTAGCCCGCGGGTATGTCGCTCACCTCCTGTGGGGTGCCCCGAGATCCTGGCGTTCGGTCGGGCACGTCCTTCTACAGGCGGATTTCAGCAGAACGGTGAGAAGCGGTCAGCACATGCTCAAACAAGAATGAAACATGGTCGAACAAATCGTGCCCGGATGAGTTTTTGCGACTACGTTTGACTGCTCCTCGTGTGGAGGGACCTGCCCGACTTGGCCCTGGCGCCTCCATTTTCTCGAGCCGTGCGTGCTCGGCGGTTTTTCAGGCCCTGGGACCCTCGCAGATCGATCAGGCTCGAAAACGTGGCGCAGGAAGATGGGGTCCAGGGCTCCCGAGGAGGAGGAGGAGGAGGAGGAGGAGGAGGAGGAGGAGGAGGAGGAGGAGGAGGAGGAGGAGGAGGAGGAGGGAGGAAGAGGCGGGGAGGAGGAGGAGGGAGGAGGAGGAGAGGAGGGGGGAGGAGGAGGAGCAGGGGGGGAAGAGGAGGAGGAGGAGGAGGAGGAGAAGAAGGAGGAGGAGGAGGAGGAGAAGAAGGAGGAGGAGGAGAAGGAGAAGGAGGATGAGGAGGAGGAGGAGGGAAGGAGGAGGAGGAGGAGAAGCCTTTGGATCTCAGGGTGAGGGGGGGGGCAGCTCCGGGCACGCAGCCAGCGCCACGGAGGAGATGCCCTGCAGTCAGAGGCGGGGGAGGGCGAAGGGATGCCCCCCCCTCTCATCATCCTTTCTCGAAGCATCTCGCCTCGTCGTGGTTCATCCAGACTCCTATTCATATCCTTTTTCATTACCTCGCCGCATTTTACCTGGGCATTCGGACAGTCGGCCTGCAGTCGAGGTGCCGCGGGGGCATAGCAGGGGGGTGCTGGGGCGCCGCTATGGGTGAGCTGATTCCCACGAACTGATTGCCACCATGCATTCTCCCACTATTCCTCTGCATCAAGCTGCGGCAGAAGATGCTTGTCTTCTTCATCACCGCCCTCCTGCTCCTCATGTTCTTCCACGTCATTACTTTCATCCTCCGCCTCCTCCTCCTCCTCCTCACCCGCCTCCCCATCCACACCCCTCCTGCTCCTCCTCGTCCCCCCCGTCCGCCTCTTTCTCCTCCACATCCTTTCCCTACGCCATATTCTCGTCCTTCTGACCCCCCCCACCAACCCACCCTCCTCCCACCTCTGGGGCTCCTGCCCCTTCAGCACCATCCGTATCCTCCCGGCTCCTCATCCTCCTCTGGATCCCCCCTCCTCCTCTATGCTCATCCCCAGCCACAACTCCTCGGCCTCATCCCTGCTCCTCCTCCTCCTCCTCCTCCTCCTCCTCCTCCTCCTCCTCCTCCTGGTCCTCCTCCGTGCACGTACTCCTTTCCCTCCTCCCCATACCTCCGACCTCGCGAATTTCGCAAACGCGGGCCCCGAAGTCTCGACCCCCTCCCCTGGGCCGACTCCTCCTCCCGCGTCGTCTCTTCACGGTCCCAAGGGGCCGACCGGGGGCACCCGGAGGCTGGACATGGCCAGATGCCGCAACTGCTCCAGTTTCACAGCGCGTGGGCGTCGGGGCCCCTCTGCTCCCAATACGACGGGCAACATCAGGGGGGGACCACCTCTCGTTTTTTTTTTGTTTTTTTTTGGGGGGGGGTGGGTGGGTGTTTTTTTTGTGTTTTTTTTGTTCCTCTCGCACCTGCAGAGCCGCGTGACAAGCGCAACGGGGGGGACCACCTCTCGTGGGGAAACACATCCACCTGGAATCGGCGATACAGTCGGACTTGGTTGGACAGGACACGCGGGAGGACACAAGACCCTTCCGAGGGCCACATTGCCACAGGCATGCAAGAGGCATGGGTCGCGAGACACAGGACACACGAGTCCCCTTGCTTTGGCAAGGCCGACCTACTAATCCGGGCCGCCTGCACATTGCCGATCGGCCCCAGCAGCGAAAGCGCACGCTCGTGGGCGGGATGGGCGCTATCGGGCACCCAGCGGCGATGCACAGGCGCGTGGGGGTCGATGCGATGCCTCCCTGAGCCTACCCCTTCCTAATTCGGCGTGTCCTCCTTCGGGCGTGTCCTCCTACGGGCGGAGTTTTGGACGAAAGATAAACAAAATACCACAACACTTTTTAAAAACAACCAACAATAGTAGAAAACGTAACCTGTGCATTTTTGACGATTTTTTACTGTTCCGCCTGCAGGGGTACAGGCCCGACTTAACCCCAACGTCGCCCCTGACAATGCCCGCGGCTCCTGAGCGGAACGCGCCCGGCGATGGTGCAGGAAGCGGCCGAAGAGGCGCTGGGCACGGCCGGGCCGTCTCCGCCGCCGACCGCCGCCGCCACGGCACTCCCGCGGCCGGCTTCCGACCGCAAGTATACCAGCGCCGATGTTGAATCCAAACTCTCGAGAGCTGCATCCTCAGGATGCAACTTTCGGAAGTTTGGATGGCAGCTGGCAGTGGTCTCGCTTGCGGCAGCTGGCAGTGGTCTCGCAGACAGGGCGCCTACACTTACGCTCCTTCGCCGTACATGCAAAACGCTGACATGTAAAATCCATAGTTGTGGGGGCTGGGGTCGGTTTCCCACTGTTCATCCGAATCCAGACCTCCTCAAGCAATGCGATCAAAATCTCGAGACGGAAGATCTGGTGCACCTTTCGGCCTCAGGATGCTCTCGCTTGGCACTGGGGCCCCCAGCAACAAATTACACCAAAGAAAAAACCCAATCAGGGGGAACCCAGAACCCACCGACATCGGCCCGGAACCAATAAGGAACCCTGGAACCTGGAACCGGCAACCTGGGAATCCAGCCTGCCACCAACATCTGCGGGAAACTTTCGCCAAATCTTTCAACTTCCGCTCGGACTCCTTCAGTGCAAGCGCTGATTGGGGAAAAAGGACTCGTGTCGAGAAGCCAGCCGCGGGGATCGTGAGAAACCACGACGTCGGAGCTCTGGGTCTGCCACGAACATGTATACACAGACGCCCTCCGACGGATTATGCATGTGACTTCAGGGAGGGCGGCAGTGTGCAAAGGCCGACACACATCACACGGTGTATCGCACAAGACGCAACCCTAACACAAACAACACCTACAACATACAGGAACCATGAACACACACACACACACCTAACACGCAACACACACAACCCATTCACATCGCACCCCAAACACACAGCACCGTACACACAACCCGCATAGCACACTTAACACACACACACACGCACATGCACTCTCTCTCTCTCTCACGCACACACGCTCACACACACACGCGCACGCACACACATACACACGCGCACACACACATGCAGAATACACACAACACACAAGCAATACCCACACATCGCTGACAAAGAACACACAAGCAAACCGCAAGCGCACATGACACACACACACACACAAACACACAGACATCTTACATAACACAAAAAGCAATACACACACGCACACAACTCCCAATACAGGGAACATGTTGTTTTGCATGAGCCTGGACACGCACGTGCCACTGGTGTGTATATATACAGACATAAATACGCACTTGTCGGAGGTGAGGGGGTGAGATCGCAGTGAAAAAGAGACCCCCCTTACTAGGACATCGGCTTCCGTTTCGTGTTCTTGCCGTGCGTGCGGGCGTGACGAAGCTGCGTCGGCGGGCGAGAAGAATTAACCCAACTCTGGCTAGGGCGCCGCCGGGCCCAAAAAACGCCCCTCCCTCCAGGTTGGCCGGCGGTGGCCAGGGGTGTCCAGCCATGGTGTCCCGACGGTGTCCCGTGGTGTCCCGTTGTGTCCCGTCGTGGCCCGTGGGTGTCCCATCGTTGTCCCGCTGGTGGCCCGTAGTGAGATCGATAGTGAGATCGACAGTGGCATCGGTCGTGGGATCGATCGTGGGATCAACAGTGAGGCTGACAGCGAGCTCGACTGAGTGAGAAGTTGGGCCTTCCCCCTCAAACCTCCTTCTCTCCCGAAGGGTGGCCGTATAGGTATGCATCTATATATATATAGACACAGATGCTCGCCCATTCATCCTCCCTCTCCTCTTCCTCCTTCTCCTCCTCCTCCTCCTCCTCCTCCTCCTCCTCCTCCCTCCTCCTCCTCCTCCTCCTCCTCCTCCTCCTCCTCCTCCGACTCCGCCTCCGCCTCCTCCTCCTCCTCCTCCTCCTCCGCCTCCTGATCCTAATCCTCCCTCCCTCCTCCTCCTCCTCCTCCCCTACTTGTCATCACCTCTCCTCCCCGTCCTCCTCCCCGTCCTCCCCCCTTCTCCTCCTCCTCCTCCTCCTCCTCCTCCTCCTCCTCCCTCCTCCTCCTCCTCCTCCTCCTCTCCCGTCTCCTTCTCCTCCTCTTCTCCTCCCACTCTTCCTCCCCCCCTCGTCCCCCCCCCCCTCCTCCTCCTCCTCCCTCCTCGTCCTCCTCCTACTCTCTCCTCCTCCTCCTCGTCCTCCTCCTCCGCCTCCTCTCCCTCCTCCTCCTCTCCTCCTCTTCCTCCTCCTCCCTCCTCCTCCTCCTCCTCCTCCTCCTCCTCCTCCTCCTCCTCCTCCATCCTCCTCCTCCTCCTCCTCCTCCTCCTCCCTCCCTCCTCCTCCTCCTCATCCTCCTCCTCCTCCTCCCTCCTCCTTCCTCCTCCTTCCTCCTCCGCGTCCCTCTCTCCCTCCTCCTCCTCTCCTCCTCCTCCTCCTCCTCCTCCTCCCCCTCCCCCTGCCCCCTCCTCCGCCTTCGCTTCCTCCGCCTGCACTCCTCCTTATCCTCATCATCATGCTGCTCCTTCTCCTCCTCCTCCTCCTCCTCCTCCTCTTCCTCCTGCTCCTCCTCCTCCTCCTCCTCCTCCCTCCTCTCTCCTTTCCTCCTCCCCCTCCTCCTCCTCCTCCTCCTCCTCCTCCTCCTCCTCCTCTCCTCCTCCCCCTCTTCCTCCTCCTCTCCTCCTCCTCCCTCCTCCTCCCTTCCTCCCCCTCCTCCTCCTCCTCCTCCTCCTCCTCCTCCTTCCGCTCCTCCTCCTCCTCCCTCCCCTCCTCCTCGTCCTTCCCTCCTCCTCCCCCTCTCCTCCTCCCCCCCCTCCTGTTCGATCGGCTCCGAAAGCACGCAATTCTCTCTCTCCAACCTCTCTTCTTCCTCCCCCTTTCCATCGGTCTCCCATGGCCTGGGTGTCGGCCGCGTAGTTCTGCGTGTCCAGCAGGTGCTCGTGCCACACCAAATCCTCTCAACCGAAGGGCCCCCCGGGCACCGGGCGCGGGGAGAGAGCCCCTGAAAGCCCAGGCTGCGGAACATTGTAACGTAAGACGAAGACAGGACGAACATAACATCGGCCCCTCCTCCTCATCATCCTCCTCTCCCTTTTTCTCCTCCTCCTCCTCCTCCTCCGCCCTCTTCTTTCTCCGTCCTCCTCCTCCTCCTCCTCCTCCTCCTGCTCCGCCTCCTCCTCCTCCGCCTCCGCCTCCTCCGCCTCCTCCTCCTCCTTCTTCCCCTCCTCCTCCGCCTCCTCCTCCTCCCATTAGGGCTCGCGGCCGAGAGCTTCCAAGGTTGCACTCAGCCTCTTGCCCACAGCCTGGAAGCCCTGGGGCTGCCTTTTGCGAGGAGCGCTCCTGGAGGCCGCTGCCAGGGCCTTCCCTATGGAAATGCCAGCAACATCCTCGGCCAGGGGCAACTCTGGCGTGTGCCAGCCCCACATCCCTCATTCAATACATCTATATATATATATATATATATATATATATATATATATATACATACATACACATACGAATATATACACATATATATATATATATATATATATATATATAAATATCTGTGTGTGCTAGAACCATCGCCCGCGCGCTTCGCGCGCGCTAGATTCTAGCCAGGCTGGATGGTCGAACTCTTGATGATCTCTGTTTTATGATACGTCTCTTCCGGGCTTTCCAAAAGACACGGAGATGGCTCAAGTGGCTTCCAAGACTGTCTACGGGCCACCCACGGCGGCCTAGGACAAGACCACAAGGCACTTCGGGGGCCTTCTAGTCGCCGCGGCTGGACGTAGCCGGAGGAAAAGAACGGAGGAGGTGAAGGGTTCCCTGGGGGAGAAGGAGGAGGATGAGGAGCTGAAGAGGGTGGAGGAGGCCGCAGAGGATGAGGAACAGGATCGGGGGCCTTCTAGTCGCCGCGGCTGGACGTAGCCGGAGGAAAAGAACGGAGGAGGTGAAGGGTTCCCTGGGGGAGAAGGAGGAGGATGAGGAGCTGAAGAGGGTGGAGGAGGCCGCAGAGGATGAGGAACAGGATGAGGAGGACGAGGAGGAGGGAGAGGAGGAGGATAGTATTGATATA
Organism: Prorocentrum cordatum; assembly: GCA_963575745.1. Lineage (NCBI taxonomy): Eukaryota > Dinophyceae > Prorocentrales > Prorocentraceae > Prorocentrum > Prorocentrum cordatum. The sequence continues at coordinate 144,123 of CAUYUJ010016853.1, read as the reverse complement.
TATATATATATATATATATATATATATGTTTTCGTCTTCAAATATTTTTGCAAGCCCGGGGGGGGGGACACCGTCCCCCCCCCCCCCCACAAAAAAAAAACTGGATCCCCGGGATCTGGGGTTCTCGGGCTCCCTTGGACGTCCTTGGAAAAAGGTCACCCGGCTTTCCGGGTCTCCACAAACGCCTTGCCAGCAGACCCATAGCGATCAGAGGGGTCATCAGAAAGGCTCAATGGAGGCCCCAGACAGCACAAGAGCGCTCCAAGAGGGACCCCAAGTGCCCCAGGACGGCCCAAAAGACCCCCAAGGCACCCCAGTATCCTGCGACGTACCCAACCCTTTCTACACAAGTGACAATTGCATTCAGGACCATTCAATACCGAAGGACATTTCGGCGCCATGGTATAGCGGTGATCTGCGTAGGACGTACCTCCGCTGAGCCTCCCAGAAACCCATGCGCGCCAGGTGAGCCAAGCGCGCCAGGCGCGCCAGGTGCGCCAGGTGCGCAAGGTGCGCCAGGCGCGCCAGGTGCGCCAGGTGCGCCAGGTGCGCCAGGCGGGCCAGGCGCGCCAGGTGCGCCAGATGCGCCAGGCGCGCCAGGTGCGCCAAATGTGCGCCAGGTGTGCGCCAGGCGTGCGCCCGGTATGCCAGGTGCGCAAGGTGCGCCCAGCGCGCCAGGTGCGCCAGGTGCGCCAGGTGCCTCAGATGCGCCAGGCACGCCGGGTGCGCCAAGCGCGCCAGGTGCGCCAGGTGAGCCAAGCGCGCCAGGCGCGCCAGGTGCGCCAGGTGTGCGCCAGGTGTGCGCCAGGTGTACGCCAGGTGTGCACCAGGTGTGCGCCAGGTGTGCGCCAGGTGCGCCAGGTGCGCCAGATGCGCCAGGTGCGCCAGGTGCGCCAGGTGCGCCCGGTGTGCCAGGTGCGCAAGGTGCGCCTAGCGCGCCAGGTGCGCCAGGTGCGCCAGGTGCGCCAGGTGTGCCAGGTGCGTCAGGCCAGCGCACCAAGTGCACCAGGTGCGCGCCAGGTGCTCCCAGCGCGCCAAGTGCGCCAGGTACATCAGGTGCGCGCCAGGTGCGCGCCAGGTGCGCGCCAGGTGCGCGCCAGGCGCGCGCCAGGTGCGCCAGTTGTGCCAGATGTGCGCCACGTGTGCGCCAGGTGCGCGCCATGTGCGCCAGTTGCCCCAGGTGTGCCAGGTGCGCCAGTTGCGCCAGGCGCAGGTGAGCCAGGTGCGCCAGGTACGTACGCCAGGGCGCCACAGGTGCGCCAGGTGCGCCAGGTGCGCCAATGCGACAGGTGTGCCTGGTGTGCGCCAGGTGCTGCGCGTCAGGTGCGCCCAGCGCGCCAGGTGCGCCAGGTGCGCGCCAGGTGCGCGCCAGGTGGGCGCCAGGTGCGCCAGGTGCGCCAGGTGCGACAGGTGCGACAGGTGCGCGCCAGGTGCGTCAGGTGCGCCCAGCGCGCCAGGTGCGCCAGGTGCGCGCCAGGTGCGCGCCAGGTGGGCGCCAGGTGCGCCAGGTGCGCCAGGTGCGACAGGTGCGACAGGTGCGCGCCAGGTGCGTCAGGTGCGCCCAGCGCGCCAGGTGCGCCAGGTGCGCGCCAGGTGCGCGCCAGGTGGGCGCCAGGTGCGCCAGGTGCGCCAGGTGCGACAGGTGCGACAGGTGCGACAGGTGCGCCAGGTGCGCCAGGTGCGCCAAGTGCGCGCCAGGTGCGCCCAGCGCGTCAGGTGCGCCCAGCGCGCCAGGTGCGCCAGGTGCGCGACAGGTGCGCCAAGGGGGCAGGGAGGCCCCTCAGTGGTCTGCGTAAGACGTACCTGCGCTGGGCCTCCCAGGAACCCACGAAAGTGGCGACAGTTGCGCAGATCGCAGCCCCGCAGGGGACAGGGAGGCCTCAAAGTGATCTGCGTATGACGTACCTCCGCTGGGCCCCCCTGGATCCCACGAGTGTGGCGACAGTTGCGCAGATCGCAGCCCCGCAGGGGACATGGAGACCTCAAAGTGATCTGCGCATGACGTACCTCCGCTGGGGCCTCGCAGGATCCCACGAAAGTGGCGACGTTGCGCAGATCGCAGCCCCGCAGGGGACAGGGAGGATTCAAAGTGATCTGCGTCTGACGTACCTCCGCTGGGCCTCCCAGGAATCCACGAAAGTGGCGACAGTTGCGCAGATCGCAGCCCCGCAGTGGACAGGGAGGCCTCAACGTGATGGCCTCAAAGTTATCTGCGTCTGACGTACCTCCGCTGGGCCTCCCAGGAACCCACGAAAGTGGCGACAGTTGCGCAGATCGCAGCCCCGCAGGGGACAGGGAGGCTTCAAAGTGATCCGCGTATGGCATACCTCCGCTGGGCCTCCCAGGAACCCACGAAAGTGGCGACAGTTGCACAGATCGCAGCCCCGCAGGGGACAGGGAGGCTACAAAGTGATCTGCGTATGGCGTACCTCCGCTGGGCCTCCCAGGAACCCACGAAAGTGGCGACAGTTGCGCAGATCGCAGCCCCGCAGGGGACAGCCAGGAACCCACGAAAGTGGCGACAGTTGCGCAGATCGCAGCCCCGCAGGGCACCGCGAACACAGGAGAGAAGAAGGAGGAGCGGGCGGAAGGTGGATACCACAGTTCTCTTTTCAAAACGAGTGCCCAACACAAGGAGGGTTTGGAAAAAAGCTTTCCAAGGGGCCTTCAAAACACAAAATTCGCACTCCTTTCGTAAAACTTACAAGTTTAGCAGATTCGCCTTTCGGATTTCATCAGCTTTCAAGACGGCTTCAAAGCCCCCGAGATCGCCTCAAGACGCCCCAAGAGGCCCCCAAGGAAGCTTCAAGACGGCCGAGCCGGGGCCCACGATCGCCCACGAGAGCCCCAAGACAGCCCTTAATGGACCCAAGAGGCCCCCCAAGGGCTCCCAGCACAGACCCAAAAGGGCCATGGGAGGTGCCCAGAAGTGCCCAAGCAAAAGGGGTTCCAGCGAGCCCAAGCTCCCCAAGACGGCCCAAGAAGGCCCCAGGACGGCCCATGAAGGCGCCAAAACGGCCCACGAGGGCTCCGAAAACACCCCCACGATGTTTCCGAATGCCAACATTCATTGATTTTGCTCCCATGACATTCCGCATTGTGACCCAGTCTTTGACGGTCTCGTGGCATGCAGCGAAGATGCCCGAGGATGCCCCTAACTTTTACAAGATGATCGTGAGGCCTCCAGGGGTCCCAGAAGCCCCTGAGAGGCAATCGACTCCTACGCGCGCATTCCCTTGAATTGGCAATCTACATACATATATATGCATATACACATACATGGCTATATGTATACATATGGGCGTGCACCGACAAAGCACGTACCAATTGCATATGCATGTTCAGACCATTGCACACATAAATTTATATGTACATATGTACGCTGTAGACACACACGCAACAATGTACATAGATTGTATACACCTAGACATATATACGGAACGTGCATGCGCGTGCGCGTGTATACATGCATGCGCGCATGTACGCAATGTACGCACGCACGCATTCCGCTTGCGTGCGGAACTCAAAGGACCAAGGTGCATGGCGCGCAGCGCCAATGCAGTCTTGTATACATATCTATATATAGATATGGCAATCCTAGCGGAGCTGCCAAGCGAACTTGAAACACCACTCCTCTTGTTCTAGTGCCCTCGGGACTTCCCGTGGAGCTCTTATGGGCATGCTTAAGGCTTCTTAAACACATCTTGAGGCTTCCTGGGGGTCACCTGGGGCGAAGATATCGGGTTCTCGGGTCACGTTCCCACTCCTGGGCCGCGGTTGGGGACCTCTAGGGCTGTCTTAGGCGTCTGTTCGGCCGTTTTGGAGCCGTCTTGGGGCGCTTTTGAAGCCTACTGGGCCGGGGTGATCCTCGGGGCCTCTTGGGGCCTCGGGGTCTCTCGGGGGGAGGGGGGCAGGCGGAAACGTCGAACTTGCTCAACAACGTATCTTGGACGCCTCGTGGGTATCTTGGGGGCCTCTTGGGCCTTCTGGAAGCCGTCTTGGACTGTCTAGTGGGCTTCGGCCCATCCCGCCACAGTGCCTGGGTTGTGGGTTAGAGGCTACTTGGAAACTCGTCTTGATAACGTTAAGAACCTCTCGGGGGCCTCTTGGAAGCAGTTTGGGAAGCCTCTTGGGGGCCGTCTGGCGGCCTCTTCTTAGACCTCTCGGGGACCTCGTGGGGCCTCGCGGGGGCCTCTTGGGATCTCTTAAGGGCCTCTCCGGGCCTCCAGGGGGCCTCTTGGGGCGGGAGGCTCGAATTGTCGGTTCGCGTTCTCCCTCTTAGGCCCCTCTTTGGGCCATCTTACCTCTTGGGCTGTTTTGACGATCTCTTGCACAATCTTGGGGCCTTGGGCCGTCTTGGGGCGGTGTTTGGGGCGTCTGGGGCCATTCTGGAGCGTCGGCAGCTAAGCAACGCGAGGACGCGAAACACATGGAAACACACATGGGAAATCACAGGCTTGTGCCCATTGGGCCCCCTTGGGGGTCCTCTTCGAGCGCTCTTGGGGCGTCTTTGGGGCCTCACAGTCCGTCTTTGGGCCATCTTGGGCGTTTCGGAGCGCTCTTGGGCTGTCTTGGAAGCCTCTTGGACCCGATTGTGCGATTTCTGGTGCCCTCTGGCCTCTCTGGGCCGCCTCTGGGAAGCGAGCCCGGCGGGCAGCAACAAGCGTCCTCGAATGGCTGCGCACTGTGTGCCCCCAGACCGGGGAGGGGAGTCAACATATTATGATTACTATTGTCGGTGTTATTATGAATATTATTTGTAATGTGATAATCAATATGATTGCTTCAACTATCATCCACATGCTTAGTATTGTTATCATTCGTATGGGTATGTATAGTAACCTCAGTTCTTGTATGACGATGGTGAGTATGAATAGTCACAACTCCGCCTAGTTTAATTTGTAGAATCCTTATTCGTACTGCCATCCATACTATATACATGTATACATGTATATACATACATATGTCTGACCATACACACATACATACACACACGCACTGCGACGCACTCTGACGAGGCCATCACGAGAATCAGCTCGGGTGGGGAAACAAAATCGATAATCTCTGATATGCGGCGGCTCTGAAGCATGTCTCGGGCGCCGCGGCCTTTTCCGAGCGTTCCCGAACGCTCTGAGAGCGTTCCGGAAAGCCCCAGCGGGAAGGTCCTCATGGCACCGCCGCCCCATGTCGGCACACCTCTCACACGCTGCGTGGCCCTGCAGTGAGCTCCACTCAGGGCCCCAGCGGGAGGGTCCGCATGGAACCGCCGCCCCACTTCGGCACACCCCTCACACGACTCGTGGCCCTTATAGGTAGCTCCACGGAAGGCCCCAGCGGGAGGGTCGGCATGGCACCGCCGCCCCATGCCAGCAGCTCGCACTCAGGCACATACACTCGCTCCTGCGCAGACTCATTCACAATCAGACGCGCTCTCGATCAGACTCACACGCGCTCAATCTCTCGTTCGTGTCGTGTACCCCGCCCCGCCGCCCATGTCGGCACACCCCTTACGCGGTTCGTGGTCCCATAGGTAGCGCCACCGAAGATGATATTCACAATTGCGGGACTCACATATGCATATGGCTGGGTCTTTCGCCGGGCTAATTGTTGCAATGTTCCCTGAGACCACCTCCCACTGGGAACGGAGGGCAAATCAAAGCCTTCGGGTAGGGTTGGGGTGGTTTGGCTGGTGGCGAACAACCTGGTTCAGTGCTCCCCTGGCCCTGCAGGATCCTGCAAGATCTGGCGCTCTGGATGACCCCCGTTTGCGTGGACCCCCGTCTCTTGAGCCCCGACTATCCCTCCCTAGCGCTGCCAAATATCCTCGAGCGTAAGAGAAGAGTCCCAGCACCGTCTTCCTCGCCGGCCGAACAACGGGCCGTGCGACCTGATGTCGAACGCACCAGGCAACATCTCGCAGCCTGCCTTCTGCCATGAGCGCGTCGAGCTTTACAAGCTCGCGGTGAAAGAACATGTCGCTCACAACAGGCAGCAGAGAAGATCTGGGTGAGGCCTTGGGGCCAAGATGCGAGGTGGGGCAACTCGGGAGCGACGTCACACACGAGGAAACGCTGCCCCGTATCCCACTGCCACCGCTACTCGGCCTCCCCCCCTCCCACAAATGCGCTCCAAATTAGGAAACCGAACCCTGTACACCGATGTTTTTTCCGGTCCCGCACTGAAAACGGACCATGGTGTAGACGGCATCCTGGTGTGGACGGCATCCTGGTGTATACATTTTTTGTTGTTTCCAGTGGAAAACGGGCAAACAAGTGTACACCACACCACCCCGACGTCGTCCCCGACCCTCAAAAAGGCGTGGGATTGAAAAAACAACCCAACACTGGTGATGTATATGCCCCCGTTTCCGACAAATGGGGTCCACGTCGTCCGAAGCGACCAGCTCCATCCGCGGCGCGGAGGCCAACAACTGCAAGAACCGCAAATACTCCGCGATGGCGCCGTCCGCACGCGGGCCAGGCCAGCCGTGCTCCTCGGGGGGGGCCTGGGCTGGGAAGCGACTGCTCTCGAGAAGGCTTCGCAAGATCCTCCTCCTCCTCCTCCTCCTCCTCTTTCTCCTCCTCATCCCCTTTTCCTTCTCCTCCTCCGCCTCTTCCGCCTCCTTCTCCTCATCCTGCGCCTCCTCCTCCTCCTTTTCTTTCTCCTCCTCCTCTTCCTCCTCCTCCTCCTCCTCCGCCCCCCCTTCCTCCTCCTCCTCCTCCTAATTACTCCTCCTCCTCCTCCTCCTCCTCCTCCTCCTCCTCCTCCTCCTCCTCCTCCTCCTCCTCCCCCCCCCCCTCCTCCTCCTCCTCCTCTCCTCCTCCTCCTCCTCCTCCTCCTCCTCCTCCTCCTCCTCCTCCTCCTCCTCCTCCTCCTCCCCCTTCCTCCTCCTCCTCCTCCTCCTCCTCCTCCTCCTCCTCCTCCTCCTCCTCCTCCGCATCTCAGCCACAAGGCCCTTTTCAGCTGGATTGGGATGGATCGGACCTTGGAGTCACCCGTCGAAATAAGGCTGGGCCAAGCAAGGTGGGATTCAACAAGGCCTCGCCAAACTAAGCAGACCATAGCAGGGTCAACCGTGCTTCTAGGTGAGAGGCAGTGGTAACCGGGACCAGCCCAATGGAGGAAATGCCGACCATGACTCGGCAATACGTCGCCGACGGATCGACGATAACTCCGCGATAACGAGTTCGTACGCTCTTGGGCGGGGTGGGCTATAGGGTCCCCATCGGCGATCAATGGGCGCCCCCGGGCTGGGAGGTACCAGGTGATCTAGCTTCGCGCATCGCGCCCCGCGGTGCGCGATCATCTTCGCGTCATCGCGCCCACGATTGCCGCGCGCCGGGAACCAGAAACGACAGATAATCTAGGCAATGTTCGGCATTCGGAGGCCCACGACTACACGTAGGAGTGACCCTAGGCTCAAGTGACCTTTGGTGCGCGGCTTCAGGGGCGCCCGTGGGGGCCCAACGCAATCGTGCAAGCCGGCGTTGCCGCGCCGCATCAACGATCGGCGGGGCGCCGCTCGAAAGATCTTTTGCGCCAGCAGGCAACCGCGGAATTCCGCCGATTGAATTCGCGTGCCCCGAATGGCACTTCGAAGCGCCTGCGAAAGCAGACGCTGCCTTGGGCCACTGCGATGAGGTCTGGCACTGCCGGGCTGCATCGTGATGACGTCTGACCAGGCCCGGCGCCATGGCCAAAACCGGCCCCATCTGAGAGCCCGGAATATGTTTGAATATCTTTGGGTAACTTATCAAAGTAGAGATCTAGATTGGTTCGAAAACGTATTCAAAGATATTCCAAGATACTCAAACATATCCAAAGATATCCTACGATATTCAAACCAAACGTGTTGGAATTTGGGCTGGGATTCGGGACTGGTCCTGGGCCGGAAAACGCGCCGTCTGGTAGACCGGCTCCCGCTCGGGCAACCAATGCAAGCTCTAGGGTTCGACGCGTCTGCGATGCTGCCGATTGCAAGGGGTGGGCCCAAACTTGGCGCGCTCAGATGCGAGCGTAATAACGCGATGCGGGTGCCGACGCAAGCAAAATATTATGACACCCTTTGGGCCAGCACCAAAGGTCACTCTGGCGAAGGGCCACTCTTACGTGTGGTCGAGGCCCTCGCCGGGCCCGCGGCCGTCAACGAAACGGCCCAGGATGAGAAACCGGCCCCGGGGGAACGGTTCAGACTTCCGCGGGTCCCCTTGATGAGACCTTTCACGACGTCGGATGTCTGGGTGTAGGGTACAGGTGACCCCACCGACGCGCGATCATTCTTGCGCCATCTGGCCCAAGCTGGGACGTGCGAGCCGCCATGATCTTCGCGCCGCCGCGGGTGCTTCAGGGGCTTTGTGGGCCCCGGAAACGGCAGGGCCGTTTTTTTTACAATTTTCAAAAAAAATGTCCCTTGAAAATGGAAACGGCAAAAAAACGGCGACCGGAAACGGCAAAAAAACGGCTCCAGGATTGGAACCGGAGCCAAAACCGGTCAAAAAACGCAGACGGAACCGGTAAAGAAACAGCGTCGGAACCGGCAAAAAACAGCAAAACGGAACCGGTAAAAAAACGGCCCTGTCGTTTCCAGGGCCCACTAAGTTCAGGGGCATGGGATCGGGAGTCGCCGGGCCGAGCAGAAGGGCGGTCGAGATCTCTTGGCAAAGGCCTTGGAGGCTTTCGAACCGCTCCGGAGCCGGCCGCGTCAGTCGCGCTCCTCAGGGCAGGAAGTCGGGGTTCGCCGGCCCGATCGCAAGGGCGTTCGACGCTTCTTGGAGGGCTCTCGGGTCGGGTCGGGCGCGCCGAAGAGGCGACGGCACAGAAGGGGCACCGCTGCGCATCGTGGCCCGATGCGTGCGCGCGGACAGCGGGAAATGCCAGGGCACGTATTGAGAGATGAAAAGGGCGCCGTGAAATCTAGGAGGTCTCGCTGCTTCACACACCCCGAACCCTCCATCGCCCGTCTTGAGATACACTCGGTCGAATATGGCAAACCCGACCGCCCCAGAATCTCCAAAACATCTTCCCGCGACTTTCCCAGAACCTCCAATCCACAAACAAGTTCTCCACGAATGTTCAAAACAATGCGCCTTTTAAAAATGAAACGAAATCTTGGAGAACTCCTCGCCCTTTCAACATCTCCGTAACATCTACAACGACGCTCTCCATCAAAATTCTCCGCGTCTTGAGAACCCCAAGAAATCGCCACATAGTCTGCGATAGATTTCGCCCAAGGGAGCCCGTAAACAAAACAACGGACTGACCTTGCTGGGTCCGCGCGCAAGATATCCCAGCGTGCTGTCGCTCGAGATGCAGAGCCGGAAGCGGCGTCGGGGACGCCATGGGACCGGGGGGGGGGGCGGGTCGGATCATGAGCACGTTGGAGGGCGAAGACAAGAGAAAGGAGAGGAATAAAGGGAAATTAGGACACACAAATAAATACACACAAATAAAAATATTCCCCATATTTTCCCATATTTTCTGAATTTTTGTCTTCCCCCCCACTTCCCATATTTTTGCATATTTTCCTGGGAGTCGACGATTAATTGTGTCTGTGTGCTTCTTTTCCCCCTGAAGGAAGGAGGAAGGAGGCGGAGCAAGAGGAGGCAGAACAAAACATGCGTCGTGGAACAGGAGGAGTGGGAGGATATACGCATCCAGGAAGCATTTGTTCGCATCCACCTCTGCAATCCCTGTGGGCTACGTGCGTCCTCCTCCTCCTCCTCCTCCTCCTCCTCGTCTCTCCTCCTTCTAGTCCTCCGCCCCCTCGTCCTCCTCGGGCTTTGCCAATGAAACTCGAGCCCAACATTGGCACAGGTCTCGTATCTGGTTCTCTCTCTCTCTCTCTCTCTCTCCTCTCCTTCTCATATTCATGCAAATACTTGAAAGGAAAAAGGTAAGCCGCCTATCCACGGGGATCTCCCGCTGGCGGAAAAATCAAACTTGATTCGATGCCACATACCATCCTTCACAGCGGCGCGCCTAATACATTCCGCAACCGTGCCCTCGGGCACGAACTGGAGTGTCCTCAGGTCCCTCACTCAATCCGCTGCGCCCGACCCTCCAATCCTTAAAATTCCTGAGGACCCCCCGCCCGAAGTGACTGGAAATTCTTGGGCATGGCGCGTGCCCCTCGGACCCCAGGGAGTGCTGTCGCGTGACTTCTCAGAGGCTTAAGGGGTCGCAACGAGCAGCGGAGAGTGGTCCAGGAGGCGATCAATGCGAGCGCTGCCAGACGCCCAAGATGGCGCGGCGATGGCTGAACGAAGCCTTCCAGACGCCCTCATATATCCCAAAGAAGCGTCCCAAGAGCGGCCAAGGAGGCCGACATCATGGATACCTATAGTGTGTTACCAATGTGTTTAACGTGTTTTCGACGTTCCGCGCCGCCAGTTGCTAGGGCGAGGTCGGAGTTGACAGCCCCTGCGCTCCCTTGAATCCTTGAACCCCTTGGATTTCCTGGTTTCGCTCGGCCCCGTAGTTCCCAGGTTCCCTACACTACCTGAGGGGCGCCCTGAACTCCCTAGACTGGAACGGGCTCTGAGGCATATGGGAACCCCTCGGCCACTTCACCCCCTCGGCGCCATGCGTTCTCTGGACGCCCTTGCCTCCTCGGACCATCTGGGCCCGCCGGACGCCAGACTCCTGGACCTCTCGACCTCCAAAACATGCTGAGCCACTTAGATTAAGAGGAGTTGACAAAATGGGCCTGGCGAGAGACCCAGCCATATACATACCGCGACTGTCAGTATCTCTTTCGGTGGCGCCCCCTGCAGGGGCACCCATCGTTTGAGGGGTGTGCCGACATGGGTGGGGGGGGACGCGTGTACACACCACCGCTGGTGTCTTGGGTGGAGCTCAATATGGAGCCACGGAGCGAGCGAGGGGCTTGTCAGTATCATCCCCGGTGGACTCCTTTACGTGGCCACGAATCGTGTGAGGGGTGTGCCGACACGGGCGGGGGGGACGCATGCGAGCGGCGCCACTGGGGCCTTCAGTGGAGCTCCCTATGGGGCCACGAAGCATGTCAGGGATGTGCCGAAATGGGTGGCGCGGACGCATGCGAACGTCGGCACCCTGACACAACTCGCGGAACATGATGCCTGTCACAACAATGTCGGAAGGCCGCTCGAGAAGCCACTCCAAACCATCTTAGCTTGGAAAAGTGGCATTGAACTTGAGGCCATTATCCCAATGCTTGTTGCCACTCAGGCTTCCGGCGCGGGCGTCAAACGACCTAGGTCGCACTCTTACTTGGAAGACTGACTGCAGCCACGTACCAGGGCCAACCGGAGCAAACTTAGCGAGGACAGGGTGTGCAGCATACTCAATTGATGGACTCACGTAAGGGGTTGTCTTGCTAGGACTGTCTGCTGCTCACCCATGTGCGACTTCACGCGTTGAGGCAGGAGCCTGAAATCCTTCAGCTGCAATGCGAACTGCCTCTGCCAACGAAGTGCCGTGATGCCACGGGCCAAAGTCGACGAATGCCTCGGTCGGCCTTCACTGACACGCCCTGCCATCCGCATGACCTGAAGCACTTGTGAGTGCCGCGATCGCCGTAGTTCCCTGGACGCAGGGAGAAACATCTGGAATACTTCCTCTCCACGCGATTCTCCAAACATGCTGCCACGTCTTCAGCGCGGTTCAGTTCGGAAATGCTCCACCTCTCGGCAAGAACTCCACCTGCAGACAACGACAAGGCATTACCCATCGAGCTCGCCAAACGGTTGACAGGAGGACGGTAAGCGATTGAAGTATACGTTTAAGGCAAGACTTGATTGGTGCTTACACTTTCGATCGCACAACAACCTGCCCTTTTTGCTATTCTGGATTCGCACCTCGGTACCCAGCCACGTCCATCTCGCAGTCGCAAGAACTCTTCCCAAAACACTCATGCGACGTGACTCACTTCGAACACTTCGCCAACCTCGAGCCATTCGCCTGTAGACGATCCATAATGTGGAGAGAGAGAGAGAGAGAGAGAGAGTGGCAACGGCCTGTTATGCCTGGGCGCTTACCAGAACATCTTCATAACTTCCAGATCTGATGGGCTCCCAACCCAGTCTTCTTGCGATGGGAACTCGACTCGCTTTCGAACCACGCCTATCTCGTCCGGCGAGATTTGGCCCCAACCAAATTTGGGCTTTGCGACTCGGACGTCTGGCCGAATCATCACCACGCAACCCTTGTTGCATTGATTCTCTGGTTTGGCACGACCTTCATCACTCAACGAGTCAACATCGCTGCTGAGATTACGTGGCTCGCTCACATCTAGCTGGGCTAGGCAGACATGTCTGCGACCGCGGTTGCCCGGAAGAGAGGCGTTGCGCCCAGGGCGAAGCCCACCGACAGAGCCTCCTCCTCCTCCTCCTTCGCCTCCTCCTCCTCCTCCCCTTCATCCTCCTCCTCCTCCTCCTCCTCCTCCTCCTCCTCCTCCTCCTCCTCCTCCCATAAGACGAAAACAGCGATAGGATAGACTCGGATGAGGATACATCGGGGATTTCGGCCACGGCCGCGCCAGAGCGCTCCAGAACTGCCCCGGGGGCGTTCTGGAAGCCTCCGGGGCCAAAACACGAAATCCTCTGACCTGCCCGAGGAGCACTCCAAGAGGCCCCCGTCGGCAAGCCTCGCCCTCGCCCCAGCCCTGCCGGCTGGCAAGAGACCTGGAGGAGGAGCTCAAAGGGCAGGGGCAGAGGAGGAGGAGGAGGAGGAGGAGGAGGAGGAGGAGGAGGAGGAGGAGGAAGAGGAGGAGGAGGAGGAGGAGGAGGAGGAGGAAGAGGCTCAGGAGGAGGATGAGGCTCAGGAGCTCAAAGGGCCCAACAGCCGGCCAAGGCCGGCACCGACGACCACCCTCGCAGAGGTGCAGGCGCGGGCGGTGCGCCCCGTGGCGCGCCGCCCTCCGCTCTTCACGGCGCCGGAGCAAGGAGGGCGCGAGGAGCTCGGCGGGAAGATGTGGGTGGATGGACGTTTTTTTTGCTTGGTATATTATTATTATTATTCGTATTATTAGTATTATTAGTATTAGTATTATTATTATTCGTATTATTATTAGTATTATTATTATTATTGTTATTATTATTATGCTTTTGTTTTTTGATCTCATCCCGTGCGTGGTGACTGCAGCGCAATCGGCTGGCAACCGAACGCTACTCACAGGCTCACAGGCCCGTGTGGCGACAGGCGCCTCGGGGACGGATGCAAGGCGTGAGATCGACCAGACAGCGAGCATCACGTCATCTCCTGCCGTCGCTCGGACGTCCATTTCCCGTGCACTTCTCAGTCTCGTGCGTGTTTTTTTGGCTCGATGGTCCAGGCTGGTCCTCGATGGTTCTCACCGAGAAAGAATGCGCACGTCCGAGCGATGCCGAGATCCTCGCCAGGACAGAGGCGGGTGTTGCTAGAAGTGCCCCTGGCCCAAGGTACGCCAAGCTTTTCGCTTCATTTTTGGGCCCCTGGGGCCCTCTGAGCCTCGTTAGGGGTGCTCTGGAGGCCGTCTGGGCTACCCCGAGAATCCTGGGGGCACCTTGGGCCAGGGGCACTTCTAGCAACACCCGACAGGAGGAGTCCTCCCGGCCCGACGCGCGACGGTCCCAAGGCCCGGTGGAGGCTCCCAAGATCCAGCCCGAGAACTGGGAAACCAGCCTTCCGACATGCGTTGTCTTTTTTTTGAGCAGGGACCGACCGTCCCAACATTCCTATAGTCCTACCCAAAAGTGTTCTAATATAAAAAAATGTTCTTAGAACATCGACCCGATGTGTTCAAACAAAGCAGACTTCGCCAGAAATGTTCTAAGAACATTTCGTGGGAACCGCAAGAGATCTTAGAACATTGTTCATTGTTTGGTAGGGCTATAGGCGAGCCGACACGCTTCACCACTGCTTGAAGAACTGGGAAACCAACCTTCCGACAGGCGCTGTCTTTTTTCTGCACGACGCTGAGGGCCTGAGGGACTTTGGACGGAAGAGAATTAAGAACACCCAGAATAGATCCCGAACGTAGCCAAAACTGATGAAGGATTATTTCTGAGCGCTCCCCCTGTAGAGGGGCAGGCCCGGCTTACGCCCAAGGGGGCTGGACCCCTGCCTTCTCGGGGCAGCAGGGCTGAACCTAAACGGTGGTTGTCGTGTTCGTTTTGCTTTCGTTTTCCCTCGTCTTGTCCTCAATCCACCTCTATATCGCAAAACGAAGCCGAAACGAACACGGCCCATGAAATCGCCAGGGAACCGGAAAGGTACCGATACTGCTACTCCCTGGACTTCTCCTGGGGTGCGTCCCGACTAGGCTTTCGGGGCGAGTCCAGCGGTGGCGACGAGGGAGGCCCAGGAGGCCCCAAAAGGGGAAAACGAGGGGAGAGTAAAGCTATGGGAGCCTCTTCCTCCTCCGAAGAAAAAAGAAACAACAACACTGTTCGGGGATGGACAGAACCCCCTTTAGTAAAACGTGGTTTAGTGAAAACGACCTGAGGCCCAAACCTGGCGGGCGCGAGCCTGGAAAATAACGGCCACGGCGCCCTCTCGAGAACCGAAAACGGACAATTCACTAATCGACGTGTCACTGTTGGGGGTTCTGTCCACCCCCGAACTGCTTAGGTTTGAGGTCCAGCCCTGCGGGGCAGCCGCGCTCTCTGGCGAGAGCCGCGGCCGCGGCGGCCACCGCAAAAACCCAACGTGAGCGAGCAACGACATATGTACATGTACGCCCTCCGCGGTCTTGAGTGCAAGAACGTCCTCGTTCAAACGCCCCCCAGGGGAAGCTAACCGCGTACGTGTACATATGTTGCTGGCCTCTGACAACGGGAGCCGGAGGGCCACGCCGCGGGCGGGCGGCGCCAGGGAGGCGCGGCGGAGGCGGCGGAGGCGGCGTCCTCTGGCGGTGCGCACCAGGGGGACAGGGAGGGAAGGGACAAGGAGGGAGGAGGAGGAGGAGGAGGAGGAGGAGGAGGAGGAGGAGGAGGAGGAGGAGGAGGAGGAGGGGAGGAGGAGAAGGAGGAGGAGGAGGAGAGGAGGAGGAGGAGGAGGAGGAGGAGGAGGAGGAGGAGGAGGAGGAGGAGGACAGGGGGGGAGGGCTTCCTGGAAGGAGGCTGCTTCTTCGAAGGCGCCGGCCTCACACCAGTAGAATCTGTAGACAAGGCCTGCGCCTTCTAAGAGGCAAGGGGTGCTTCGATAAGAAGCCCTGCCCCCCCCCCCCCGCCCCCCCTCTGCGCGGGGCTGGCGTCCTCCATGACGCGCTCGCGCAGGAACGCGTGGTCGCTCAGCGCGCCTCTGCCAGGGGTGACCGCGCCCCTCCCCGCGCGGACCTCCCCAGTCGCGACAGGAATGATTATAGACAGAGCGTCTCTGGCCATATGCTCGGCCTGCTGGGGCCTTCGCCGTTTAAACTGCCCAGTGTGGAAAACTGGTCCTGGGAGAAGGGGTCCAAACCTGGGCTGGACCTAGAAGTTTTTTTTTTGTTATGCTTTCGTTATGTGTTTCGTTGTGCTCTGCCTGTTTTCCTGTACCTCACTTCCAAAAAAACACAGGCCGAATGCCAGCAAAACAGCGTGTAGGTCCAGCCCTGGTCCAAACCTCTGAGGGTCCACGCCATGAAGTGACGGGCCTGTTCTCCACCACCACCACCACCAAAAGTTGGAGGAGGACGAGGAGGAGGACGAGGAGGAGGACGACGAAGAGGAGGAGGAGGACCCCCTCCCCCTCCAACTTATGGTGGTGGTGGACAACAAGCCCTTACTGAAAAAAAGACATGCCGTCGGGGGGTCTGGGTGGGCCCCTTCCTCCGAGGGGCCATGGCCACCTCCCACCGCCTCCCTCTCTCGGTGATCCTCAGAACGCGTGTTGGCGCCAACGTGCGCTTGCCCACTGAGGCCCTTCACTACGACGACGGCGATGTCACGACCGACTGGTTGGGTTGAACGGGGTCAACCCACATTGGGCTAACACACGTCCCGAGGATCATCGACTCTCCCGGGGGGGGGGGGGGGCGTACTTGTGCAGGCCCGCGCGGAACTTTTCCCATGCCGCGTGCTTGCGCTGGCGGCGTGGTCTGGCGAGGCGCGAGCGCGGCAGGCCTGCCCGGCACAACTGCCCCTGCAAGGAGGTCCCAAAGCCCCCAAAGATCTCCAGGGAGGTCCCCAAAGCCTCCCAACATCGGCGGCTCGCCGAAGGGGGCAGGAATTCTCAAAAGGCCGCGATGCTTCTCGACATCCGCCCAGCCTTCTGGATCCCCCCCTCTGAGCAGGGGCCGACCGTCCCGGCATTCCCACATGCCTACGACGACATGTTCTCAGAACCCAGAAATGTTCTAAGGAAGCCGCAATGTTCTTAGGACATGCACCGGATGTATTCCAACGAGTCGGTCGCAGCCAGAAATGATGTTCCAAGGACACTTCGTGCGGACCACAAGAAGGACCTCAGAACAGAGTTTGGTAGGCCTATAGGCACGCCAGGACGCTTCGCCACTGCCGGATCCTGCGGCGAAGAAGGCTCAGCAAACTGTTCCAAAGGCGGGAGCCCCTTCCGGGCCTTCTGGGGAGGCCCGGAGGAGGAAGAGGAGGGGGAGGAGGAGGGGGAGGAGGGGGAGGAGGGGGAGGAGGGGGAGGAGGGGGAGGAGGAGGAGGAGGAGGAGGAGGAGGAGGAGGAGGAGGAGGAGGAGGGGGAAGAGGAGGAGGAGGAGGCCCGCCTGCTCTGCCTTCCCCTCCTCGGCGCGCCGCCAGAAAAAAAAGCGGGCCAAGGCCCACTGCCGCCGAGCAGAGGCCCGAGCAGCAGAAGCGGGCCTCCGAGCCTGGCCGCGAGGCAGGGGCAGTGCTGACGCCAGGTCGGGCATGTCCCCCCTATACAACAGGATTTGGGACGAAACACATATCCGCCGGCCCCCTTGTGGGGCCACCAGGCTGTAGGCGCGGGTTCGCAGTTTCCTGTTCCAGTTGTAGCTTGTAGTTTCCAGTGTTACAGTTCCGATACTGCTGCAAGACAGCGCAAAAGCGTCATGACTTAGCTCTTCCATGGCCCATTCTCCGAGAGAGGGGGCCGGCGGCAGGGGGCGAAGCCCTTACGGATAAAGAAATACGCAACACTACTCGAACATACGAAGAAGCATCGCCCCATCTTATTTTTTTAAACTGTTTCTGAAGATGCTTCCTGTGGAGGGACAGGCCCGCCTTCATGCTGACGAGGAGCGCGGCCATCCTTCTGACAGGGCAGGGAGCTGCTCGGAAGCAACCGGGGGAGTCCGAGAAGGCTCCCTCTCAGACCTGACCGCCACATTCGCCCACGGCCAACCGGAGAAGAAAAAAATGCTTCCGGCCTGGGCCCCTCCCGGGGACGACAATCTGCAGAAGCGCCCACGGACCTCGAGACCGACGGCGCCGTCGTCCTCGAGGATCGGGTCGGGCGAAAGGGGGGGGGGATAGCAAAAGGGGAGGGGGTGAGAATGAGCGCTCACGTAGTTGATTCTCCAGGCGCCTCCCGGCGCCGGAGGCGGCAAATGATGTATACATAGCCGCCGGGCCCATTCCTCGATGTATCGATACATCGAGGAACGGGCCCCTTCCTCGATAGATTATATCGAGGAGTGGGCCCGGCGGCGGGGCCGAAGCCAGCTGCGCGCAGCAGATTTCGTAGCCCCCTTGTTCCCCAATCCCCCCCTCAAAACAGGGCTAGGATCGGGATGAATCGCTCCAGAGCGTTCCGGAGCGCTCTCAGAGCGTTCCGGAACGCTCTGGAGCGGCCGCGGCGCCCCATACATCCTCCAAACCCGCCGATTCTCAGAGATTCCGAGTTCTCCCGATCCGATGTTGTCCCGATCGTCGCGTCGTTTTACCCCTGCCGCCCGGCCAGGAGGGGCGTTTGCGCGCGGCCCCAGAGAGGCCCACCCCGCGGCGCTCCCCGGCCCGCAGCGGCGGAGCCCCGAGGCGCCGCCCGGGGGGCACCCGCCGAGGGGCCGCCCGGGGGGACACCCGCCGAGGGGGGGCACCCGCCGAGGGGGCGCGCAGGCCCGTCGGCATCCCCCCGCGGCGCCCGCGGCACCTCCGGGACGCGCCAGGAGGCCCGCGAGCACCCGACGGGTCAGGGTAGGGACAAGGAAAGGCGACACCAACACCAACAGGGCGAGGAGACATCCCCAGCCTCCAGCTCGGGGAGGCCTCGTGGACCTCCTCGCTGGAGGTGGCCCCCTGTTGGTGTTGGTGTCGCTTCTCCTCCCTCCGATCAGGGAGGGCAGGAGGCACCCCGAGGGGTCCAGCGCAGGGGCAGAGAGCAGGGCGGAGGTGCCGTCCCGTTCACCCTGCCTCTGCAGGGGCCCTCGCCGGGCCCCGCGGGGGGACCGTCCAGGAGCGACTCGGGATGGGAAGCCCGTCCTGGGGGGGAATGGATCGAGGCTTCCCGGGACCCCGTATACGTATAGGGCTCCCAACTTCGCGCTTCGCGCCCCGCGAAGCGCGAAGCGCGAATAACTTCGCGCTCTCGCGCCGCCCCCCCAAAGGGAGAAAAGGAGGACGAGGAGGAGGGGGAGGAGAAACGAGGACCGCGAAGCGCGAATAACTTCGCGCCCTCCTGGGAGCCCTTGGTATATATGGAAAAGATCACAGCGTCGGATCTCTGGGCCCAGACATCCGACGTCGTGCCTTTTTCCACGCGGGGTCCCGGGAGGTCTCCACCCATTCCCCAGGACTGGCTTTTCCTCCTGGGTCGTCTTGTTGACGGCCCTGCAGGCCCCAAAACGACACGAAGATCGGGACAACATCGGATCGGGATAACTCGGAATCTCTGAGAATCGGGGCCCTAAACCGACACGAAGATCGGGACAACATCGGATCGGGAGAACTCGGAATATCTCTGAGAATCGGCGGGCTTGGAGGATGTATATTGGGCGCCGCGGCCGCTCCAGAGCGTTCCGGAACGCTCTGAGAGCGCTCCGCGAACGCTCTGGAGCGATTCGTCCCGATCCTAGCCCTGTTTTGAGGGGGGGATTGGGGAACAAGGGGGCTACGAAATCTGCTGCGTGCAGCTGGCTTCGGCCCCGCCGCCGGGCCCACTCCTCGATATGTATCGAGGAAGGGGCCCGTTCCTCGAGGTATCGATGTATCGAGGAATGGGCCCGGCGGCTATGTATACATACTTAGCCGCCTCCGGCGCCGGGAGGCGCCTGGAGAATCAACTACGTGAGCTGATTCTCACCCCCCCCCTTTGCTATCCCCCCCCCCTTTCGCCCGACCCGATCCTCGAGGACGACGGCGCCGTCGGTCTCGAGGTCCGTGGGCGCTTCTGCAGATTGTCGTCCCCGGGAGGGGTCCAGGCCGGAAGCACGTTTTTCTCCGGTTGGCCGTGGTCGAATGTGGCGGTCAGGTCTGAAAGGGAGCCTTCTCGGACTCCCCCGGTTGCTTCCGAGCAGCTCCCTGCCCTGTCAGAAGGATGGCCGCGCTCCTCGTCAGCATGAAGGCGGGCCCGGCGAGGGCCCTCTCGAGGCCGAGAGCCACGACAACCTGCCGCCTTGATTTTGGCCATGGCGCGTCGGACCCCGGGGCCTGCGCGGGCTGCCGAGGCCCGGGGCGTGCCGCATAGCGCTCTCGTGGCCGCCGCCCCTCCCGGCCCCGCCGGCGCCCGGCTCGTCGCCGGCCCCACCCTGACCTTCCAGGAGGGCTAAAAAATAGCACGCGACTTAAAAACCTATCCCAGAGCTATTCTACGTCTTGGTTTTAGGCTGTTTCGTATCGTTTTTTAGGTTTTTAGGTCTCCAGTGCTAAAAAATAGCTCTCTGGAAGGTCAGGGCAGAGGCCCTGGCCGCCTGCGGCCGGCCCCGCGGGCCCCCGCAGGCCCTCGGAGGTCCGCTGTCAAGGGCCTCGGTCACCGGGGCAGGCTGATGCCACTGCGTAAAAAAAGGGCCCCGGGGACACGCAAATCAATACACTCAACTCCTGGGATTCCCCGACCCTGACCTTCCAGGAGGGCTAAAAAATAGCACGCGACTTAAAAACCTATCCCAGAGCTATTCTACGTCTTGGTTTTAGGCTGTTTCGTCTCGTTGTTTTAGGTTTTTGGGTCTCCAGTGCTAAAAAATAGCTCTCTGGAAGGTCAGGGGATGTGTCTTCCCACAGTTTCTGGATGTTCGTCTTCCGCCCCCAACTGTCCTAGTTTCCCATCTCTGCCCGTGAATCGACGATCAGTTGTGTCTGTGTGCGTCTCCCTTAGGTCGGGCATGTCCCCCTACAGGCGGTTTCTGGACGATCTACTAAGAGGGTCAACAAATGCTCAAAGGTGGCCAGAACGAGTTGACAAATCGTCCCTGCACTATTGCTCGACTGCTTTTGAATATATTCCTTTTGTACAGGGACAGCCCAGCTTGAGCCCACCCCCTGGACCACTGCCCGGGCCCCAACGCACCCGTCTTCCGCGCGTCCCGCCTGTGGCCACGCGCGGGCCCCAGGCCGCACAACCCCGCCTCCGCCGTATCCCTCCTCCGAGCCGACGGGCCGCCGAAGGCCCAAGGCCGCACACCCCCGCCTCCGCCGTATCCCTCCTCCGAGCCGACGGGCCGCCGAAGGGCCGCCCACGGGCCGCGGGTGGGCCGCCCCATAGGGCCCACCTGCGTCCGGCGCGTCGCCGCGGGGCCCGCCGGCGGCGGGCCCGGCGGGCTCCGGCGCGCCGCCGCCGCCCAGCAGCGCCGCGAGGAGGGCCGAGGCGAGAGCGGCGGTGAGCCTCCACGGCGGGGCCTGGGCCGCCGCGGGGGGGGGGGATCGAGGCTCGGGCCTCGAGGATCGACGGTCGATGGGGCGTCGACTCCGACCACGACCGCCCCCCCCCCGTCGACGCTGACGGGCGCCCGCTCCAGCGGCGCACCTGCGCTGCCGCCTGGCAGGCGCCGCCGCCGCAGCCTCGGTCGTCGCGGGCGGCAATTCGACAGACGAGGCCCGAAGCGAAGGCGGCCACGAACCTCCCAGGCGGGGCCTGGCGGTCAAGGGGAAGAGCGAGGGGGGGCGGCCGCCGCTGCCTGCGCGCTCGGGGGCAGAACCGCCCCAGGGTTCGCCCGCTCGGCGTCTGAGCCGGTTCGGCCGCTGGGCGGGATGAGGATCGAGCGCTTTCGGCGGCCGAGCGGCCTGAGGCGCCGCACGGGAAGAGCGGAAGCTCGAGGCCCAATAGGCGTTCTGAAATGTTGGGCGCTTTTGAACCTCCGGCGGGTGTCTCCTCGATGCCACGGCTGGCTCCGAGTCGGAATTCTGGCCAGGGTGCGCGGCGCGTTTGGGGGGGATTTGCTCGGCGAAGGAGAGCGTTCGTGACCCAACTTCGCGCCCCGCGCCCCGCGCCCCGCGGCGCGCGGTCACCTCCGCGCCCTCGTGAGGCGCCCCTGGAGAAGGGCGGCCCGCAGGCCCTCCTCCTCCCATGGCGTGGAATAAGTGCGTGTGTGTGTGAATTGAAGTGTGACGGTGTGTGAATGTGTATGTGAATTGGAAAGAGAGAGAGAGAGAGAGATAGAGAGAGAGAGAGAGTGTGTGTGATTGTGTCTGTGTGTGAAAGCGTGTGTAGGTGTGTGTGTGTGTGAAAGTGAGTATGTGTGAAAGTGTGCGTGTGTGTGAAATTGTGTGAAAGTGTGCGTGTGTGAAAATGTGTGTGTTACTTCCGTGGCAATTCTGCCACGGACTCTGGCCCTGCGCGCTGGCTCCAGGGAGCAGCGGGCGTCGTGCACGTCAGCGCTCTGGTGAGCGGCCCCGGCTGTACCCATCCAGGCGCTCTCGTTAGGAGAAGAAAAACCGGCATGCTGAAACATAAACTGTTGGCGTTCCGCGCGGATTTCTTGGGTCTGCGCTGGACCCCCCCCCCAAGGCGCGCACAAAGGGAAGGGGGAGGGGGGACGGCTTAATAGGAGGAGGCTGCTTCTTAGAAGGTGTGGGCCTTCCATCCAGAGACAAGGCCCGCGCCTCCTGAGAGGCAGGGCTGCTTCTAAGAAGCCTCCCTCCCTCCCCCTCCCTCCTGCCCCCCTCTGCGCGTGGCCGAGCGCCCACAGTTTAAGTGTGTATCGTTTCCTTCTTCTTCGACTCGTCCGCCCGCATGGCGACGGGCTCCCTGCCGAAATGGCACCGCCTGCTCGTGGGCCCAGATGCCGGCCGCCCGGCGCCAGGGGGCCACCACCGCGGGCACCGTCCCCTCGGCGCACTGCCGCCCTGTCCCGAGCGGCTCTTGACGGGCGGAGGACGTCTGCCGGGCCGCCGTCGGCGGAGCAGGCAGGCCAGCGTGCCGTCTGTGGAAGCGTTGCAAGTGATGGGCCAATGTTCCAACACCGCAACAAAAGGTAGGAGAGGGAGGAGGAGAGGGTGGAGGAGGAGGAAGAGGCGGAGGAGAAGGACCAAAATAAACCCAAGAGTCACGAACGATGTTGGAATAAACACTCCCCCAGGCCTCCCCCCAAACTCCCTCTTCATAGGCCCCCAAACGGTTCACTTCTACAGAGGTTCACTTGCCTAACACATGTTGCAAAGGAGCAACCCTCAATCCGCGAAGCTCTTGCAAGTGTTTGAAATGAATGCACGCGGCGCGAAGGCGAAAACCACATGTTGAAAACCACCCGCCCTCAATCCGTGAAATCCCACCAGCCCTTTGGGCGTGAGTGGTTTAGAGAGCCCGCTCTGTTCTCAACCCCCTTCTTCCCCTTCGGGGAGGGGTTTACCCCTCCCCCTCCCCCCTCCCCCTGGGCCTGGAGAGGGCGTCTCGCGGGTCGTTGGAGGGGTCTTTTTCGACCTGGGAGGGCTAAAATTCGACACCCCTCACGAGGATTCTGGCCCCGACGGGGGGGGGGAGAAAAGTGCTCGCCCCATCTGTGATCGATCGCCCGACAGATGGCCCCAAGATTCCTCCCAGACCCCTCCCAAAGAGCCCCAAGAGGCCCCAAGAGGCCTCCAAGAGGCCCCCAAGATGCCCCCAAGAGGCCCCAAGAGGCCCCAAGAGGCTCCCCCGAGGCACCCAAGACGCTCCTGGAAGCCCCTGGAGCCGCCAAGAGGCCCCCAAGACGCCCCAAACGGCCTCCAAGAGGCTCCCAAGAGGCCCGAAGAGGCTCCCCCAAGGCACCCAAGACGCTCCTAGAAGCCCCTGGGGCCGCCAAGAGGCCCCGAAGACGCCCCAAAAGGCCTCCAAGAGGCTCCCAAAACGACTCACACCACGACGAGGGCCCCGAACGACTCACACCACGAGGAGCCCGAACGAGTCACACCAGGAGGAGGGGCCCGAACGACTCACACGACGACGAGGGGCCCGAACAACTCACACCACGAGAAGCCCGAACGACTCACACCAGGACGAAGAGCCCGAACGACTCACATCACGAAGAGCCCGAACGATTCACACCAGGAAGAAGGGCCCGAACGACTCACACCAGGACGAGAAACCCCAAACGACTCAAACCACGAGGAGCGCTTTCTCTCCCTCCTCCTCCGCCTCGTCCTTCTCCCGCTCCCACCACAAGGAGGATGTACAAGGAGGCGGGAGGAAGGAGGAACAGGGGAGATATGCGGGGGCAGGCGGAAACACGCCTGAAAAACACGACTGTCGGCATGCTTCGCAAGCGTTGCTGTTTTGAGATGGGCTGGTGGGGATACGCGAAGCGTAAAGAATTCTTGCTAATGTTGAACACGAATGTGCGCGGCGCTCAAGCGAGAACCACATATTGGAAACGACCCGCCCTCAATCCGCGAAAACCTTGCAAATTCTTAAACCGAACGTGCGCGGCGCTAGAGCGAGAACCACATATTGGAAACCACCCGCCCTGAACCCGTGAAACTCTTGCAAACGTTTGAAATGAATGTGCGCGGCGCTAAGGCGAGATCCACATTTTTTTGAAAACCACCAGCCCTCAACCCGTGGAACTCTTGCATAAACATATGTGCGCGGCGCTAAGGCAAGAATCACATTTTGAAAACCACCCGCCCTCAATCCGTGAAACTCTTGCTAATGTTGAACAAGAATGTGCGCGGCGCTCAAGCGAGAACCACATATTGGAAACGACCCGCCCTCAATCCGTGAAAACCTTGCAAATTCTTAAACCGAACGTGCGCGGCGCTAGAGCGAGAACCACATATTGGAAACCACCCGCCCTGAATCCGTGAAACTCTTGCAAACGTTTGAAATGAATGTGCGCGGCGCTAAAGCGAGATCCACATTTTTTTGAAAACCACCAGCCCTCAATCCGTGGAACTCTTGCATAAACAAATGTGCGCGGCGCTAAGGCAAGAATCACATTTTGAAAACCACCCGCCCTCAATCCGTGAAACTCTTGCTAATGTTGAACAAGAATGTGCGCGGCGCTCAAGCGAGAACCACATATTGGAAACGACCCGCCCTCAATCCGTGAAAACCTTGCAAATTCTTAAACCGAACGTGCGCGGCGCTAGAGCGAGAACCACATATTGGAAACCACCCGCCCTGAACCCGTGAAACTCTTGCAAATGTTTGAAATGAATGTGCGCGGCGCTAGGGCGAGATCCACATTGTTTTGAAAAACAACAGCCCTCAATCTGTGGAACTCTTGCATAAACAAATGTGCGCGGCGCTAAGGCGAGAGTCACATGTTGAAAACCACCCGCCCTCAATCCGTGAAACTCTTGTATTTTGTATAAGCAAATGCGCGCGGCGCTGAGGCAAAAACCACATTCCGAAAACGACTCGCCATCCATCCGTGAAACTGTTGCCAATGTTTAATCTTCAGGGTCGAAGATGGTGAGGAAGTCTCAGGCGAAACGCCCGGCCTGCCCTAAAATCTGGCCTCGGGGTGCGACAGGATGAAGTTATGTACAAGGAGAAGGAATGGAGGAGGAGGAGGAGGAGGAGGAGGAGGAGGAGGATGAGGAGGAGGAGGAGGAGGAGAAGAGGGAGGAGGGGGAAGATGAAGATGAGGAGGAGGAGGAGAAGGAGGAGGAGGAGGAGGACCTCCCCATCCTCCCTTTTCCCCCGTCCTACCTATGGGAGTGGTGGTGGAAAACTGGCCCATCAGCAGTTCTTGGCGAGCACGTCGCACGTGCCCGGGCCGAAGTGGCCCCCGAGCCCGCGCAGGAGATCTGCTCCGCGAGCGGCGGGTGAGGCCGACCTGAGCACGCGCGTGGCCAGCTTCTGCTCGTGCGAGGGGGGGCACGGCAAAGCGGTCCGCATGCAGGTCGGGGATCTGCTGACCCGGTCGATGCAAACCCCCGTCCAGGCCTGGCAGGATGCTGCAAGATCCTGCAGGCTCCTCCAGGATCCTGCACGCAAGCCCGGGTCAACGCTCCCCGGCGCTCTGCCTGATCCCCGAGCCCGCGCTCCTGCACGCCCCCCATATCATGAAAAAGACACCCGCAGCCGTCCAGCACGTCGCTCGTGGGGTAGCCCTTCTGGCCGCCCGCAGCGCCCCCAAAAACGCCCGCAGGCAGCGGCACCCTGGGGCACCGCGAGGCCCACTTGGGCGGCTGCCGCCAGAGCGGCCCGCGCCCCCCCTGGGGGGCTGGGGCGTGGCCGCAGCAGGGCGCCGCGAGGTCAGAGGCGCAGCCGCCCCTCGCGGCGGCGGCGCGCTGCGCGCGAGCGCGCGGAGCTGCGGCCTTGAACCCACATGGCCAGGGAAGCTGGACGGATGGAGTCTGCTCCTTTTGCACGACAGAGCCCTCGCCTGAATGGGGAGCCAAAGCGGAGTGCTCGTCGTGCCACGGGGCGTTTCCTGCAGCGGAGCTGGAGAGACTTCTGGGGAGCGAGCCTCGCACGATTTGGTGCGTGTTGCGCGTGGTGCAGCGTCGTGGCGCCGTTGCCCTGGAGTTACCCTCATCCACCTCTGCCGATTCGCCCTCCTCATCACACTCCTCGTCGTATTGGTCGTCATGCTTCTACTGCCTCACAGAGCTTGTCATCCTCAACCTCTTGTCCCTGCTCCTCCTCCTCCTCCTCCTCCTCCTCCTCCTCCTCCTCCTCCTCCATGCTGCTGCTCATGGCGGTCGAGGGTGCACCTGTAGCCATGCTCCTCCTCCTCCTCCTCCTCCTCCTCCTCCTCCTCCTCCTCCTCTTCCTCCTCCGCCTCATCCTCAGCCCGTGCGCCCTCCTGCCTCCCTCACGTCCTCGTCCCTCTGATGCCCCCCGCCGTCGCCCTCCTCCTCCTCGTCTTCGTCGCCGCAGTCCGCCTCCTCCTGCTCTTCCTCCTCCTCCTCCTCCTCCTCCTCCTCCTCCTCCTCCTCCTCCTCCCTCCTCCTAATGCTGCTGCTCATGGCGGTCGAGGGTGCTCCTGTAGCCATGCTCCTCCTCCTCCTCCTCCTCCTCCTCCTCCTCCTCTCCTCCTCCGCCTCATCCTCAGCCCGTGCGCCCTCCTGCCTCCCTCACCTCCTCGTCCCTCTGATCCCCCCCGCCGTCGCCCTCCTCCTCCTCGTCTTTCGTCGCCGCAGTCCGCCTCCTCCTGTCCTCCTCCTCCTCCTCCTCCTCCTCCTCCTCCTCCTCCTCCTCTTCCTCCTCCTCCCCTCCTCCTCCTCCTCCTCCTCCTCCTAGACCCCCCCGGACCGCTCTCTCGCAGCGGTGCTGCCGTCCCTTGCGCGCGGCGCGGCGCCTGGGGGCCGAGGCGCGCCCTTT
Organism: Prorocentrum cordatum; assembly: GCA_963575745.1. NCBI lineage: Eukaryota > Dinophyceae > Prorocentrales > Prorocentraceae > Prorocentrum > Prorocentrum cordatum. The sequence continues at coordinate 117,570 of CAUYUJ010016853.1, read as the reverse complement.
TCGAGGGAGGACCTCCTAGACCTCCTCCTGCGCCTCCTCCCTCCTCCTCCTCCTCCTCCTCCTCGTCCTCCTCCTCTCCTCCTCCTCCTCCTCCACCTCCACGCTCCACCTCCTCCTCCTTCCTCCTCCTCTCTTCCTCCTCCTCCTCCTTCCTCCTCCCTCCCTCCTCTCCCCCTCCACCTCCCCTCTCCTCCTCCTCCTCCTTCTCCTCCTCCTCCTCTCCTCCTCCTCCACCTCCCCCCTCCTCCTCCTCCTCCTCCTCCTCCTCCTCCTCCTCCTCCTCCTCCTCCTCCTCCTCCTCCTCCTCCGCCTTCTCCACTGGAAGCGGCGCCTGTCTGGCCGGGCGGTCCTCTTTGCCTGCAGCGGCGGGCGCCTGGCGGAGCCAGGCCGCGGACAGCATGGACGCTGCGCGCGCCGCGCCCCTCGCGCACAGCGGGCCTCGTGCGCGCGAGCCGCTGGCCGCGCTGGACGCCGACGTGCGGGGTCGTCGTCGTCGTCGTCGTCGTCGTCGTCGCCGTCGTCGTCGTCGGCGTCGTCGGCGGCGCTGGCGTCGGCGTCGGCGTCGGCGTCGTCGTCGTCGGCGTCGTCGTCGGCGTCGTCGTCGTCGTCGTCGGCGTCGGCGTCGTCGTCGTCGTCGTCCTGGTCGTCCTCGTCGTGCTCGTCGGCTGGTGGGGCTGCCTGGCGGAAAACAAGTCGGGCACAGCCTGGAATCGGATGCCTGAGATCCTGGCGTCTTGACTTTTGCTCGAGCCGGGCGTTTCCGCTTCTTTTAAGGCCCCAGAACCCTCACAGATTGAAATGGCTCGACAAGTGCCGCAGAGGGATGGGGACAAGGACTCCCGGCGTGATTTGTTCCGATGTTCAATGTTTTCCCATATCCGAAAGATTGGGTTCTTGTTACTACCGACCGCGCGCGGACCTCCTTCCTCCTCTCTCTCCTCTCTCTCTCTCTCTCTCTCTCTTCCCCATCCGACCCAGAGTATGATGATGTACTCAGAGTATGATGACTCCGACTGATGACGATACGAACGCGATGACGACGATGATGATGCAAATGACGCATGATGCCGATGAAGAAACATGGTGTCTCCTGCGAGGCGCTGGTTTTCGCACCCCAGGGGGGCCCAGATGGCGAGAGTGTCTCGAACGGTGTGCCTGTTTTGGGGGGTCAGGCTCGGCTGCGCTCAGAGCAGATTCTGAGGATGTCTCGAAGGAGGCACGGGTTGCAGCACCCCCAAGGGGGAGCCGCCAGGGGGTATTGCATCGCTCCCGTTCGCGCCGCCAATGGCGGGGATCTCTGGGGCGGTCTGCCTGTCTCGGTGCCGCAGCATCCTCCGCTTTCGGAGCAGATGTGGAGGATGTCTCGAGCGAGGCGCTCAGATTCGCCCATCAGTGGGGCCAGGATGTGAGGATGTCTCGATCGCTTTGCCTGATTTGGTAGCCAGGCTCGTGGGCACGGATCCTCCCCAGGAAGCCACAGGAGGCTCCAGCAGGCTCCAGGAGGCCCCAGGAGGCAACAGGAGGTCCCAGGAGGCATCAGTAGGCCAAAGGAAGACCTAAAAGGCAACAGGATGACCCAAGAGGCTCCAGGAGATCCCAGGAAGCTCCAGACGGCCTCGGGAGGCTCCACCATGCTCCAGGAGGCCACAGGAGGCCACAGGAGGGCCCAGGAGGCCACAGGAAGCGCCAAGAGGCATCAGGAGGCCCCAGAAGGCACCAGGAGGCACCAAAAGACCCCAGGAGCACGAGGCTCTCCTGTGGCTCCAACTCGACATGTGTTACGTCTGTTCCTATAGATTGGGCCTCTCCTCGGACACGAATCCTCCCCAGGAGGCCCCAGGAGGCTGCAAGAAGCTCCTAGAGGCCACAGGCGGCCACACGAGGCTCCAGGAGGCCTCAGGAGGCCACAGGAAGCCCCAAGAGGCCCCAGGAGGCCCCAAGAGGCTCCAGGAGGCACCAGCAAGCTCGAGGAGGCTTCAAAAGGCCCCAGCAGGCCCCAGGCTCATGCGCAGAGGCGCACTAGTACTACTGAGACTCATTCACACTCCAGTCCAGTCACAGTCAGATTTGCTCCCAGGCCGTCAATACTCAAGGTCGTTTATATTCGAAAGCTCTTGCGCCTGGACACTCACGGCGACCAGGTCCATGCTAATAGATGCACACCTGGGGAGCTGCCTGCCGTCGGGGCTGATCGGTGAGGACGCGCGAGAGGACACGAGACCCTCCCGCGGGGCCGCGCCGCCTCAGGAGTGCAGAGGGCAAGGGCCGCGAGCCACAGGACAGACGGGTACCCGTCGTTCATTCCTACCCGTGCTCACTTCTAATTGTGCTCGTTTCCAATTGTTCCTGGCCCCCTGGTGGCCAGGAAGAGGCCCAGGATAGAACAATTAGAAATGAGCGGATCCTGGCCCTCCACCAAAATCCAAGAACTGTGGAAGACTTAGAAATGAACAGTGTGCAGGCTTCCCCGCAGAGGAGAAGGAGGAGGACGAAGGGGAGGAGGAGGAGGAGGAGGAGGAGGAGGAGGAGGAGGAGGAGGAGGAATGGAATGGAAGGAGAAGGAGGAGGAGGAGGAATGGAATGGAATGGAATGGAATGGAATGGAATGGAATGGAATGGAAGGAGGAGGAGGAGGAGGAGGAGGATGAGGATGAGGAATGGAAGGAGGAGGAGGAGGAGGAGGAGGAGCAGGAGGAGGAGGGAGGAGGAGGGCGCCCTTGACCCGGCGGGGTCCACGGACCCGCGGATCAGGCGCCCAGCGGTGCGCTGGCTGGCCAGGCCGCCGCACTGCTCCACGCGCGGCGCGGCCGCGGGCCTCCGCCCCCCCCTGGAGGGGGCCGCGCCACGCTGCCTCCCATGGGTGCGCACCCCTTGGCTTAGGTCGGGCCTGTCCCCATACAGGGGGATTCTGGACGAAGAATTAAGAATAGTCCAACAATACCCCAAATCGGTCAAACAATACTTACAGCCATCGTCCCCAGACAATCGTTCGACTATTTTGGAATCTTCCGCCTGTAGAGGCACAGGCCCGACTTAACCCTTGGCACGCCTCAGGAGGAGTCAGGGATGGAAAGGAACAGTAAAGCAACAACGAGAGCACACACAAAAAAGAATACAAAACGACGAAACGAACAAGAAACCAACAAGACAAAACGACAAACCGAACACTGAGCAAACACACACACAGAACCAGGCAAAACGACAACAGCGACAGGCTAAACACAAACCTAAACAAAACAAACAACCCACGATCGAAGCCATCAACATAAAAAAAGGGCCGCCCACGGGGCCCGTCGTAGATGCCCCCGTCGCACCGCCGCGGCCAGACGACGGAGAGGGAGGCGGGCGGGGAGGAGGAGCCCCCCCGGGGTCCTGGCGCTGCAGCCTGCAACGGAGAGGGGCCCCCCGGGGAGCCCCACGGGGATCGATCCAGCCCGAGACGTGCCGCAAGACGACGGGGTCCATGGCTCCGGTCGTCTGCAACTGAGACCACACACGAGTCTGCGACTCGCGACGTTGCAGGTGATCGCGGAGTCGGGTCTCAGGGGAACAGGGAAGGGGGGAACGAGGAAGGACAGGCACTGAGGAGGGAGAAGTGGTGATTACCCTTCCTCCTCACCGCTGCTGTTGCCGCTCCTCCTCCTCCTCCTCCTTCTCCACCTCCTCCTCCTCCTCCTCCTCCTCCTCCTCCTCCTCCTCCTCCTCCTCCCTCTCCCTCTCGTTAGGACCTGTTCCACATCTTTCTCCTCCCTCCTTCTCCTCCCTAGTCCATCCTTCTCACCCCTCAGGAGGAAAGCAAGAAAAGGAGGGCGGAGGAAGTAGGGATAGAAGACTGTCCTACTCTGTATCAGTGTTTTGCGGAGGCATGTTTGAAGGCTGACCTGCAGTCAAGATTCAGTCGGACAAAGGGAGGAGAAAGGAAGAGGAATGATGGATGATCCATATCCAAACTCATTAGTTTCGATGAGAAGAGATGGCCGCCAGTTACGCCGTGCTTTAGTGACCAACCATCTGCAACAACGCGTTCTCTGCATCTCTGGCTAAGCATGTACCATATAAGGTTACCTGATGAAGGGTGGACATAAGATAAGAATACCAGACCGCCAAGTCGATTGCAACGAAATTCGGCATTTCTTGCGTAGGGGGACACAAAGGCACCACCAGGATCGGACGGACAGTGATTATGCAATAACACCCTCCCGCTGGTTCTCCTCGCCACTAGCTTTGTGAAGCCCCACTCGGCCCTTCTGCTGGCCTGTCGGATTGCAGGAAGGGGCTTGGCCTGTAAACGCGGAAAAACGATTGGACACTGTGACGCGCATACGACCTGGACTTCCGAAACGGCTTCAGGGAAGAACTCTTCGTATGGATTATTATGTTGTCCCGGGAACTCGGGAAGGCCCCAAGAGCCCGAGGACTGCGCAAAAACCGTTCAGGATCTGGTTTCCTCGATGCCCTTTTGCTGTGTGGGGACCTCGTCCTCCGCCTCTCTCCTGCAGCCAGAAGGTTCACGAGCATCGCCATCAAGGATGGGAGGGCCCATGTGCCCCACCCGACCTCACAGGGTTTAGCTTACTTTTACTCTCTCTCCCTCTCCCTCTTTCTCTTTCTCTTTCTCTTTCTTTTGTTTTCTCTCTCTCTCTCTCTTTCTCTCTCTCTCTCTCTCTCTCTCTTTCTCGCTCTTGCTGTCCATTCGGGCGGGTGGAGATGGGGGGGTGACCTACATGGGGGACGAAGAAAAGGACCCTAAAGGCGCCAATTAAGGGGGGCGCGCCGCTGGGTGCCCCAAAAAGTATGGGATGGGGGTCGGGACCCCACCCGCCCCTTTCAACCCCTTCCCTGGTTCTTCGTCCCCGGACCCACCTTCTTTGGACACAAACATCGGACCTCCACCCTCCCCCCTTTAGCCACGCCGCCTCCCTCGCTCCAAACCCTGCCCCCTCACCTGACCGACCGAACCCCAACCCTAACACCCTAACCCTATCCCCATAACCCGAAGCCCAAGCCTAGCACCCTGCCCAGAACACCCTCACCCTAGCACACCAACGCCCAAATCCTAGAACCCCAACCCTAACACTCTGAACCCGAATCCTACCGACCTTAGGCGTAAGCCCTAAACCCAACAACCTAATCAGCACCCTACCACCGTAACCCAACAGCCGAGCCCTAACACCATGCCCCTACCTAGCCCTAACACCCTACTCCAAACCCTACCGCCTTAGCCCGACCCCTACCACCTTAAGCGTATCATCCTCACCCGAACACCAACACTCTGACACCCTAACCCCAACCCTAACACCCTGACCCTAACACCCTGGCCCGCACACCCTAACCCAACCCCCCCAAGCCTACAACACCTAACCCTACCACCCGAACCCTAACATCCTAAGCCGAACACCGTAACACCGGGAAGATTGCCCCAAAGCTCTAACCCCTAAGCCCTAAGCTCTAAGCCCTAAGCCCTAGGCCCTAAGACTTAAGCCCTAAGCTATAAGCCCGAAGACCTATTACCCCAAACCCAGGATTTCAACCCTAAGCCCTAGGCCTCAAGCTCTACGGCTTAAGCCCAACGCCATAAGCTATAAACCCGAAGGTTTAAGCCCTAGTCTCGTCTGGGTGTGCATACTCCCCAACTCCGCCGTGCTTCCCCAGAGCCCACACGAAAGTGGCGACGGTTGCGCAGTTCGCTGCCTGCCAAAGCCCCAGGGAGCTGCGAGGACCCGGCAGGGTGGGCGTACTCCTCTGCTTCTCAAGAGCCCGCGAATGTGGCGACGCTTGCCCAGTTCGCAGCCCCCCAGGGAGCTCACGGTCCTATATATGGAGGGGGACCTAAAGTGGTGGTGAAGAGAAGGGCCCATTTGGAACCCTTTTCTTCATCACCCCCCGCTAAGGTCACACTTTTTTTCAGCCGGTGATCAACTTTCCACGTGTCCCTCCACGGTGCAGTGCGGAGGCCCCGTTACTAGCGTGCACATTGCGCGCAAAAGCAGAACGCACATGTTGGAATGCACAACCCGCACAACCCGAGAAAAGCAGGACACACTAAGACGAAACCAGGACGAGAACCAAGTCGGGTAAGGATCCATCGAGAATCTCAGGGATCTGGCGGATCCGGAGGATGCCTCGGGCGCCGCGGCCTTCTCAGCTCAGGGTGTCCCTGAACACTCTGAAAGCGTTCTGGGGCACGCTCTGGAACGGACTCCTCCCCGCCCGAGCCCCGTCCGACACGCCCCATTATGGGGAAATCCGGACGGTACCGATACCGCTGCTCCCCGGACCTCTCCCAGGGTGCGTTCTGACCAGGATGTCGAGGCGAATCCAGCGGTGCCGACGAGGGCTCCCCAGGAGGCCCGAAAAGGGGAAAACGGGCGAAGGGTAGCAGTATGGGTACCCGTTCCTCCTCTGACATCACCGCCCGCCCGATCTGCCCGATCTGCAAGGGCTCCCAACTTCGTGCTCGGCGCCGCGCGAAGCGCGCAGTGCGCATGACTTCGCGCTCTCGCGCCGCCCCCCAAGGGAGAAGAGGAGGATGAGGAGGAATCGGGGCCGAACCGCGCAGCGCGAAGCGCGAGCAGCCTCGCGCCCTCGAGGGCGTCCTTGGATCTGCCTCTGCCTTCGGGGACCAAAAAAATGGCATAACAATAAAAAACTCCGAGGTCCGCGCGGATTTCTCGGATCCGCGCTGGACCCCCTCCTTGACGCGCGGAGCGCGCCAGGGGCGGCGCCGGAGGCGCCGCCAGGGGGGCCCAGCGCCGAGCCGAGAATTCCGCGCGGACCTCCGAGTTTCTATGCTTATGCCACTCCTTGTTCCCCTGTGCCTCTCTCCCTCTCTCTACTCCACCCTGACAAGCTTCTTGGCCCCCACTTCTATGGCTCTTCCATGGCCCTCAGAGAAACTTTCTGTTTATGCCACTTCTGATTCCCCTATGCCTTTGCTCCCCGGCTCTTGCGGCCGCGCGCCCGCGGGAGGCTCCCCCCGCTGCGGGCGGCGCCCCGCGGCGCGCGCGCGCCCCTGCCGCGGAGAGCCGGCGGGGCGCGGCGTCGTGCCGGGGCCGGCGGCCGGCGGCGTGCGCGGCGTCACTCCGCCTTCTCTTTGGCCTGCGGGTGCCGCCCCCCTCTGGTGGGCCTGTGTTTCCAGCACCACCACCACCATGGGTGGGAGGGGGGGGGGGGGAGGTGGAGGATGAGGAGGCATGAGGAGGATGAGGGAGGATGAGGGGAGGAGGAGGAGGAGGAGGAGGAGAGGAGGAGGAGGAGGAGGAGGAGGGAGAGGAGGAAGAACAGGGGGAGGACACCCTGGCCCCTCCAACTTCTGGTGGTGGTGGTTGTGGAAAACGGGCCCATCACCCCTGGCCCCACCCCCAGTTGGAAGCTGGGCGAGGGCTGGCAAGTCCGTGGGTGCTGGAACGGTTTTCCTGGAGGGGGAAAGCCATACTCTCGGCATCAAGCTCAACACACTGAATAGCCAACGGGCTGCTTCCCAGAACAACAAATTACTCCGACGGAAGGACCCCACACGATAATCGGTTTAGCTTGCCCTTACCCTTTTTCCTCCTCGCCCCGACGGACACCCTCCTCTCACCCGCAGCTCTGCCCTCACCTACCCCCCCTCCTTCTATATATCCGCCTCCTCCTTCTCCACTTCCTCCTCATCATCACCCCCTCCCTACCCCTTTCCGCGTCCTCGTCCTTCCCTTGCCTCTTCTCCGCGCGCTCCTCCCCTTCCCCCTGGCCGGGGCAAGCAAAAATCGATGTCCCTCGGTGCCGTCGCCGCCGCGGCCAAGAGCGCGCGCACTCCCCGACGGCTGGTTTTCGCGAAGCCGTGGAGACAACCCCGCGGGCCGCGGGGGCGCGGGGGCAGGCGGTCGGGGCAGCCCCGCGGGCCAAGCCGTTTGGACAGCCCCGCGGGCTTCGAGCGGAGCGCAGCCGCGCTCGGGCGGGAGGCAGCAGGAGCCCAAGCTCTGCGGCGAGCTGTTCGGCCTCATCCCTGGATGCCTCCGCTCTCTTGTCGAGCTCGCTTGCCCCGACCAGGGCGAAGGGGAGGAGCACGCGGACAACAAGCAAGGGGAAGGACGAGGACGGGGAAGGGGTAGGGAGGGGGTGATGATCAGGAGAAAATGGAGGAGGAGGAGGAGGATAATCAATAGAAGGAGGGGGAGAAGGTGAGGGCAAAACGGCCGGCGAGAGGAAAGCGTCCGTCAGGGCGAGGAAGAAAAAGGTAAGGGCAAACTAAACAAATTATCATGCGGGGTCCTTCCGTCGGAGTAATTACAGGTTGCCGATGACCCGCTCGGAATACCAACATGAGCGGGGCACATCGGGAGGGGCTCCCGCCTGAGACTTCCTCACAATTCATTCACAGACAAAGCTCCCGCTTAATACTTCCTCCGAATTCAAGCCTGGTGAACCCAAAAGTGACGACACTTACAAGTTGCCGATGGCCCGCTCGAACTACCAACATGAGTGCGGGGCCCTCAGGGAGGGGTCTCCCGCCTGAGTATTCCTCACAATTCACTCACAGACGAGGCTCCCGCTTGATACTTCCTCCAATTTCAAGCCTGGGAACCCCAAGCGTGACGACAGTTACAGGTTGCCGATGACCCGCTCGGAATGCCAACATGAAATGCGGGACCGATGAGGAGGGGGCTCCCGCTTGAGACTTCCTCACAATTCACTCACAGACGTGGCTCCCGCTTGGTACTTCCTCCAAATTCAAACCTGAGGCGCTCAAAAAATGGTGACAATTAAAATTATCCCGGCAAAGCAACCTAACAGCGATGTGTAGGAGCATATCTGGAAGCATTCCCCTTAAGATTCAGATGAGAATCCAGTTGTAGAATTCTGCTGTTCTCGCAGTCGTAGTCGCATTCGCGATGACAGTCGCAGTGGCAACGGCAGTCGCAGTCACAGCCTCAGCCTCAGCCTGCCTCAGCCTCAGCCTCAGCCTGCCTCAGCCTCAGCCTGCCTCAGCCTCAGCCTCAGCCTGCTTCAGCCTCAGCCTCAGTCTGCCTTCAGCCTCGGCCTCAGCCTCAGCCTGCCTCAGCCTCAGCCTGCATCAGCCTCAGCCTCAGCCTCAGCCTGCCTCAGCATCAGCCTGCCTCAGCCTCAGCCTCAGCCTGCCTCAGCCTCAGCCTCAGCCTGCTTCAGCCTCAGCCTCAGTCTGCCTTCAGCCTCGGCCTCAGCCTCAGCCTGCCTCATCCTCAGCCTGCCTCAGCCTCAGCATCAGCCTGCCTCAGCATTCAAAATGTGGCCCGGGAATGGAGTTCTGGGAACTCGAAGAACACGAAGTGGCCTACAGTTGGCTCCGGGCATTCAAAATCATGCCCAGGAATGGAGTTCTGGGAACTCGAAGACCACGAAGTGGCCTACAGTTGGCTCCGGGCATCAAAATGTGGCCCGGGAATGGAGTTCTGGGACTCGAAGACCACGAAGTGGCCTACAGTTGGCTCCGGGCATTCAAAATGTGGCCCGGGAATGGAGTTCTGGGAGGTCGAAGAGCACGAAATGTGTGACTGTTGGCTTAAAACGACTTCTGCGGCACCCTGTCCGGCACCCGCCCAGACCCCCCTGTGGAGCCATCTGCTGCTCTCTTTTGACCCTACTAGAAACCTCTCAGTCTTCGCTGTTATGTAAATTGCCGATGACCCGCGCGGATTACCAACGTGAAGCGCGGGACCCATAAGTAGGGGGTTCCTGCCTGAGACTTCCTCACACTTCACTCACAGACAAGGCTCCCGCTTGATACTTCCTGCAAATTCATGCCTGAGAACCCAAGGGTGAGGACAGTTACAGGTTGCCGATGACCCGCCCGGATTACCAACATGAAGTGCGGGACCCCTAAGGAGGGAGCTCCCGCTTGAGACTTCCTCACAATTCACTCATAGACGAGGCTCCCGCTTACTTCCTCCAAGTTCAGGCCTGAGGAGCCCAAGCGTGACGATAGTTACAGGTTGCCGATGACCCGCCCGGATTACCAACATGAAGTGCGGGACCCATAGGGAGGGGGCTCCTGCCTGAGACTTTCTCACAATTCACTCACAGACGAGTGAGCGATGACGAAGTGATGAGGGAGTGATGAAGATGAGTGATGATGATAATGATGATAAGTCAGTGAGTGAGTGATCGAGTGATGACGATGGTGATGCTGATGATAATGATGATGATGAGTGTTCGTGCGATGCTGATGGTGACTGGTGGTGATGATGATGACGAAGTGATTAGTGAGCGTGTAGTGATGATGATGATACTGATAATGATAATGATGATGATGATGATGATGAGGAGGAGGAGGAGGAGGAGGAGGAGGATGATAATGGTGATCGTGCGATGCTGATGATGAGGAGGAGGAGGAAACAAAGAGGAGGAGAGGAGAGGGAGGAGGAGGAGGAGGAGAGATCCTGCGCGGAGGGTGTGCAGAGAAAATTATCCCGGCAAAGCAACCTAACAGCGATGTGTAGAAGCATATATGGAAACATTCCCCTTAAGATCCAGATGAGAATCCAGTTGTAGAATTATCCTGTTCTCGCAGTCGCAGTCGCATTCGCGATGACAGTCGCAGTGGCAACGGCAGTCACAGTCACAGCCTCAGCCTCAGCCTGCCTCAGTATCAGCCTGCCTCAGCCTCAGCCTCAGCCTGCCTCAGCCTCAGCCTCAGCCTGCTACAGCCTCAGCCTCAGCCACAGCCTGCCTTCAGCCTCGGCCTCAGCCTCAGCCTGCCTCAGCCTCAGCCTGCATCAGCCTCAGCCTCAGCCTCAGCCTCAGCCTCAGCCTGCCTCCGCATCAGCCTGCCTCAGCCTCAGCCTCAGCCTGCCTCAGCCTCAGCCTCAACCTTTTCCTCAGCATCAGCCTCAACCTTTTCCTCAGCATCAGCCTGCCTCAGCCTCAGCATCAGCCTGCCTCGGCCTCAGCCTCAGCCTGCTTCAGCCTCAGCCTCAGTCTGCCTTCAGCCTCGGCCTCAGCCTCAGCCTGCCTCAGCCTCAGCCTGCATCAGCCTCAGCCTAGCTCAGCCTGCCTCAGCATCAGCCTGCCTCAGCCTCAGCCTCAGCCTGCCTCAGCCTCAGCCTCAGCCTGCTTCAGCCTCAGCCTCAGTCTGCCTTCAGCCTCGGCCTCAGCCTCAGCCTGCCTCAGCCTCAGCCTGCATCAGCCTCAGCCTCAGCCTCATCCTGCCTCAGCATCAGCCTGCCTCAGCCTCAGCCTCAGCCTGCCTCAGCCTCAGCCTCAGCCTGCTTCAGCCTCAGCCTCAGTCTGCCTTCAGCCTCGGCCTCAGCCTCAGCCTGCCTCAGCCTCAGCCTGCATCAGCCTCAGCCTCAGCCTCAGCCTGCCTCAGCATCAGTCTGCCTCAGCCTCAGCCTCAGCCTGCCTCAGCCTCAGCCTCAGCCTGCTTCAGCCTCAGCCTCAGTCTGCCTTCGGCCTCGGCCTCAGCCTCAGCCTGCCTCAGCCTCAGCCTGCCTCAGCCTCAGCCTCAGCCTCAGCCTGCCTCAGCCTCAGCCTGCCTCAGCCTCAGCCTCAGCCTGCCTCAGCCTCAGCCTCAGCCTGCTTCAGCCTCAACCTCAGTCTGCCTTCAGCCTCGGCCCTTTGCTCAGCCTTCAGCCTCAGCATGCTCAAGCTAGCAAGCCTCTGCGCTCAGCTCAATTGGCCTACGGTCATCAAAATGTGGCCCGGGGGAAGGGAAGGAATGTTCTGGGAACTTGAAGAAGACGAAGTGGAAGAGCACGAAGTGACTACAGTTGGCTCCGCCGGGCATTCAAAATGTGGCCCTGGAATAGGAGTCTGAGAAATCGAAGAGCACGAAGTGGCCTACAGCAGTTGGCTCCGGGCATTCAAAATGTGGCCCGGGAATGGAGTTCTGGGGACTCGAAGACCACGAAGTGGCCTACAGGTGGCTCCGGGCATTCAAAATGTGGCCCGGGAATGGAGTTCTGGGAAGTCGAAGAGCACGAAGTGGCCTACAGTTGGCTCCGGGCATTCAGAATGTGGCCCGGGAATGGAGTTCTGGGAGGTCGAAGAGCACGAAGTGTGTGACTGTTGGCTTAAAACGACTTCTGCGGCACCCTGTCCGGCACCCGCCCAGACCCCCCTGTGGAGTCATCTGCTGCTCTCTTTTTAGCCCATTAGAAACCTATCAGTCTTCGCTGTTAGGTAACAAGCACCCCACTTAGGATGTGGGGAACAAACAATTTCCCGGAGCTCCGTTTTAGCAGCCACGGGCCACGGGTTTGCCAGCCTTCGCCCAGCCCCACCCTTCGGTCGGGCATGTCCTCCTATACAGGCTGATTTTGGACGAAAGATAAAGAGAGAGCCCAAACAACTTCAAGAATTGCCAAGAAAAGGCAGCATTGCCAGATACATAATAGTCAACAATTAGCCAACATGGTCTAAGGCATAGTCCTACAACCGTCCCCAGGCTATGTTTGCCACTATTTGGGCATCTTCTTCCTGCAGTAGGAGGGCCGGGCCCGACTTGCCGCCCCCCCATCTCGCCATCGCTCGGACGTCCATTCCCTGTGTTTTTTCGGTTTCGTGCGTGGTTTTTTCGCCAAATGATCAAGGATGCTCATCGATGGTCTTCGCCGAAGGAAACATGCACACGTCCGAGCGATGCCAAGCCAAAAGGGCCGCCGCTGGGCCAACCTCCGAGCGGCCGCGCCGCAGGCCGCCGGAGGAGGGCAGATGACGACGCGCGCGCAGGCGCGCAGACCAGATGTCCTCCTTGGAGGCGCGCGTCCAGCCCGAACATATAGAGTACCCATCGTGTGGCACATCGTGTCCCGAGCGGTGTGGCCAGAAAGCGCCCGCCACAACGCATACACTAGAACACTTCTCGGTGCGCGCGTCGCCCCAGGGAGCGGTGACGCACATATCTTGGGGTGATACCGATGGGAAGAGAGTCAAGGGAGAAGCGGCGGAAGAACCCAGGAACTCCGTGTGAAGGCGAGGGAGGATCGGAGAGCCAACCCAAGCCGAGATCCGTTGGAAGGCGACGATAAAGAGAGGTCCCCTCCGGATGAGAAGATCGTCTCGGTGTGAACAACTGAGCTGATAAGACAGGGGATGAGGACGGAAGGAGGTGAAAGAGGGTGCACGCACAATACTGTCGGACCTAGGCCAGAAGAAGCTCCATCAAGAACATGATACCCTCCGTTGACCAGAACAACCAGGACATCCAAGGGTACCCTCTCCAGCATGCACAATCACATCCAACAAGCACGAAGAACACTAAGGCATCCTCCCCAAACCGATCTCGATCTTATTCTTCGGTCCGGCCCAAACATCGTCAACCCCCCTCATAAGCTGACCCCCCCTCGTGTGGCAGCTCAGAGGAGCCTCCCATGCCACCTTGCTGGCTCTGGCGAACCGACGGTGGACGACGCTAATCGACGCCACATCGACGCTCAGCCGTGCTAGGTCGGCGCCTTCCCATCGAGCACCAGACGCCAGCGCAGGCTAGCACACCCGACATGCGGAACTGCGAGGACACGCGAGGCTCCCACGAGCTGTCACCGAACCCCCTACGCTCGACCGCGCCGGCACGACGAGGACGGCGGGGGGAGAGGAAGGGCGAGGGGGGCGCCCCCCTTCCCCCCCTGAAGGCCGTCGGCCCCCGAGCACGCCGCTGTCCACGACGAACGCCGAATGAGGAACGGAGCTCCTTTTGGGCCCAAGCGAAAACGCCAGATGAGGAACAGAAGCCACGACTCGCCCCAAAGGCGCCCGGGCTGCATGAAGAACAAGGAACACCGAGTGAGGAACGGAGCCCCCGTCTGGCCCCGAAGGCGCTCGGGCGCAAAAAACCAGGACGGCCGCATGAGGAAGGGTGCGCCTGGGTGTAAGTGGATCAGGAACACTGAAAGAGGAACGCAGCCCCGTTCTGGGCCCTGGTAGGGCCCGAGTGCACGAGGAACAAAGAACATCGAATGAGGAACGGAAGCCCCGTCGGGCCAAAAAGGCACCTGGCAGCAGCACGAGGCGCAAGGAACGCCGACTGAGGAACGGAGCCCCTGCTTGGCACCAAAGGCGCCTGGGTGCACAAGGAACGTGGAACGCCGAATGAGGAGCGTAACCCCTGTTTGGCCCCAGCGGCGTCTGTGCGGAACGAACGCCAGATGAGGAGCGTAGCTCCTGATTGGCCCTAAAAGCGCATGGCCTTAGGAGGAACAAAGAACGCTGAATGAAGAACAGAGCCTCCCTTTGACCCCAAAGGTGTCTGGGTGCACAAGGAACATGGAACACCGAATGAGGAACGGACCCCCTGTTCGGCTCCAGTGGCGTCTGTGCGGAACGCGAGATGAGCAGCGTAGCCCCTGATTGGCCCTGAAGGCTGCCCTACGAGGAACAAGAAACGCTGAATGAAGAACAGAGCCCCCCCTTGGACTCCAAAGGCGCCCGGGTAATGCAGGATGACGGTTGAAAAAATGGGGGAACGATTAAACAAATGAGTTTCTTTGACTTCTGTACGACTTTCCAACGGGAGGAGGACGATTCAAACACATGTCTATTACACGTCGGCTTCGTATCTTGCGCCGAATACTCATGTCACGTCGTCGTCAATATTTACGTTAAATAATAATTCGACGTCGACTTTAAATTTCACGTGAAATGCAAACTCTACGTCGGCTTCTAACTTGTACGTCGAATACTCGTTCCACGTCGGCTTCAGGCATTATGTTTCATGCTCATTTGACGTCGAATGTAAACTTTGCAACGACGGCAAGGGGGAACGATTCATAAAAATAGCTTCCCAGCCCGCGGCCGGATTTTTCTAATCATCCTCCGGGGCGCCGCCGACGCAACACGACCCCCGGTCATTTACGAACCAGCATCCTGCATTACACGAGGAACACGGACCGCCGAATGAGGAACGGACCCCGTGTTTAGCTGCCCTACAGGTGCCTGGGTGCAAAGGGAGCACGGCAAACCCGAATGAGGATCGGAGCCCCTGCTTGTCCCCGAAGGCCCCGTGTGGGTGGAGGAGCGCAGAGGGCCGGATGAGGAATCCGGGAGCCCCGGATGAGGAACGGAGCCTCGTGTGTCCCGAAGGGCGCCTGGGTGCACAAGGAGCAATTTGTCAGGCGAAGAGAACTATACACATGCACCGATCCTGGCACGGCCCGTCCTTGACCCAGGATCGGTGCACACACCTTCCTGGCCAAGGTAGCGGGCGTATGCACCGATCCTGGGCTCAGGATAGGGCTGGCCAAAATCGGTGTATGTGCATAGTTCTCTTTCCTCTAAATTTGGACGCCCGGAGTGGGTACGGAAAAAAATGGTACAGCGCCCAACAACAAATGTTGTCCCAAACCAACAGCGGCCGCTGTTGGGCAGGCGGCCTTCTGTCTCGAATGGACACAGGCCGCGGCGACACCGACAGCGAGTCCTGCTCAGAATGACCAGGAACTGCTGTTGGGCATTGTACCCATTCTTTCCGTACCCATGTCCGTCGTCCCGAAGCAGGGAACTCCGAATGAGGAAGGGACCCCCTGTTTGTGCGCAGAGGCGCCTGGGTGCACGAGGAAAGCGGAACGCCAGATGAGAAACGGAACCCCTGTTTGGCCCCGAGGGCGCTTCGGGGCACGAGGGAACAACAAACGCCGAATGAGGAACGGTGCCGCTGTCTGTCCGCAAAGAGGCCTGGGTGCACGCCGATCAAGCAATGTACCCCTCTTGTGGGCCCCGATAGGGTCTGGCTGCACAAGGCACGAAGAACGCTGACTGAACGACGGAAGCCCTGTCTGGCCAAACAGGCACCCGGCAGTTCGAGGAACAAGGAACGCCGACTCAGGAACGGAGCTCCGGCTTGGCCCCAAAGGCGCGTGGGTGCACAAAGAACGAAGATTGCCGAATGAGGAGCGGAACTATTCTTTGCCCCCCAAGGCGTCTGTGCGCATGGTGAACAGGGAACGCCGAATGATGAACGAAGCCCACATTTGGCCATGAAGGCGCCTGAGCGCATGAGGAACAAAGAACGCTGAGTAGTTGAGGCACGGAGTCCCTGTTTCGCCTCGAAAGCGTCTGAGTGCATGAGGACCGCTAGTGAAACAGCCATGGAAAGCCCAAAACAGCAGCGAGACCCCTCTCCGAACCCGCACTGCTGGGGGAGCGGGACCAGATCAATGACACGCCGCTGGGGGGGACCCATCACCATGCTGCTGTTGGAGAAATCCGCCACCGCGCCTCCGGCACGAAGTGGAGTGCCCCGAGGCTCACAGCTGGGGTGCTGCTGCAGCAGCCACGACTGCTCTTCCTTCAAAGGGCCCCGAACGCCGGAATCCGGGGCCGTCCCAGGGTCTTCCAGGGTCTTCCCGGGTTTCCGCCGTGAGTTCTGGGGTGTTCCCTGCAAGACCTCAACGACCCCCCGAAGCCTCCGATGTGTGCACGAGGGCTCCGATTCGCGGAAGATCGCCCCAAGACGCTCAACATTGTCTCCAGGCAGCCCATGCGGCCTCCAAGACGGCCCATGAGGCCTCTCCAGAGCACTCCCAAGAAGGCCCCACCAAATACAAACCATTGATATCCATTGGGATTTTGAAAGATGTAAGCGGTTCCGCTTCTTCAGGTTCCTAACGTTCCCAGACGGTCCAGGAGGCCTCCAAGAACGCCCCAAGACGGCCCAAGACGACCTCAAGGGGGCGCCGAGACGGAACCAGAAGGCCCCCCAAGACGGCCCGAGGAGACCTCCGAGACGGCTCAAGAGGGCCCCAAGAACGCGCCAGGAAGAATCCGGGAGGGGGACCACGGCCGACGGTGCGGAGGCCACCTCCGAAATCCTAGGTTCTTCATCTTCAGATGATACCCTATGGATTATTGTCCTGTGAATGGATCGGGCTCATCCCGCCGCCCCCCAACCGAATCACTATCTTTCCGGAATAGTCAACTTAAAATAAATATTCCAGTTATGGACCAAAGTTTATTTCAATCCAAAACGTACTCTCAAACGGCGCCCCTCAGGCTCAAACAGTATCATCCCAGAATAATTAATCCGGGCCAATAATCCGGGAACGTTCTGAAAACGGGTTTGTTATCTCCTTGTGATATCGACCCGGGGTCAATGTTCCAACATGAAAAACCTGGCGGGGAACCCGGTGGTTGGGGGGACAATAACAATTATTATCATCCCGGAAGTACGGAAACCGGGTTCATTATCCCGGCGACATTGTAAACCCCAGTCAACAACATTCCTGGAACATTATGAACCCAAATTAACATGTCTTTGGGGTCTATATCCCCAGAACGTCATAACCCAGGGTTTAGAATGTTCCGGGGGGAACCCTATGAACCCCAACCAATACCCCCAAGACATTGAAACCCGGGTTAATAATGTCCCGGGGGAGACATTATGAACCCGGGTCAACAGTCCTGGAACGTTATATAAACCCCGGTGAAGATCGATTTGGGATCCATCCTGAGGGTGCGAGCTCCCCTGGGAGGCCGCCGCGGCCCCCAAGAGGCCCCCAAGAGGCCCCCCAGGAGGCCCCCCAGGAGGCCTCCCAGGGAGCCCCCCCGCGGGCCTCCCCACGTGGCCCCCACGAGGCCCCCCAAGGTGCCCCAAGGAGGCCCCCCTTCGCCCCCAGAGGCCCCAGGAGGCCCCGAAGAGGCTCCCGAGAGGACCCCGAGAGGCCCGCAGGAGGCGTCCAAACTGCCCACGCCGCCACGGAGGGCCCCCTTTGCAGGCAGCGGCATGGGCGGGAGGCCAACAACACACCAGGGGTTCGGCCGGAAACGGAGGAGCAGCACGCTGACGGGCTCGGCAGCGTGTCATTGGTGCCCTTCTTCCCTCCCGATCTCTTCCTCAACTCAGCGTCTTGGCTGTCTACCGCGAGACGACGACGCGGACGACGCTGGAGAGGAGGGAGGACAGGTCGACGGGATCTATACCCAGACATGCGACGTCCCGATGTTTTCAATACGCGGTCTCCGGGAGTCCCGGCCCATTCCCTGGGGTCTGCTTCTCGTCTCGTCCTCAATAATGTTGACGGTCCTGGGGCCTGGCGAGGGCCCCCACAGACCGAACAAACACAAAAAACCTCCCGCTCTGATTCTTCCACGACGCGAGCATGTCTGGGTACATCTCCTCTGCCCCAGGCCTGCTCCATCCTGGGCCCAGGAGCGGTGCAACATGCCCTCCTGGCCAAGCCTTGAGCAGGGACCGGCCGTCCCGGCAACCCTAGGCCTACCACGACATGTTCCTAGAGCCCCACACATTCTCTTTCAACAAGAACCACGTGCTTGGACCATACAGCCGATGTGTTACACAAGACAGCCACAGCCAGAAATATCTTAAACCCTCAAAGCGCCTGTTAGTTCGAGGAACAAGGAACGCCGACTGAAGAACGGAGCTCCTTCTTGGCCCTAAAGGCGCAAGAACATGATGATGAGCCCTAACAACATCATGACGATGGTGGTGGTGGTGGTGGTGATGATGGTGATGATGATGATGATGATGATGGTGATGGTGATGATGATGATGATGATGATGATGATGATGATAATGATGATGATGGTGGTGGTGATGATGATAGGGGTAATGATCACGATACTAATGAGGATACTGATACTGATACTGATGATGATGCTGCTGATGATGCTGATGCTGATGCTGCTGCTGATGATGATGATGCTGATGATGATGATGATGATGATGATGATGATGATGATGATGATGCTGATGCCGATGCTGATGATGGTGATGAGCTCTAAGAGCATGTCGCGCAAACCACAAAAGGCTATTAGAGCATTATTTGGTGGGCCTACGAGGCGAGCCAGGACGCCCCGCCACTGCTTGAATGCTGCCAGGGGGAGGCATGCACACAAGGATTTTTGGGCCCAGGAGCTGAAGCGAGCCTGAGCCCGTCGCCACTCAAGAGGAGGGCAGAACACAAAGGAGCAGAGAAGAAAAAGATGAAGAAATGGAAGGGAAGGAAGAAAAAACGAAAGAAGGACGAAGTAGAAGAATTAGAATAAGCAGAAGACTCCTGATACGAATAATGAAATAGCAGTGTAGAAAAATAATAAAAAATAATAATAATCATATGATACTAAGAAAAAGAAGAATAAAATAAACTAATACGGACTCCCACTCATCCTCCTTCCTCCTCTCTCTTCCAAACCTTCAACCTACCCCTCATCCTCCTCCTCAGACTTCTCCACCTCCTCCTCCTCGACTCCCTCCCTCACTCCCCTTCCTCATACTCCGCCCGCTCCTACCTCCTCCTCCTCCTCCCCTCCCCTGGCCTCCAACTCCTCTCTCCTCCTCCTCATTTCCTACCTCCTCCTCCTCTTATCTCCTCCTCTCCTCCTCTCCTCCTCCCTCCTCCTCTCTACTCCTCCTCTCCCTCCTTCCTCCTCCTTTCCTCCTCCCCATCCCTCCTCCTCCTCCTCCTCCTCCTCCTCCTCCTCCTCCTCCTCCGCCCTACCCCCGAAGCCCTGGCGCGGGGTCCTCCTGTGCCAGCTCGCCTCGGCCCCCGAGCCCGTCGGTGTTCAGCGACAGGCCCTCCCCGCCAATGGCGCCCCCCTTTCGGTGGCAACCCATGGGAGCCTCCCATCCCATCTTGTGGCCGCTCTTGCGAATCGACGCTCGTCGACGCTCATCGACGCCGAATCGACACGAAACCGACGCTGCATCGACGCTAATGGACGCTAGCCGATGCGAAATCGACGCCATCTCATCGACTCCCAGACGCTAATCGACGCCAGTCGACGCTGAAGACATAAACAACAGGGTAAGTATACGCCAGGCCCCCATGAATTGCTACCGCGCCCCCCTGTGCGCCGCAGCGCGGGTCAGGATGCATCTCCTGGGAGGCCCCAGTGAGCAACTGCGATGTGAGGGCGACGCGATAGATCTCCACCGCCTCGGGCCCGGCCCCTCTCGGCCCCAGGAGCGGCGCACATGCCTCCCCGGCCACGCCAGGCGGGTGCATGCACACCGCTCCTGGGCCCAGGAGGGGCCATGGCCCGAGGCAGTGGAGAATATATACATTCTAGATATGTACGTATATATGTATATATAAATATGTGTATATACATATACATATACTAGTGTGGACCCGTGGATTAAATCCACGGAGTTGTGAGGATCGAGTGTTGGTGGCGCGCGCCGCGTTTGGCGTTTGCACTTGGCGCCGACGTTCCTTGGAAGGGTTCGCTCCAGCGGGGGGGGGGTGGGGGCGGCGTAAGAGCACTACCCTCTTTGGAGGATTCCGGTCTTAGGAAACCTCCAATACGGGCTAAATGTTCCAGGAGAAGGTGATGGTGCCCGTGGAGGGTTCCGGAAAGCCGGGTTCTCTGACGAAGACGTTGAAACATCGTTCAGACGGGTGTAGAGGTCTCCAAAACGCTCTTCGAGGCCCCCGAGAGCACTCTCAAATAGTCCCAAGAAGGAACAATCATCGACATTCAGTAACCACTGGGGCAACGCAGCGGCCCAACAGGGCCGCAAGACGGCCCAGGTGGCCCTCAATCCAAGACGGCTTCCACCGGGAGCCCAGACGGGAGACCTGGACGGACACATGGAGTCCTTGGCCCGAGGAAATCTCAGGATGTTCCCAGAAACGCCCAGGAGGTCTCTCTGAAGTTCCCGAAGCGACTTCGAAGGGACGCCCACGAAGGCCAAAGAGGCGCTCACGAGGCCGCGCAGAAACGCCCACGAGGGTCCGAAGAGGCCCCGGGAGTTCCCCCAGAAGTTCCAAAAGTACCCCCGCGAGCTTTTCGAGAGCGGTCGCTCGCTGTCGCCGCCGCCGCCGCCGTCGTCGTCGTTGTCGTCGCCATCGTCGTCGTAATCGTCGTAATCGTCGTCGTCGTCGTCGTCGGCGGCGGCGGCGGCGGCGGGGGCAGCGTCGTCGTCGTCGCTGTCGTCGTCGTCGTCGTCGTCGTCGTCGTCGTCTTCGTCGTCGTCGTCTTCGTCGTCTTCGTCGTCGTCGTCGTCGTCGTCTTCGTCGTCGTCGTCGTCGTCGTTGTTGTCGTCGTCGTCACTGCCGCTGCCGTCGCCGACGGGCAGCGCCAGGACCACGGGAGTGTAAAACATTGTTCTTTTGGGCCTGCGAATGGCCTCTCGCCTCTCGTCCGCCCCTCTCTCTGGGAGGCAGTTTTGAAGCCTCTAGGGGGCCGTTTGGGAGTTCTATGGGGGGTCTCTTGGGCCTCTTGGGGGCCCTCTTGGGCCGTCTTGGGGCCGTCTTGGGCCACATTGGGCGCCACTTGGGCCGTCTTGGGGCCATCTTGGACTCTCTTGGGCCCCTTCTCAGCACCTCTTGGAGTCCTCTTGGGCCGTCTTGGGCGCCCCTGGGGCCGTCCTGGGGCTGTCTCCGCCATCTTTGGGCCCTCTTGGGGGCCGTCTGGGGCAATCTTGGAGGCCTCTGGGGCTGTCTTGGACGCTTGGAAAAGGAAAATGTCGAATCTGTTGAACATGTGCATTTTACAAAGGGAATGTGGCCATTTTTGCTTGAGGGAACCCTCATAGCGGGAGCCCTCGGACCCTCCCTGAGCCGTCCGGGGGCGTCTTTGGGGAGTATGGGGCCGTCTGGAGAACATCTTGCGCAGCCTGAAAGCCGTCTTGGGTCGTCTCGGGGCCTCCGTAAGCCGTCTTGGGTTTTTTTCTGGAGAGCTCCGACGCCGTGTCGAACCCCTCCAGGGGCCTTCCGGTGCCGTTTTGGATCCCCCGGTAGGCTCGGGGAGCCGGGGGCCCACGCAAACCCACAAGGCCTAATTCGGATTTATTTGAATGGATGTATACACGCTCATAGATGTAGGTCGGGCCTGTCCCCCTACATGAGGAATCTAGACGAAAAAACATGTCCCGAAAAGAACGCAAAAACAGTCAACATGCTCAAACATCGTTCCCGGACTATTTTTACCTAACAGCGAAGACTGATAGGTTTCTAGTGGGATCAAAAGAGAGCAGCAGATCACTCCACAGGGGGGTCCGGGCAGGTGTTGGGAGTTGCCGGGCGGCAGGTGCCGGGCTCGTTTTTCACCAACAGTCACACACTTCGTGCTCTTCGACTTCCCAGAACTCCATTCCCAGGCCACATTCTCAATACCCGGATGCAACAGTCACACACTTCGTGCTCTTCGAGATCCCAGAACGCCATTCCCGGGCCACATTTAGAATAACCGGATGCAACAGTCACACACTTCGTGCTCTTCGAGTTCCCAGAACTCCATTCCCGGGCCACATTCTGGATGGCCGGATGCAACAGTCACACACTTCGTGCTCTTCGAGTTCCCAGAACTCCATTCCCGGGCCACATTTTGAATGCCCGGAGCCAACTGTAGGCCACTTCGTGCTCTTCGAGTTCCCAGAACTCCATTCCCGGGCCACATTTTGAATGCCCGGAGCCAACTGTAGGCCACTTCGTGCTCTTCGAGTTCCCAGAACTCCATTCCCGGGCCACATTTTGAATGCCCGTAGCCAACTGTAGGCAACTTCGTGCTCTTCGACTTCCCAGAACTCCCATTCCTGGGCCACATTTTCAGCAGGGGCAAGAGCACGACGAGGAGGAGGACGAGCAAGACCAGGAGGACGAGGACGAGCAGGAGCAGGACGAGGAGCAGGAGGAGCAGGAGAAGAAGGACGAGCAGGAGGAGGAGGAGGACGAGCAGGAGGAGGAGGACGACCAGGAGGAGGAGGACGACCAGGAAGAGGAGGAGGAGGAGGAGGAGGGGAGGGGGAGGAGTACCAGGATGAGGAGGAGGAGGAGGAGGAGGAGGAGGAGGAGGAGGAGGAGGAGGAGGAGGAGGAGGAGTGAGGAGGACGAGGACGAGGAGGAGGAGGAGGAGGGGAGGGTGGGAGAGTCCAGGCAGGAGGAGAAACGAGGACCCAGGAGGAGGAGGAGAGGAGGAGGAGGAGGAGGCAGGAGGAGGAGGAGGAGGAGGAGGAGGAGGAGGCGGCAAGAGAACACCAGGAGGAGGAGGACGAGCAAGACGAAGGAGGACGAGAACAGGACGACCAGGACGCGGAGGAGGAGGAGGAGGAGGGAGGGGGAGGACTACCAGGAGGAGGAGGAGGAGAGGAGGAGGAGGAGGGGGAGGAGGCGGAGGAGGGAAGAGGAGGAGGAGGAGGACGAGGAGGAGGAGGAGGAGAACGAGGAGGGGAGGGAGGGAGAGACCAGGAGGAGGAGAACGAGGAACACAGGAGAGCGAAGGAGGAGAAGGAGGAGGAGGAGGGAGGAGAGCACCAGGAGGAGGAGACGAGCAGGACGAGGAGGCCGAGAACGAGGACGAGGCAGGAGGAAGAGGAGGAGGAGGAGGAGGAGGAGAAGGAAGGAGGAGGAGGAGAGGGGAGGAGGAGGAGGAGGAGCAGGAGAAAGAGGAGGAGGAGGGAGGCAGGCTGAGGCTGAGGCTGTGACTGCGACTGCCGTTGCCGCTGCGACTGTCATCGCGAATGCGACTACGACTGCGAGAACAGCAGAATTCGACAACTGGATTTTCATCTGAATCTTAAGGGGAATGCTTTCAGATATGCTTCTACACATCGCTGTTAGGTTGCTTTGCCGGGATAATTTGACCATGTTGGAATATCCCTCCCGTCGAGGGACGTGCCCGACGTAAGCATAAACCCCGCCGCCCCAAGCAGGGGGCTGACCTCCACGGAAATGGTCCGTGCAGGGGCCACGGGGCCAGATCCTGCCGCACTCGAGCCCAGGACTCCGCTGGCTCACCTGGCATCGACCTGGACTCACTCTGCCCCGATCGGGGCCGGCTGATGGGCCTGTTTGTTCTTCCGCCACCACCACAAGTTGGAGGGGGGAGGGGGCCCTCCTCCCCCTCTTCTTCCTCCTCCTCCCCCTCTTCTTCTTCCTCCCCCCCTCATCCTCCACTGCCTCCCCCCTCCAACTCGTGGTGGTGGCGGTGCAAAACAAGCCCATCGCCCGTGTCCGACCCCGGACACGCCAGCGCCGATGCCGAAGCCAAGCTCCTTCGAGGGCGGCGCCCGTGCGAGCGGAAGACCGGCTCGGGCGATCCGGCTCGAGGGCGCCTCGGGCTGCTGCGCAGATGCAGCCGGGGGCCACAAGCTAGAGCGCACAGCAACGGGACAGGGCCTACATCCAGACATTTTGCGTCGGAGAAAAAGTCAGGGCGGGCAGGGCAATGTTTGGCTATTTTCGGCCCCGGGGGGCCCTTGCCGGGCCTCGGGACCGTCGAAAATCGACTCAGGACGAAAAACCGGTCCCGGGGAAAGGGTCGGGACTTCCAGGGACGCCGTCCTGAAAAAATCAGGAGGTCGCATGTCTGGGCAGTCAACCCGTATCATAAGGACGCGCGATGAGGATGCAAGGGCCTCGGGAGGCCTTGTCGGCACTTTGCGAGCGGGGCGTGGCCAACGAAAGCGGCCAAGGATGGACCGAGGAGGCAGGGATGCAAGGGTTCCCTTGGGAAGGTTGCCCATCCTTTCTATGCGGGTTGACTGTGCCCCGCAGGCTCGGTCAACAATACATCGTTGAACGCTGGGATGGGGGCAGGTAAGTGGGGAAGCGGCGGGGTAAAGTCGGCATGATGTGGAGCGACGCTTCGGGGGCTCCACTTCGGGAAGATTCCCCGGGCTAAAGACTGTGCAATGCAGTCGCGATTCTCCCTCCACGCTCGATCAGAAAGAGCCCAAGAGCCCGAAACGCAGCTCGAATGATTCTCAGCTGCGGCTTTATCCTGGTTGACCTCGCCGAAACCACAGCAGAGAATTGCAGGATCCTGACGGTGACTTCTGAAGGTGAGGCCACAGAAGTAGCACTCAAGAAGCCAAGAAGCTGGAGCAGATGCTCGGGGCGAAAAAGTAATTCTGATTGATTTGCCTCACGGCGCACGGATGCCAGGGATTGCGACCCGCCTTTGGTGCGCCCTGAAAATGGCATAGCATGTGGACAAATCTGGCTTTCGAACTGAAAACAAGCAAAAACGCTCCACCAAAACGGAACAAACAACCGCGTCAGAATGGTGACGGGGACGCGAACCGCAACAAAAACGGCGGCGGAACCATACCAAATGTGCAGGAACCAGAAACGAAACGGAAAAGCGGAACAGGAACAAACACCAGCTCAGTCGCTTCCAGGGCTCAAGATGTTGAAGCATCGACCTGGAATCGGCGATAAATCGCCGATGGATAGGCAATGAGCCCCGATGGCGAAAAAACACCTTCCTAGGCGGGGTGGCCATCAAACCCCTGTCGGCAACAAAAGGGTCGATCGAAGGCCGATGCATACCCCACTGGTTCACCGCCCCCCCCCTTGAACGCTGCCTCTGACAAAACACCGACCCACACCGCAATGACCGTGGCGACGCAACCGACAACAGGACGGAACACCACAACCGTGAACAATGAACGGCCCCGCCGTTGCCGGGGCTCAGGGTGGGAACCGTCGACCCAGAATCGGCGATGCATCGCCGACGGATCGGAGACTGGCCCCCGATTGCGGAAAGGCCAACTCCCGGGTGGGGTGGGCCTTCCGGCCCCCGTCGGCGACAAGCAGGTGCTCTGCGCATCACCGCCTGGGCGGAGACACAGACGCTGCCGTGCACAAAGCCACTCGCAGGTCCGAGCGGACCTCCAAGAAATCATGTCAATGCAACGTTTCTCTTAAGATTGAGCCGGTTGAGGATTCAAACACGGGCCGCACAGAGAGATAGACAAAACAGAATAATCCCACAGAAGCGAGGCGGAGCCCGCGGCCGCCCCTCCGAGGGCCGCCCCTTCCGGGCAGCCTTCTCCGCGGAAGGCGTCCGAGCGCTCAGGAACCGTGCCCTCGCCCGACGGCCGGCGGCATGTCTGGTCTGCACGGCCACGAGCTCGTCGTGGTACAGTCAGACCTAAGGAACCCCAAATAAGGAACGAGGCCCCTTTTTTCCCACAAGTTAAACTTCGATTTTCCCGAGCGAAAACATAAGGAAAACCCGAGGCAAGCTGTGAAACACTTAAGGAACGCGGAGCCCCTCCCCAACCAAAAGGGTTCCTTCTTCAGGGCCCCGACTGTAAGAGGAGGTGCACGGCCCCGACCTGGGATAAGGTAGCCCTCCTCCCACGAATCCCCCCGGGAGAAGAGAGGGCATGCCTGCTCTCCACGACCGGCGGATACTTTTGCGGGGCGGCGGTTTATCCATATCCACCGCCTGGGAACCGACGTCCTGGTGCCCCAACGGGCGGTGGATGTGGGTATATGTTGGCCCCCGGGGGCCCGAATCTCTCTCTCTCTCTCTCTCTCTCTCTCTCTCTCTCTCTCTCTCTCTTCATATACACATATATATATATATGTATGTATGTATGCATACATATATATATATTTATACACACGAGGCTATATATATGCAGATACATATGTATATATACACATACCTATATATATACATACATATATTTATATATATATATATAGATTCGTATATATACGTATCCACCGCCTGCCGAGGTCCCTGAAAATTGACCCTGCAGGCGGTGGTCATGTATAGACTCCCGCCTCGGATCTTTGTTCTTCGGCAGGCGCCGCCCCCGACAGGGTGCCGCCCCCCTGTCCCCCGCGCGCCCGGACGCAGCGGTGCTCGAAGCGCCGCTGCCGCAGGTCGGCGGCCAGGCCCGCCGCGCCCGCCACCAGCGTGACGGCGCCCACGAAGGCGACGGGCGGGATCTCCCAGGAGGCGGTGGAGCACCAGGTGCCGTCCTGCCCCCCCCTGGCACGCACAGAGGCACACTGCTACCCTCGTCCAAATCAACATCAGAAATGGCGACCACGCCCCTGCAGCGCGCCCCTCAATGTCGGTAGGCGCCCCTCCAATATCGGGGCCAGGGCACAAGTGGTCTGACGGGGAACGACTCGGAAGTTCGACGGTGACCGACATTGGAGGGGCGGCGCATACAAGTACCTCGCAGTCATCGCTACTCTGTCCAGTATCTCCCCACAAAAAGTTCAGCCACGTAAGACATGTTTGAGGTTCAGCTTGACGAGGGTTGTAGTTCTATATGTCCTCCTTGGAGGCGCGCGTCCGACCCGAATATCTAGTATACCCATATTGCAGCATGTCGTATCCCGAGCGGCGTGGCCAGGCAGCGCCCGCCACGACGCATACACGAGAAGATTTCTCGGCGCGCGCGCGTAGCACATGGGGGGGGGGCAAAGCGCATAGTTTTAGTATGTTGGGGCGACGCCGACCCCCGCCCCCGATGGGGAACGACGACCATCGAGGAGCCAAAAAAAGAGGCAGAAGCCGACTCTCGCCAGCTCTCTCTCTCTCTCTCTCTCTTTCTCCCTGGGCGTATGTCCTCCTCCTGCTCTTCCTCCTCCTTCTCCAGGGGAGAAGGGGGGAGGTGGTCCAACGATATGTGTGACTCCCCTCTTCCAAGCACCCTCTTTCCCTTCGGGGAGAAGTGCCCCCCGCCGGCCCCTCCCTGAGGTTCCGTTTGTTGTGTCTGGCCATGTCGCGAGGTGCCAGAGGGTTCTTTTCATTCTTTCGCCCAGGAAAGATGGCTTCGAGAAGGTGCCCGATGCTCCAAGATGGCCCAGAATGGCCCAGAACAGCCGAACATGTTGCAAGACAAATTCCGGCATACAGTAGGAGCTCGGCCACAAGATACCTTCCACAAAAAACCCAACCCTGGTACCCCAGGACCTGCATTGTTCTTGCTGTGGTATGGGAACGTCACGTAATCCATACCAGAACCCAGCGAAACATAAGAGATCCAGGGCATCTTGGTGGCAAGCAGGGTGTTGTTTTGGTATGGGTTTCTATTGTACCTCCAAGAGGCCCGACGAGGGCCACAAGACGGTTCTAAGTGCTCCCGGAGCCCCCCAGACCCCCCCCCCGAAGAGGACAACCTCAGTCAAAAGCATAAGAACAGTCAGTGATGTATGCGTTCTCGCCTGTTGGCTTCCGATGGGCGTCAGAGGTCTCAAGGTGGCCCAAGAGGGTCCCAAGAGGGGCCCAAGAGGCCCCCAGAACGGCCCAAGAGCGCCCAAGACTGTCCCAATAGCGCCCCAAGAAAGAATGTTGATGGCCACAAGGAAGGGCGGCAAATCGAGGACCCGAGAGGGCCCTAGGAGAGCCCCAAGAGGGGCCCAAGACACTTAGACATAGCCCTATGAAGACCCCAGGGCCTTCCAAAAGAGCCCCAAAAGGGCCCCAAGAGGATCCAAAGGAATCCCCAAGAAAACCCGAAGGAAACCCCAATAAACTCCCAAGATGGCGTTGTCCTCCCCCTCCCTTCCTCCTGACTCAAATACTCCAAAACGACATCCAAGATGGCTCAACACGCTCCTCCCCGTCCTCTCCTTGATCGCTTCGTTTCACTATAGTTATGTGCGTTTTCCTCCCATTCCCAGTCAACTCTCATGGGCAACATTTCTGAATGGGCTGGTGGGGATATTTTTTTGATCGCGAGCTTCGCGGTCCAACCGCGCGCCGTCAGGAAAGTCGTGTGAAGAGCGCAGGCCGGTCTGTCACCGGCTGGTGATTGGTGGGGATATTTTTCCGGTCGCGTCCACGAGCGAGAGCGCAGGCGGAGTCAGAAGCGTTCCGGGACACGGTAATGGCCTAATTCGCTACTAAACGCGCCGCAGGCCGGCCGGCCCACTCACCAAGCAGCAGCGGGGCTGCGCGGGAAAGCTGACGGGCTGAGGGCATCCAGGGAAACTCAGGCACATGCAGCCTAGCAGCATGCCGCGAAATTCGGTGTATGCCGTGACGCATTACCCACTCAGACAGCGCGAGGACGTGTGCGCAGATGTCAACGTGTCCATCATGCCTGGTGGGCGCGCAGGCGAGGTGAACGATGGACGAGTCGCCAGTGGGGCGCCAGGCCCGGGGCCGTCCCAACGGCGTGTGCGAGCTAGGTGGGCTGAGCTGCCGAGGAACGTCGCAAACCTGCCTGATGGATGGGATGGGTTCTGGTGGGGATTTTTTTTTTGGTTGGCGGCTCCAAAGGACAGATCCAGGGAGCGGGATGAACGACTGGGCCACAGAGCGAGATAATTGGCTGCAGAGGCACGTAGGCCGCTGTAGCGAGTGCACATGCCAGGGACAAAGTGGCCCTCATTGGGGGACCGTCGCAGGCATCCCAGCGGATGGGGACGCAAACGCGGCACCGGCGGCGGACGGAAGGGAGCAGTCGCCCATGCGGCGCCAAACTCCAGCCCCACACACACCAAGAAAAGGCGCGGAGCACGGACCGTACTGTAGCAGCACGGAGCGGCCGAGACGAGACCAAACTCGGGCCAAGACACACGGAAGGCGAGGCAAGAGAGAACAGGAGAGACGCAGCGGACGCCAGACGGGCACCCAACGGCAGGAAAAAGGGGAGCGGCACAGAGGGGGCCCCACTCGCGGTGACTCACTGTCGCAGACGTCGGGTCTGCCGCTCTTGAGCGCGAGAGCGAAAGATATCCAGTCAGCAAACGTAACGTCAATGCCGCCTGTGTCCACAGCGTGCAACTTATCCGACACGGAAGATCGGGGGCGCAAAATTGCAAGCGCTAACCGAGGCACCTGCGCGAAGGGCCAGCCGGGGGAACCGCGATGCCCTGCCAAAGGAGAACCACTTGTGCAAGAACACGCCCATGCCAGGCCCGACGTCGGGTAGTACCAGAAGCGGGTAGGGCGCGCCAGTCTTCGCCTTACGCGAAGCCAAGCCCTTGTAGCGCCCTGAAACGCACCATGTGGATCAGGGCGACCATCTGATGGGGGTGGCACTGCTAGCCGCTGTGGCGGTGACCAAGGGAAGGGGTTGATACCACAACCCCGCGTCCTCACGACAGCGCGTTACTGGTGGGGATTTTTTTTTTGATCTGCGGCCCCAAGGAAGAGTCCAGAGGGCGGGTCAATCGGGCTGACTGGGGCACAAAGCCAGGTAATTTGCGAACCCAGCCGTCACTGTCGACAGCCGACCGCGCATGCAAGCATGCCGAGCAAATTCGAGGAGACGCATCTTAGCGTCGACCGGGGGAGACGGGCGCGGGAAAAGAACGACCCAGAGGGCGGGTCAGATAATTTGCGAACCCAGCTGTCACTGTCGACAGCCGGCCGCACAAGCAAGCATGTCGAGCAAACTCAAGGAGAGCCGACGACGGACAGCGGGGCGCCAGCACCCGACAGACCGGACGGCGAAGGGCAGGGCGACGGGGGGGGAAAAAGGAGGGGGAGGGAGAGGGACACGGGGGAAAAAAAGAGCCTCACTCACGGAGCACCGCGTGCTCGAGTACAGGTCGTCACGGAACCAGGCGACGGTAGACTTGGCGTGAGTCCGACTGGCAAGTCCATGCGTCCATGGACGGGGACTGGTGGGGATACGCGAAGCGTGAAGAAATCCTCTCAAGTCCAAGCGGAACGCTTGGAACGGCGCTGGGCCACCCCAGCGGCGCCTCTGGCGCCGCCCCTGGCGCGCTCCGCGCACCAGGGAGGGGGGACCCACGACGATCCCAAACAGATCCGCGCGGACCTCAGAGAGAGTATGACTACGCAGTTCCTTGTTTCGGTGGCGAACGAGGGGGTGAAATGATAAGGAGAAGGCCTTCTCAGAAGGCGCGGAAGTTCCCTGGCCTTCTGAGAAGTTCTCTCCGCCTTCCCCGAAGACGCAGAAAGCTTCCCAGAGGGCACGAGGGCTTCTGAGAAGCCCCGCCGCCTTCTGGGAAGGCCTTCTCCTTCTCATTTCCCCCGTCCCTCGCCGCCGATGGTTCCTCTAGGCAACAGCCTAGACCCCCTCGTTTATAAAGAAATCCAGGGGCTCCCAACCTCGCGCTTCGCGCTCCGCGAAGCGCGAAGCGCGAATCGCTTCGCGCTCCCGCGCCGCCCCCCCAGAGGGAGAAAAGGAGGGCGAGGAGGAGGGGGAGAGGGAGCGAGGACCGCGAAGCGCGAATGACTTCGCGCCCCCGTGTCGGGAGCGGCCAAGAGGGGGGCGTCCAAGAGAGGGGGTGCAAATCCGCCGATCATGACCGGCGGCATGTGCGCTGCCCAGCGGGGGGGGGGCAGGGACGCAATGAAACAAGACGAGGCGCCATGAAATCTGGGGAAATATGACGGCCCCCGCCGTGACGTCCACCCCCCCTGGTCATCACCGCCCTCTTTTCCGCCCCCGACCGTGATGGCCCTTGGAAATCCCGCCGGAAGGCGGTCTGCACCGTGCTGCCTCCGCGGGCGCCTTCGCCGGGCCCCCCCCGGACCGTCAAGCCAGGCGGGCCCCGCCCGGGGCTCTCCCCGAGCACCAGGCGTGGCGCCCTGCCCCGCCCGCTGTCGCGAGCCGACGGCGGTGCCGAGGATGCAGGAGGAGTTAGGATTATGTCGGGCGTGTCCCCCTACAGAGGGATTCTCTACGAGAAAGAAAGAATACCCCAAACATGCCCTAAAAAGGCCAAAAAAACATACTCAAAAACTAGTCCCCAGACTATTTGTTGACATTTTTTTAGGATTTGCGGGGTATGTTTTTTTTCTCGTCGAAAATCCCCCTGTAGGGGGACAGGCCAATCACCATCATCACCAACATCATCACCACCACCATCACCACCTTTCCGCGTGCCTCCTTCCGCGGTCGGCCACGGCCCACCTCGCCCGCCGCGGGCCCCCCCCCCGCCCCGTTGGGCCTCCTTGGCGTGCCTGCTCGGCCCACGACTCCCCGACCTCTCCGGAAGTTCGCTCCCGGCAGCATCTCGCGGCGGAGCCAGCCCCGTCGACGAGAAGCCTCGCCGAGGCCGCGCCAGAGGCCCGACACCTCCAAGACGTCGTCACGCACCCCCGGGGCGCCAGGGGCCTTCCACGATTGCACACATCACTGCCGGTGCCCAGTGGTAAGACTTCCCCAGGAGGCGGGAGGGCCAAGAGGCGAGTCGATGAGTCGGATCGGCGATCGAAATGCATCGGATCGGCGGAAATCGGCGGGAAAAGTCGAATCGGTAGACATTGGCAGGCTAGTGGGCCAGTAGGCCTCCATTGAGAAATCGGATCCCACATCGGAATCCGAAGTCGAATCGAATCGGAATCGGAGGCCATCGAAATCGAATCGAATCGGAGAAATCGAAATGAGCCCTGCGAGGAGGGCAACGCTCGAGGCGAGAGAAAACACAGTTCAGGCCAGGAACGCCACAGCGTCAGCCAGAATATGCAAGGCATCGCACTTGGCTCTAGCGCAACCATGGATTAGCGATCCATGGATTCGGCGACCGCGCGCCACATCCATGGATCGGGGGAAGTGCCCTCCCCAAAAAGCGGGAAATCATAAAAATTGTCCAAAAAGACCCCCCCAAATGGGCAAAGACAGTCAAACAAAAATCGTCCCCAGACTATTTTGTGACTATTTCTGAATCTTCCTCCTGTAGAGGGACAGGCCCGACTTGACGCTAATCCACGCCCCCACCGACTTCGGGCGTCCCACTACTCGCTAAGTCAACCACTCGCACATGGCCTGAATCCGACGCGGGGGATCTGCGACCTGCTGCATCGAGGCACGCGTGTGCATTGCCGGACGTCTACGAGTAGGCACTTCGCGAGCACAGTGGAGGCCCGACCACAAGAAACCTTCCACGAGAAACCCAACCACAAGAGACCCGAAGGCGTCCATCGATTTCTGGTGTGGGAACGCCACGCTTCCCATGGCAAGCGTGCAGGGCGTCGGGCTGGGCTCTCCCTCCTCCTCCTCCTCCTCCTCCTCCGCCTCCTCCTCCTCCTCCTCCTCCTCCTCCTCCTCCTCCTCCTCCTCCTGTGGGCCCGGTGCGCGCCCCGACGCCCCCCCGGCCGGAGGCTTCTGGGTGATGGCCCCGTCGTAGCACTGCACCTCCTGGGTGCGGGGGGAGGGCGCAGTTTGCTTTGGCGGCGGGCGAGGGGGGGACGAGGAGGAGGAGAAGGAGGAGGAGGAGGAGGAGGAGGAGGAGGAGGAGGAGGAGGAGGAGGAGGAGGAGAAGGAGGACGAGGAGGAGGAGGAGGACGAGGAGGAGGAGGAGGAGGAGGACGAGGACGAGGACGAGGAGGAGGCCGTGTGCCATCCCCCGCGCTCGCTCCCGGCGCCGCGCACCGCCCGCTTGGCCGCCCTCGGTGGCAGGCGGCACGCCGTTCAAGGTTGAGCTCAGCAGGATCGTTGTTCGATTCGTTGTTTTGCGGGAGGGGAGTGACAACAGGGGGAAAACAGACCTACCTCGCTTTTGACCACCCTCGCTTCCAAGATATACCAAGCGATGCCAAACTACGGCCAGTACTGGTCAGGCCGCTTGACGAGGAGGCGCGTGGTACGACTTGGTTTTGCCAGGAAGCGAAAGCGGGGTGGGTAATTCACGCTCTGAGACAAGCGGGGTCGGCCCAGAGGGGGGCGCCCAAGAGGAGAGGGGCGCAAAAATCGTGGCCGGCGGCACGCGCGCGGCCCCAGCGGGGGGGGGGCCAGGGAGGCAGTGGAACAAGAAGATGCGCCGTGGAATCTGGGGAGGTATCATGGCCCCCGCCATGATGTCCACCCCCCCTCGTCGTCCCCCCCCTCTGTGCCGCCCCCGAGAAAAGAAGAAGATCGGACCGACGGACAGCTGTCGGCGGCGAGCGCCGGGGGGGGAAGTGAGAGGGAGGAGGCCTCCTCACAGAGAAGGCCGCACGCCTCCTTAGAAGATCTCTGCGCGTGTGCGGGGAAGGCTCGGACAGCTTCTCGGAAGGCCGGGGGATTTCCGAGCCTTCCGAGGAGGCCTGCCTCAGGTAGGGCCTGTCCCCCTACAGGGGGATTTTGGACGAAAAATAGGAAATGGTCAAACCATACACCAACATGATCGAACATAGTAGGAAAGTCGTCCCAATATTATATTTCGACTGTTTTTGAATCATCCTCCTGCAGAGGGACACGCCCGACTGAAGGCTAGCCCCTTCTCATTCATCCGATGTTTCCTCCGACAGCGGACCGACGGACAACTGGCCTCCACGACGCGCGAGGGGCCACCGCCAGACCAACCCCGGGATGGTCACAGGAGACGCCGCCAAGCGCGCGAGGCGCCACCGGATGAGAGCGCGTGCGCTGAGGTCGGGCATGCTCTCCTACATGGGTATCGTTTGACCGATCCCCATCCCCAGCGGCGTGGCCTGGGCCCCGCCACTGGCCGATTTACCCCCCAGAAGGCGATATACGCCGCATCGAGTTTCGAGGGGCGTATCCCCAACTGGGGGGCTCATTTTGTGGGGTCTCGACGGGGATGGGCATGGGGATGGGAATCGGTCAAACGATGCTGAACATGAGACGCCCTGATTTTTGTCAGCACGGCGTCCCCAGAAAACCAGACCCTTTTCCCCGGCGCCGGCCTGTCATCCTGCATCGTTTTCTGGTGGTCCCAGGGCCCGGCGAGGCCCCCCCAGGGCGGGAAAGCTGTGAGAGGCCTTCGCCCTGCGGGATCGTGTCCGGGCGGGAGGGGCGGAGCGCGGGGGGGCAAAACGCCGAGGGCGAGGCAGAGCGAGCCGCGCGGCGCAGGCGGGGACGGGACGGGGCGAGGCGGGCCGCACTTGAAGGCAGAGGCCCCAGCGGTGAGCGCCCCGCGCCAATGGGGGGAGCGCGGGAGCCCCGCGCCCCGCGCTGTGCGAAGGCGAAGCGGAGCGCCCCCGCGGAGCCCCCCGCGGAGCGCCCCGCGGTGAGCGCCCCGCGCCGGTGAGCGCGCAGGCGAGCACGCGAAGGCGAGGAGGTGCGCGGTCGTCGGCGGAGGCCTCTGGGAGGGTCTTCGGCCGCATTATAGGGCGGGGGGGAGGTGGCCAGGAGGGGGTATAGTGTAACGCCTCCCCCCCGACGTGCGCACGGCGGCAGCGCCCGGAGCGCACTGGGGGGGGGGGCGTCACGTTGTAGGGGGGGGAGGGGGGAGACGGGGGCTATAATGCACATGGCGCCCCAAGCAACGAAGAAACACGCTCCTGGATGGCCTCGTGCTTGCAAGGGGGTCCATGGTCAAACACCAGGCGAGAGACGTGCAAGGCAGAAGCGGGCGCGACGCCACACAGCAAGTGCTGTCCAAAAAGCCGGCAGGGGAACCCTCTGGCTGCTGCGGCGGCCGCGGAAACGCCAGCAGCGAGCTCTGGGCATGAGCTGCTGGTGGCATGCTAGGGTCGGACGAAAGGGTGCTGATAGCAAAGGGGGGGTAGGAATCGGCTCGCACAGGCGATTTTCCCAGCGCCTCCCGGCACCTGAGGCGCCAGTGTGTCGAGGGATGCGCCTGAGGGCAGGGTCGGAAAGCAGCTGCACGCAGCAGATCTCGTAACACTCTCTTCTTCCCCATCTCCACTTTCGTCCGACACGATTGTCGTTCCCATTCTGTCCGTGCCCATTCCTAGAGGGGTCCAGGGACACAGAACTACAGATACACAGATACAAGGATCCCCTCATGTCTTCCTATCGTTTCTGGGTGTTCGTCTCCCCCCTACTTCCCTCATTGTCCTAGATTTCCTGCAAATCGACGAATACTAGTGTGTTTCTCATCTCCCGAATGCCTCGATACTCCACGGCAGCGCGTGCGTGGGCATATTCTTCGGTGGGGGTGGCGGGGGGCTCGAGGAGAGGCTGCTCTCCAGTGCCAGCGCTCTCGCGCCTGCCACCTCCCAGCGCTGCGTCAGACCTTGGGGGGCGCGCAGTAGGAGGGGGAAAACGAATGGTGGGGCAGCGAGGGCGGCCCAAAAGCAACACACTTTTTGGGGCCACTGCAAGGAGCCGTGTCGGGCCCAGCAGCAGGGGGGCCTTTTGTCCCCCACCCCCTCTTGCCCGCCCCCCCCTCGTTGCGCGCCCAGGGACCCAGACGCCTGATGGCTCCCGAAAAGATGCGCTCAGGAACTTGCGCGTGGCGTCTCGCGGCGACGGCCCCGGCGGCTCGGGACTCTGCTGCCGCGGACTCGGACAATGGCCAGCGTGGCGCGCCGAGGCGTTAGGGTCCAGGACCGGCGGCGCCACACGCAACGCAGCAGTTCCGGACCGCTATGCCAGGTCGGGCATGTCCTCCTACAGGGAGATACCGGACGAACAACAATACAACAGCCAAGCAAAAATCCACATGGTCGAAAAGAAGGTCTCCAAAACACACCCAGGCTATTGCTTGACTGTGTTTGATTCTTCCTCATGTTGAGGGACGCGCCCGACTTCACGCTACGTGTTAGATCATGGGCTCCCTTCTGCCCTTGGGCCTTCGGCGGTGTTCGGCGGACCTCGGCGGTCTCTGGTGGCCTCTGCCGCTCTCTTTGGTGCGGCCTTCGGCGGCTTCAAGGAGGTCTCTCTGGCGGTCTGCGGCGCCAGAGCCCGACAGCTTCGGTTGACAAGGGGTCCATGATCGAACACCTCGCCTCTGGCCCCGCACCCCCCCACATACTCCACCTCCTCCTCCTCCTCCTCATCCTCCTCCTCCTCCTCCTCCTCCTCTCCTCCTCCTCCTCCTCCTCCTCCTCCTCCTCCTCCTCCTCCTCCTCCTCCTCCTCCTCCTCCCTCCTCCTCCTCCTCCTCCTCCTCCTCCTCCTCCTCATCCTCCTCCTCCTCCTCCTCCTCCTCCTCCTCCTCCTCCTCCCGCGTCCCGGAGCGAGGCGAGGTGGCTCGGTCGGTCCGCCAGGGGGCCGACAGGCGGCCTCGCTCCACACCCTCCGGGGGGCTGCTGGGGCCCTCGGGCCCGCGCCGTCCAAACCGGCGCCGGGGCGAGAAGACTGCCTCGGAGAATCTGGCGTGGCTCGGCGACGAGGGGCGACGAGTGGGGGGGCGGCGACGCGCGCACCTGGCGTGCCCCTTCAGGGGCCAGACTTCAGGGCCCCTCCAGGGCGCAACAGGCGCACCTCTCTTCACCCCCCCTCTGATCGCCACTCCCTCTTTTTTTGGGCGGCGCGCGAAAGGGGGTGGAGGGAGGGGGGAGGGCTTCTTAGAAGGAGGCTGCTCCTTAGAAGGCGCCAGCCTTACATCTATAGATAAGGCCCGCGCCTTCTAAGAAGCAGGGGTGCTTCTAAGAAGCCCTCCCCCCTCCCCAGCCCCCCCCTCTGCACGTGGCGGACCTTGACGCAACGCCCGCCACGGGGCTGGGGCCGTTCGGGCCGGTCGGGGCCGTCCAAGCCGGCCCAGGGGTGAGAAGTCGGGCTCGGGGAGGGGGTCTCGAGGTCCGCTCAGGCTTGGGGGACGCGCGCTCCGAGCAGGCCGAGCCGCCAGAGGCCTGGGCTCGGTGATGCTTGGTCTGGTGCCGGCGACAGCGCTTGCTGCGTGCTGCGGCTGAGGTGGCGGGTCAGAGGGTGGGGGAGAGTGTGTCGGCCTCTCGACACCAGACACAACGGCGCCCCTCGCCAAGTCGGTGGCGGTGCCTGCGCAGAAGCACGACGCGCCCAGAGCTGCTAGCCTCGCTGTCCCCGTACGCGCGGGGGGGTGAAAGATCGACGGCAGTTGAATTCACGAGGAGGCGGGCGCACGGAACACGCGTCTTTTGAGAATTGAGACTCCTTGAGTTGCCGAGGCTCGGACGTCCTTTTGCCGTGCATGTTTCGGTTTCGTGCGTGTGTGTTTTTGTTGGTCGATGGTCCAGGATGGTCCTCGATGGTTCTCGCCGAGAAACATGTACACACTTCCGAGCGATGCCAGGTTGAGGTCTCCCCCTGGGGCAGAAACCTGCTTGTTCCCCCAACCCGCAGACGATGAAGGTGCGCCGACATTTCCAGCAGCGCCCTTGCATCTGCAGAGTAACGACCAGTGCATTCGCCATTCCGCTGCAAACTCTGAATGTTGCAAATCGGTGTTGCAGTCAGGAGTCCGTGCGCCGGTGCGTGACCAGATCAGAACCCAGATCATGCGCTACCGAAAATTTTCGGTAGCGAACGAACTTGAACATGAATTTCGGTAGCGACCGATTTCGAGCGTAGATTTCGGGAGCGACCGACCGCTGCGCTACCAGGGAATTTCGGTAGCGACGAGTCGGTCGCGATCGCGCGCCAAGGTCGGTAGCGCGCGCAATGATGTCGGTAGCGAGCGAGCAGGGTGCGACGACAAACGTTTGCAAACGTTTGTCGGGTAGCGGGCGCGACCAAACAAACGTTTGCAAACGTTTGTCGGGGGCTTGCGCGGTCGCGTGGCGCGTGCGCGTGCGAATGGGCGCAATTGATGACGGGCGCGCACGCAATGCTGCATTCTACGCGGCGCCCACGTCATAAAGCGCCGCGCGGTTCGCACGTCACCGTACCTGACGACATGATTTGCACGACGTGCGCTGACAACCTTGCTTGAGCGCACAGCATGACGACGCGCGCGCACAATATATACGGGAATTCGCACATGCACGACCAAACGGCGGCCCGCGCGCGACGAAGCTGCGATGAGACAAGACTGTGACGAGGCAAGAACCCTGAGCTGTTTAAAATGAGCCGCGACCTGTTCGCCTCTGCCCCCGCATCGGCCGCGGCGCGCGGACCAGGCTCAGGCCTGCAAGTCGTGCGCCGCGGCCTTGACCTTGGATGATGAGGATGCAGGTGGTGATGCGAGGTTGAGATAATCAAAGAAAACAACGGAATAGTACGAAACATGACACAGATGATGATACGCATGAAGGTATGAGAGAGGTCGAGCAAGGTGATATGATAGGCAGAGGAAGTGGGAAGATGGAGGGTATCGGGTAGGGGAAATAAATAATGACGGAGAGAATGCTGCAACGCTGCGATGAGACAAGACTTGACGAGGCAGGCGGCCTAAGCTGTTTAAAATGAGCCGAGATCTATCGCCATGCTCCGCGGCTCTCGCAGCGCGCGGGCCGCGGGCCAATGGCCTGGGCGCGCGCGTCGCGGCTGGGGCTGGGCCCCTTGAGCTTGAAGCAACGGGAAGTGGAGGAAAAGGAGGAGGAGGGGGATGATGAGGAGGGCGCCGAGGTAAGGCGAGGTAAAACAAGGCGCGCTTACGGGGCGGTGTCGTCTCAGCCGTGGCAGCGAGGAAATGCGACAACGGGGAGCCCCAGCGGGAAGATACGGACGCGGGCCACGGGGGTATCAGCTCCGAGGACTGGAACGAGGAGGAGAAGGGAGTTGGGGGGCTGACGGGAGGAGGCGACGAAGTACGCTCGACTATAATG
This sequence comes from Prorocentrum cordatum, assembly GCA_963575745.1. Classification (NCBI taxonomy): domain Eukaryota; class Dinophyceae; order Prorocentrales; family Prorocentraceae; genus Prorocentrum; species Prorocentrum cordatum. Next base: position 78,601 of record CAUYUJ010016853.1, on the reverse strand, counting down.
CACTTGGAATACGCGTGCCGAAATATGCGCGCCGATATTGACGGTGCGTGCGCCTGCGCTCGCGCGTCAAACAATCGCTTGCAGTTCCGAGTCCACGCCTGACATAAACCACCCCGCGCAGCACCCCGAACGAGCGTTTGCAAACGTTTGCAAACGTTTGCAAACGTTTGCAAACGTTTGCAAACGTTTGCAAACGTTTGCAAACGTTTGCAAACGTTAGTAAAACCATTATGGATTTGTTTGCATGTTGTATGTTTTTGTCGTTGCGACAGCTGCGCGATATAGTGATTGAGGGCTGTCTGGTAAAGTGGTCGTTTGTCAGCGTTTAGTTCAACCATGCTCCCCGCGGAACTAATCTTCTCCCCCGTACATCATATGGGTATTCGTAGTGCTTTTTCTGTTTATTACGTAACACACGGTTCCGTTTACTATCATTATGACCCCAATCATATTGTTATCCCCATCGTATGATTAGAAGCCTTATTCACAACCTGCGCCATTTCGTAATCACCCCATGCAATGCGCGACGTTCAGTCTCGACATAATGTCCGCGTAGCTGCCGAAGCTGCTGGACTGTGCCCCGAACGACCAAGCAGGGAACATCAGGGTTCATCGGGCGGAATCAGAGGGCAAGTCGGGATGAGGGGTGCGACAAGAGGCGACAGTCAAGGTAGGAATCGTCGCCCAGGACTGCCTAAGTGCGGCCGCAAGCTGCATCGTCCGCAAGGTCGAAATGTTTCCGCCACCTCGCGATCCACCCCCTTCCCACACCCACGTCGCCATGTACATTTAAAACGCACTGTGCGGATGGGAATCACGGGCGCCCCATGCGAGGCAACTCCAGCGGCGCATGGCCGAAAATCTCAAGACGCCAGGGTCCCTGGAAACGCGTCCCAGCCCCATTGTGCGTTTTAACTGTCATGCGATGCTTGATGAGATGTGCCCCCTGCTCCGCATGCACCGCTTTTGCTCGTCGCATGCACCATCATTCACTCCACAATGTCACGCGACACCGCAGCGGTGAGAGATTGCGAGATAGACAGACAGAGATATAGAGATAGAGAGAGAGAGAGAGAGAGAGAGAGGAATCGTAGGAATAATTTGCGGAGGATGGATGACGGACTGATGACGGACGCTAGAGAGAAAATTCGGACTCACAGGTTTCCTGAGCGAGAAGATGAAAGTTGAGTGAGAGCTTGGGAGAGGACGCGAGAGTAGCCCCCAGGCAAAAGCACTGCCGCGCGTCGACTGCGCTCGAGCAAAATCGCCCGACGTCCGTGCACGGCGCAGTCATCAGCGGCATCCCGATCTTTATCCTATTGTGTCTCCCCTTCCTCCACCGCCTCCTCCTCCCATTACTTCTCCTTCTCCCCTCAGGCCTCCTCCGCCTCCCCTCATTCTCCTCCACGGCCTCGCACTCCCCATCCTCCTCCGCCTCCCTCATCGCTCGAGCGCAAAATGCGCGGGCGCGAACTTGCCGCACGCAACGAGCTGCACAGAATGCTGACGCGAACCGCATTCCAGAGGACACGGTCTGTCCATGAACTTCCTGGCCCACCCTACATTGCAATCCTTCTCCTATCCCTTCCCGCACCTCCACCATCGCCCTTCCCGTTTGCATGTCTGCCGCAGCGCCCGTCTACGGGCACTCACACGTTAAGGCCGCGCTCGATCTCGAAATACCTCCCGATGCGCCACCGATCGACCCCCTTGGCTGACAACGATAAGGTCGGTGAACCCATCAATGCTGCGAAAGCAACTTTCACAATTATCCTCATAAAGTCTTAAGCCATAAAGCAATGTTGAAATCGAGGGTTCATCCACGTGGCTCCCTGCGCGAGGTGCCAGAACATGTGATGTTTGTTTACGACCGAGTATTTGTATTTACCGCCCTTCGTTGCTTTCGCAGCAAGCGCCGAATAAAGAAGGAGAACGTTCTCCGCAGCTGTAATGAGTCTACCAGCAGCCTCTGTCGTAAGGTACATGCCTCCAGCATCCATTTCGTGATAAAATCGGGCCAAGTTTTTTAGACATAATGTTCTCATTTTTCTGGCATCCGTTCCATCGCACCGCCTCTCTGAGATCTTAGCCACTACTGGCACCAGCCAGCGCTGCTGGGCAGCCTTCAGGGACTTGCTCAAGCAAGGATAGTCGGCATGGGGACTGTTCGGCTTTGATACGAACATTTTGCGTCCAAACTTTCTGCTCGCCTAGCAGTGCCAGGCTACTCATGCGCGCGATAGGGCGCATTTGTTCGGGGCGTGACGGGCGTCGGGTGTTCATGTTTGGGGGGGGGGGGGGGGGCTTTGTATGGGGCTTCGCATGTTAGGGACCGCTGCGTTGTGTAGGGGACTTCGTGTGTTATGTGTGGGTATGTTGGAATGTGTTTTGTATTGTTCTGAACTTCCTTATTGTTTAGATTCTATGTGTCGGACTTCGCGCAAGCGTGGGAATGTTGCGCGGTGGGGGATATCCAACGCCCTGTACTCTGCTTGAATCTCTTCCCAAAGTTCTTGCGTTGCTTGAGTGGCAGTCTTTGCTGATTGCTCGTACACCAGCTCGTACAGCGTATTACCTATTAAATGAGAAGTTATACCCAGGTCGACGCAATGCATCACGTCCAACGCAATGGAGTACCCGCTCACACCCCAAACTTCAAAGATTGGGTGATTAAAATGATACGGGGGGCACCGATGGGTAAGCATCCAGTGGCCAGCCCGCCTCCCTTTGTGGAAGCAGTTCCACGGGTTGTCATCTTGACGCGTGGCCGAGCACAGCCAGCATATTTCCTCAGAATTGGGCGCGGGCGTCCCAAGATGCTGTGTGAAGAACTCCATGTCCCCAATGATGCTATGTATGAAACATCTGAATGGTTCTGATTCGCTACATAAATATGTTCCAGCAACATCAGCCCTGTGGGAGTCTTCTAGAAAGGGATCGCCGCGGTGATACGCTGCCCAACGCGTGGGACCAGGCATGCAGGATCCACGGTGCGATTTAAAACGCATCCTCCAACCTCCACCTTTCCCACGCCCTCCTCGTCCTCCCCCATCCTCAGTTTGCCCCAGTACCACGTCCTCCCCCTACCCCCATCGCCCACCGCCCCCATCCTGTCCAGAACTCCTCTTGCTAGCGGCGCGGGCAGCGGGGAGGCCGAGCCGAAACGATCTTTATCGGGGTGCCGCCCTGTAGCTAACGCGTTTAGGCTCCACTTGATCACCTGCCATATCTCTATCCAAGTATCAGCCCCGTGTTCGCCCATCTTTGCCGTGGCCGACAACGGCCACAATGCTACCAGAAACGATAAAGCCCGCGTGGAGCCTTCAGCCACTAGGGATGTAAATGACACAGCTGTTACACTATCATTCGTTTGCATTTCGGCCCCGTCGCCGTGTATTCGTGAGGGTATTGCCCACTTATGTCGGTCCCGTACCCCCCACACGGGGTGCCCCTTAAGCCGTGGATCTTGCCTGCGGGCCCAGAACGAAAAAAAAAGCTCACACAGACAGCGCGCTGCGACGTGAATTGCGTAAGGGGCGACTTCCAATCCAGAGTCCCACGGCCTATGGATGTAGCCGTGGAGCGCGCCCATGTCTGGCCCCTGCGGCAAACGCCTCCCCTGCCAAATCACATCGCTGCACGCGCGCATGTCGGTAGCCAAGCTAGTTAGCTTGCCCCAGTGCCTGGATGCTCCACTCCAGAAAGTCGAAAGTTGTTCGACTCCAAATAATTCACGAAACTTATCTGGGTGCTCTTTGTACATGGCCGAGACCATATCGTGAGGGCACAGGATGTGGCACGGGGATTCCATCACGTCGATCGTGCGAGGTGCTCGGCATCGAACCTTAACAACTTCTGGGGCGGGGAACGTGTTGTCTTTTATGTATTTCCTAACAAGGGCCGCATGCACGTTCCCAGGGCTGCCTCCCCAGGAGCCCATCGCTGCGATGTCCGCAACTTCCTTTACACCCCTTAGTCCGTCTCGATATGCAGCATGGCAGTAACGCTGCACATCGGTCCCGAAGAGTTTTCCCCAGGCCCAGTCGTGCAGCACCATGGTTGCGAATGATGAAAACTCGCGGGGTCGATCATCCTTGGGGGCAGATATTGCAAACATAACGCTTGGCTGCGAGAGCTCTCGCGATCGATGCTCTCAGTTACCGCGCATACCGCTGGGAGGACGGAAGGGGGAGAGGTCACTACGTTTGCTTTGGACAGGGGCGGGAGCTGGAGGCGGGGCGGTGGACGGAGCGGGGTGGCGGGCATATGGGGGGTACGCCGATTGGGATGGCCAGGAGGACATGGGGACGGTAGGAGTGGGTGTGTAGAGTTTGCGTGGTCACAGAGCGCATCAATCTGATTGGGTGGCCGAAAGCTCCTCGCTGTTGTCATCCGAGTCCGAAGTATCGGGCTCAGTGACCAGACGGCGCTTACTCTGGCGGCGATGGCCCGCGCGGTCACCCATGCAGACGGGGCGATCCACAACAAACCATGCGCTCGGGCTGAAAAAAAGCTGCCAAGCTGCTGCGAACAATCGCACTGTCCGTCGCCCATCCCATGTACACGTCGCTCATTTGCACCCGTGCGCCCCCTCGATGACGGGGGGGGGGCTTCCCGACGGGGAGCGGGGCATCTATCGTGGCCCCAGGGCGGCCACAGAGGGCCAATGAAACGAATGCACACAAAACGACTGGCCACCGAGACCGCCCATTGCACACTGAGCATAGCCATACCCCTTTTATACATACACGGTTTGTACATATATACGCACGTGCATGTAAGTGCATACATATCCACGGTCGTTGGTTGACGCCCCTGTCCGCCGACCCTCGTGCTATCGCCTCGGAGCCCTCGGCGTCGGAGCCTCTGTGAATGCCCCTCCGATCAAATGGAACTTGTTTGCTCGTCAGCTCAACCATTCTCTCTTGCCAGTAATTTCCAGCGTCACTGCACTGGGCCGACGGCGCAAGCAACGCAATCTGCCGTGGGGAATGGCCACCGATCTCGCCAAATTGCGAGCATGCAACAACTGCAGCTATGCTGAGCTGCAGCCTCTGGTTGCAATCAGCCCTCAACCCTTCCCGTGATCCAATACGCCATGTACCCTCCTGTTCCTCCTTCTCCTCCTCCTCCTCCTCCTCCTCCTCATCCTTCCCCTCCTCCCCCATATACCAAACGTTGGCGGCATGGCAGAATAGCAACGCAAACGCGGCAGCAGCCCAGGCCTCGAAGAATCAGGGCTGGAGGACTTTGAGCTTCTTGGCCTGCAAGAAAACGTCGCGGCAGGCGAAGATCTGCTTCTGCATCCCTGCGAGGGACGGGCTCTTCTCCACCATGAGATCCCCGAGCTCGCCCACGATGGCGCGCGCGCTCTTCAGCACCTGACTGGGCCGACCCAGGGCGCGCATCCTCCCAATCCCTTCCCTTTTCACCATTCCCCTCATGGCTGCCTCACGAGTCCTCCGTCCTCATCTCTCCTCCACCCTCCACCCCCCGCATCTTCCCACTCCCCCTCCATCTGATCCCCCGTCCCGTGGCCGTCAACCTCACCCTCCTTGTTCGCCATCAACCCCCCTCGACCTCATTCTCCCCTCGCCCCACCCTGCCTAACCTCAACCTCGGCTCCGCGCGAGCGCCGAACCCCCGTCGCATCGACTGTGGCACTTCGCTTCGACCCACGAGGCGTCATTACGTATCGCTGACCCTCACCCCCGTCGGCGCCTTCTTGGCCTTGTTGATGTCATCGGACGTCGCCTGCGAGTCCTGCTGCTGGATGATGCTCTGCAACGACGGATGAACACCTGGCACTAGAAATTGCTACACAGTCTAGACATAATGGGATAGGCGAGAAGCCAGTGTCCACATGATGACATCGCCTGCACATAACATACAATATGTTGGACATTAGATAATTCATGCCCACCGCACGCCCTCTCCAACATCCTCGGCCTGGCGAGATGATGTAACAAGTAAAACCAACCCCATAATGACGAGGAGTGCGATATGGAACGCCACCGCCTCTTCATCATCGCCCTCACCATCCTGATAATCCCCCTCGTCGCTCCGTCACCCACCACATTAAAGGTGGGCGCATATCTATAGCTGGATCCTCCAACCTGCGCGATACCGTTTCGAGCCGTTGTCATATCATAGTGCGTTCTATGGTACAATCTACATTTAGAACAATAGGCTTGGCTGAACCCCCTTGCACGCGATGCTGACGCAAGGCCTCGCTCGTCTGACGGATCATCCTCCTCCTCCTCTTCCTCCTCATCCACGCCCTCTCCATCGCCCTCGTCGCCCCCTCCCCATCATCCTCATCCTCCCATAACCATAATTCCATCCTCATCGGCGGCGCTTCGGGCCTCCGTCTGGGCATAGGAAGCCTTCATGTACTTCGTAGTCTTCTCGTAGTCGCTGACATCGAGCCTGGTGACCTTGGAGATTGGCTCGATGGACGTCATGACCTTCCTGATCTGGGCGTCCTTCAGGGGTATTCATAGCGATGACCAAGCCTGTCACACCCCCCCGAGACGCCCCGAGGACACTGCGCCAGCAGGCGCGGTCACATGTTGGCGCAGCGTCGTCGGGGCGGTTCGGGGAGACGACAGGGCTGCCATGGCAGATTAAGAGGCGAGATCCAGGCGCATCACGCTCTTGGGCGGCGCGGACACGCCGCCCGAGCGCGGCCGCCCGCGCCCAGCAGTCCGACCACGACCGCGGCCCCTCGATGGCGTGGGCGGCGGCTCATCATCATCAATGTCACCATCCTCGCCACCCGAAGACATCTCCAGGCCCATGTTCGACGAGGTCCCTGCAGATGGCTTGTATAAATATGCTCGGCTGACAATGTGTTCCCTCCGCCGTGCCCTGATCCCGATCGAGGGCCTCATGGGCAAAGCTCCCTTACTGAAATCAACGCCCCTCTAGGTCGAGCTCGATCACGCGAAGATGATGACTCGCACATGCACACGAAGGCCTAAGTCCACGCAGACGCACGCACAAGACACGCAAAGTAAGTACACGACAGTTGCGCCAAACGCACCCGCACTCGCATTCAGGCATATACAAAGTAAAAGTTCCTGCGCGAGCGTCGGTGATCATCTTCTTCTTGGTCATGTCCTGATGCAGCTGCTTGAACTCGTCCCCAGTGATCGCCTTCGAGCCCTCCAGCGTGTCCTCCCTGCGGCGCCTGAACGACTTCGTGTGGGCCTCGTCGTGGTCCAGCCACTGCTTGCGCGTCGGGTTGCGCGGGTTCTTGCGAACCTGGGCTCGCCACGGCGGATGCCTCTCCCACCTATTGCCTCCTCATCCTCATCCTCCATCCTCCTTCGTCATGCGTTGTCCTTCCTCCCTCCCCCGCGCCTCATCCTCATTATCCTCATCCATCTGATCCTCCTCATCCCCCCCCGTCCGTCCCCGATGCCCTCCTACCTCCATCCACCCTCTTCCAGTCACCCTCGCCCAACGACGGGACCGCCATCCCAACGCACGTGAGCTCAGCTCATTCTCAATCGCACGATCATGCGATGGCGAATCTCTATCAACGAAGTGAACGCATGAGCGCGTGCTCGCACTACAGCCTCGGTCATCGTCCTTGCCCTGCCTCCATCCCTCCTCACCGAGCCCCATCTGCCGCCACTATTCCCTCCCAGGCCTCCTCACCGTGCTCTGTCGTGCTTCGAATGCTTGATCTATCTCAGCACAATCGCTTGCCACCGAAACAGAAACGTGCTTCAACCCTTTACCCTGGACCTTGATGGAGCCGTGCTCCACCATCTCTTCCACTTCGCTCTCCGTGTATTTCTCCATCATTTGTTTCCATGTTTTCCATTGTGATTTGCGAGACAAGTCCTCCGACATACCGAGGCTGAAGCAGACCTTCCAGAAGCCGCTCTTCATGTCTGGATCCTCTGCTGGAATATGAGCATTGTTTTCATACACCAGCGTCGGAGCTGGAGGAGCTGGAGGAGCAGCGTTGAGCATCAACGCCGTCGTCGGACACATCAGCGTCGGAGCTGGAGGAGGCAAGGAATGGGGTGGAGTACGCACAATATTCGCATCACTCGCGAGAAGACCCCCAGGCGGGAACAGGCGGGGCGAGTCGACGCGCTTACCTTCCGACTGTGGATCGAGGCACGCGGAACGAGTCGGCGCGCTGGCCCATCTATGAGGTCCTTGATCCACCCCGCGAGCATTTTGACCTTGGCGTCGTTTTTCCCCACGCGGTGCCCCTTGTTGTCGACGTTGTCGAAGATCTCCTGGGCCTTCTGGTTATCGTTGCGAGCATTCCTGAACTGCCCGTGCAACTTGCGAATCTCCGCGGCGTCGAAGAGCGCGCGAAGCTGCTGCACGTTGCCCCAGTCGCCATCGCTCCTGAGATCATTCGCGTTATGTATACATGCATGTATAAGAATAAATGCATGCATCCTCCTCCACATCCTCCTCGTGCCCATGACGCGTCTGACCTACATTTCTTCAATTCGTCATCCTTCTCATCCTCATCGTCACCAGCATCGTCATCATGTCGCTGCTGCGTGGCTGATTGCTCATCATTATCATTACCGACTTTGGTTACCCTCATCCTCCTCATCCCGTCGTCCCCCTCATACTCATATCATCTGATCCTCACTGCGGAGACACGCGAGCGATTCGGCACGCATCATTCACAATAGTTGCGAAATCGTATCCTGAAGAGCTCGACGCGCTGCTGGAAGTCCAAGCCCTCGGCCTTCGCGAGCAGGTCCGCGATCTTGTTCCTAGCAGGGGATTGCATGAAGCTCGGGGCGATACCTGCTGCGCACGTCTACGACAGGAGCTGTGGACGAGCGCATCCAAGGAAGGTTGGGGCCGCAATTAGCGCCGTCGGTCCCCGACTCACCGTACTGAACGATGGCCGTCGGAGTAGCACCAGCAGGCTTCTTAGCCACCTGGGAACACAGACCCACGGGGGCGATCGGGCAACACGCGGGGGGCATAGACAAATTATATTTAACAAAACACATGTGCTGTTTAATTCGATGGTCGTTTCTGGCAGGGACTGGCGTTAGATCACTGGGAACCTTTATGCCGATGGTAGCCTTGCGCACCCCCCTGGCTGCGCCCCTGGCAACTGCCTTGGTCGCCTTGGCAGCTCCTCTGGCGCGACCAGTCTTAGCCATTGCAGTGGTCTGATGCGCAGAAGTCACGCACGGAGGGATGCGGGCAGCGTAGTCCCCACTCACAGGCAACCTGCTCAAGTATTGGCTTGAGCGGACGCATACAGCGGCTACGTACACATACACACATGCACACAACCACCATATTATTTATGAAATAGTACCATGGCTACATATATACTGAATCATAATTCAATAAATTGTTTAAACAAAAACACTGGAACAGCTGTAACACATCCTAAACCTGATATATACAAAAGTTAGATTCGAACGAAACACCAATACTATATGGTTAATTATACATAGTTTTAACATTAAAAATACCAACATGTAAAATATGACACTACAATATACCAACACGTTTATTGTTAAATTGCAAACGTTTGCAAACGTTTGCAAACGTTTGCAAACGTTTGTCATTTCGACAAACGTTTGTACAAACGTTTGTCAGTTCGACAAACGTTTGTACAAACGTTTGTCGAAATGACAAACGTTTGCAAACGTTTGCAAACGTTTGCAAACGTTTGCAAACGTTTGGAAATTCGGAATTTATAAAACGTAAAATCATATATCGGTGCGCACATATTTAATCAGTATTAAACACATTCTAACTACAAACAACAACATTTAAACCAAATGATACACCAAACAAAATGAACACCATCCATGCGATAATTCAAAACCTTGTGGTGGTGGTTCCACACTATGTGTCACTGACCGTCCGATTGCAACAGTATGTCGCGTGCACCGACGCATGACCGATGGACAACCTGTGCCCGTACAGCATCGCCACTGTTGCCCGCGGCGTACCGCGTCCACATCATCATCCGATACACCCCCTATCAGTCCTCCCCCTCATCCGATAACTTATCATCTCAAGTATTCATTTATCGTTCCTCACCACCTCCTCATCCACACTCGAAGCACGTCACGAGCGCACCCCCATGACCGATGTATTTGCGGAGGATCGACGAGGACGAATAAGGGGGCAGCAGGATGGGGAGGGGGATGAGGAGGGGGTGAGGAGGGGGACGATGATGAGGACGGGGAATGGGAGGGGGGGGAGAGGATCGAGCGGGCGAGTAAATATGAGAGGTGTCGTCTATGCACGCTCTGATCGCACGTCCCCTCCGTGCGAAATCACACCGAATACACGCCGTGCATGCGCCGAGCCTGTCCGCGAGCTACAATCACTCGGTCGATTCCTCCAACAGCTTGGCGCGCAGCTGCAAGGTTGCAGCCTTGTCGAGTGAAAGCCTGCAGCTCTGCTGAACCAGGTTGATGCACATCGTCGCGTGGTCGGCCGACTGGGTGTCCGAAATGTCCACGAACAGCTGCCTCTTGCCAGTGATCTCGTTCTGGAACTGGTAGTAGGTCGCCTTCGTGCCGAAGGTAGCGTACAGCGTGCCCATGAGGGGGTGGTCCATGCGACGGTGCTCATCCTTCTTCTCCGAGATCATGTCCTGAGAGAGTGGTTACCGCATGTTCCCGAGTACCCGCGTGGCGGCCCACAGCCTATGCGATCAGCACTCGCCCATATGAACGTCCACATCGATTCGAAACAACCCAACACGCATTGACATCACACCCGACGAAATATACGCCCATCGACCAGCAGACAATGCGATCATCAAATGCAAAATACATGCAGCCATACGTGCACCTATTTAACCAACACCAGTATCATATAATATCTGACCCTCACTCTCGCTAGTGGAACTCCTAGCCAACCATTGGAGGGCGGGGATGGAAATGGGGGGCGGGCTGAGTCCTTCAACAACGACTTCTTCGTGGGGACCACCTCCGCCTCACGCGCCTTCTTGAGGAGGAGCGCCTCCTCGTCAACGTCGATGCCCTTCTTGATGTTCTTGAACTGATTCGCAATGCTGGTGCCCAACTTCTGGTCGATGTGGCCCACGTGCTGGATCCGCTTCTTCTTCTTCTTCTTGCGCCTCTTCGCGGGCGGCTCGATCTCCTGCAACTCGCGGCCCTCGTGCATCCAGGCGCACATCGCCTGGCGCAGTCGGGGCCCAGACGCGAACGGATGGGGGGGGGGCGAGACGGTGACCAACGCCACTCCTCCACATCCGTTTCCTTACAATTGACATCATCGTCCCTTCCCTCACATTGCCCACCATCGCCGCATCACTCCCTACCCCCGTGCCAATCCTCGCCTTGCCACCCCCTTCCCATATCACCTCCACCACTCCAATGTATTGTTCCTCTTTCCCTGACCATTCGTCACTGTGCCACTCTACCGTTGCTCCCCATCTCCCATCCCCGATGCGTCTGTTTGTTTAGTGGAGCAACCGTTCCCTTTGCAGTCCTTCTATCCCCGCCCCCATTCCGCCCCCTCCCCTCTCGCGTTCTCCAACAGGGAAGACGGGATGTGCGATCCAGATGGGCATAATCTGGAGGTCAACTCACGGGAACTCAGGAAGCATGGCGGACGGGCCCTCGAGTGATGAACGGTGCGACGGCACAGGGGATATATCAATCCATGTATATACATACATGCCCAAATGTCCAGGGTGGGGCGACGGCACGGGGCGACGACGGCACGGTCACAACCATATATGTGATACCCAAATGAGGTGGATATATCTATATATTTATACATATATATATATATATTACATACATACATACGTACATACATACTGCATCATACTAGACCGTATACGCATGATAATATTGAAAGGGTTTGAAGGGGAGAGGAGAGGTGATATTGATAAGTGTCAGGAGTTGAAGCGGAGGCACGAGAAGGGGAGTCATGCTGAATGGAATGTGAAGGATAATGAGCTGAACTCTGCCGAACTCTGCTGGGGATGAAGAGGAGGAGGAGGGGGATACCCTAGCTGATCACTAACTGGATGCGACCCCTCCAGCAACGAGCGTCATCCCTGAGCGCCAGGGCTTGGTATGGAAATAGCGCGCGATGGCCGCGCGCCGTGTGCTCTCGACGAGAGTCACGAAATTGCCCAGCGTGCCGCGACACGCGCTTGAAATGAACGGAAGTAGGCCACTCACTCCCTCGCGGGATGGAACGTCTTCATCCACTTGGTCATCTCCCTCAGCTCCGCTTCGGGGATGTCGTCCTCCGCTCCGCCGTACGGCTGCGGCGACCTCGTGCGCTTGAAGCGGTCGTTGCCACTCGGCGCGGCGGTGCCCGCCGCGGTGATGCCCGTCTCGGTGGTGGTCGGCTCGGCGCTGACCACCGCGCCGCCAGCGTCGTCGAGGCTGCCTGTGTCATCCCCCGTGTCTGGGACGACGGCGCCTGCGCCATGCACGGGAGACATCTCCACAGCGCTGCCAGACGCGCTGCCCTGCGTGGGGGGCCCACCCCAGCTCCTTCAGGTGCAAAATAACATATTCGATTTCTGCACGCGGGCCCTGACGTGCACCCGCGTGCATAATCGAACAGTTTATTCTGCTCGCGGGTCCTGCAATCGGATCCGCGTCGCTGGCCCCATGTTGTCCCACATATAGGTCAAGGCACTGGTTTTGACCTCCTCGGAAGCCAACGAATAGGTTTAAACATAAAACTGGGAATTTTTAGAATAGTGGGGTGCGAGTTGGAGGGAAGAATACTGCAATTGTGAGGGGGTGAGTGAGTGGACGGGGGGCACGGGGGAGGCCGCAAAGGCGAGTAGGCGGGGGGGGGAGGGCGGTGGGAGTAGGGGGTGGGCAAACCCAGCGCATTTAGACTCTACCCGCGGATCCGATTTGGGCGACGGCGACTTCGTAGAGATCCGACGGCGGGGCTTCGCTGGGGTAACCTGGGGTGGTGGGGGGGGTGGGGGGGCTTGTAAAATGCGGGGCGGGGGAGGATGAGGAGGAGGAGGAGAGGGGAGTGGAGGGAAGGAGGGAGAGGAGGGATGAGGGAAGGCGATGAGGAGACGTTGCGATGAGTAAGGAGGAGGATGCGGAGGGGGAGAAGGGGGATGCATTACAAGCCCCCCACACACGACACCTCGGGGGTCACCGATGGACTGCTATCGACCGCCATGGCGCGCTGAGAAGCGGTCGGGCTCGAAGCTGCACTCGACGAGCTCAGCGCCAGCGGCGCCCTGCGCGGACACGGGGGGCCGCGCGCCAGATCGAAACCGCAACCCCGTCAGGTGGCAACTGCCACTCATCATCTATAGTATCATCATTTCTCCATCATCCTCCCCCTCGCCCAGCCCATCCTCCTATGCCCTCCTCCTCCTATTCCCTCCTCCTCCTCCTCCTCCTATTCACTCATCCTCCTCCTAGTCCCTCATCCTCCTCCTCCTCTGACTGGGCAGTGCTTACACTAGTATGCGGGGAGGAAGGGTGAGGAAGGAGGATGAGGCAGGGGAGGAGGAGGAGGACGAGGAGGAGGAGGAGGAGGAGTGGGATGGGGAGTGGGAGGAGGAGGAGAGGAGGAGGAGGAGGAGGAGGAGAAAAAAAAAGAGGGGGAGGAACGTCGTGGGGGGGTGCGGTTCCACGCTGGCACGCGGCGCCTCGTGGCCAGGTAGTCGTAGATCCTTCCCTGGCCGTTCCTGATCTCAGCGATCTTGTTCACGACGGACTTGATGCACCTGGCGAACTCCCAGGGGATGGTGATGTCATCATCGTCGCCGACGGCTGCTGTCTTGCGCTTGGGCGTCTTCGGCCTGGACCTCTCGAGATCGTAGAACTCGGGGCAGCTGTGGCGGACGAACAGCTCGGACAAGGACGGCGCCCCGAAGGTCTGGAGGTTGGTCTTGGTGGCGAACGTCGTGATGACTTGGCCGAGCATCTTGACGGGCTCGTACTTCCACATGAGCGACCGAACTGGATGGGCCCACGCCTGATGCGCCCCGCGCAACCACAGGATCGCCCCCACGACGGTGAGGCGAATCGCAATCCTGTTCTGCTCCTTGATAACGAGGCCGTCGGAGTCGTCGGCGGCGCTGCCCTGTGGATTCGCGTCCGTCCTGCCGCCGATGTCGCCCTCCATCCACGTGTCAGTGGGCGGGCTGATCCACGCCACCCCATTGGGCCTCACGCGCAACGCCAGGCGAATCAGGTTGTGGCAACCGTCGTTGGTTTCAAGCTGGTAGTCCTTGCCGAAGTTCTGGTCGTAGTTCACCGCGTTCCCGATGTCCATGCACTCGTCCGACAACCGCCCTGAGCCCGTCATCACCTCCAAAAAGTCGATGTCGCGAGAAAAGTCATCTGGCAGCATGAGCGGGAGCACCTGGACCAACCATCTTATGAGCATCCTGAGGAATGGGGCCTGCGTAGTCAAACGCTCCCACTTCTCCTGCACGAAGTGCACCGCGGCGTACCCATCCAAGAGTTCGTCCTGGGTCAGCTCCCCCACCGCGCCGCCGTCAACGGCTCTGGCCTCCTGAGAGGTCCCCGCCGCGCCAGCGGCGCCACTGCCAGCGGCGCTGTCCGCCTGCTGAGCGATCCCCTGCTCGCCACTGCCAGCGGCGCTGCCCGCGGCGAGGGCAGCTGTGATGTCCTCGGGATTGATATCCTCCGCGCTGGCCACCTCATGCGTCGACATCGCACCACAGCTCTAGCCCAGGTGGCACGATCGTGCGGCGGAGTGCTGGAAACCAGCTGGGGCCCAAATGGCTACGCTGTCAAACTGGACGGAGAGGAGGGGAGGAGGAATATCGATGACGCAGGGCAGGAGGGCGAGAGATACGGAGGGGGGGGAGGAGGAGGAGGAGGAGCATGAGGGCAGGAGGACGAGAGCATGGAAGACGAGGGCAGGAGGACGAAAGATAACGGGGGAGGAGCAGGGGGAGGAGGATGAAAGGGAGGATGCGGGGGAATATGGGGAGGAACACCAAACAGTGTGGTTTAGCAATGCATGCGGTGTGCGGTGCAATCTATGTGGTTCAATATATGTGGTGCAAGCTATGCCGTGCAATTTATGTGGTGTAACCTATGTGGTACAGTACACGTTGTGCAATCTACGGGTGAAAACTATGCGATGCAATCTATGTGGTGCCATCTATGTGGTGCAATATATGTTGTGCAAGCTATGTGATGCAATCTAAGTCCGTGCAACCACATGTGCTTGGAGATCTGGAGAGACGCAGGGGCGGAACGCGTGGACAAAATACAGATGGAGTGACGGAGGGGTGGAAGAATCGGAGGGATGGAGAGGGCAGTGTTTCGAGATCGGTTCGCCTCCAGCTCCTCGTCATTGGGCATGTCCTCGTCGGAGTTGGAGCGCAGCCCGTACGCGTCGCCGTCGTGCGCGTCGTCGTCGCTGCTGTTGTCCGTCTCCTGCGGCCCCCCATAGTGTCTCCCGCGCCCGCCCCCGCCCCGAATCATCTGACTGCCTCCTCGGGAGCGTTTCGGGCAGCCGCACTTCCTGCCCAAAACAATCGGCCCGAGCATGCCGAATCCCCACTCACCTCCTCATGTGCCTCCTGTGAGTCCGTCTCCCGTCCCGCCCCTCCCCCTGTCATTCTCCCTCCCACCGCCGCTCCTGCTCGTCGCACTGAACCCTGTGGCTGGGCTTGGGCACCGAGGGCTTGGCCCCCGAGGCGACGTCCGGACTGCAGCTGGGCCTGGGCCTGGACGGCCTGGGCGTTCGCGGAGTCTCACCTTGCTCCTGTGGGCGGGATGGGTTGGCGGCCGAGTGGGCGGTGCGCGAGAACTTGCGGGGACGGCCATGGGGGGAGCATCGGGGACCCGAAGAAGGAGGGGGGCGCGTGTGAGCGAGGGCCGAGAATTCGTGAGCCAGGGGGCAGAGGAGGGCGGATGGGCAGGTCGGTGGATGAGGGGGAGAAGCGTCGCATGGGGAGGTGCGGCGATAACCCCGCACGCCCTCTCTCCCATTCATTCCCCCTATCCCTTCAGGGCAAACTTTATCACCGATTGTCCTCATGCTATCCGTCCTCCCGCTATGCCGCCTGATCCAAGTTTCTCATCATGTTATTGCTCCTCCTCCCCTCTGCTGCTGCTGCTCCTCCTCCTCCTCCCCCCTGCTCCCCCGTCTGCCAATCCTCCTCATACGCGTGCTCTTCATCCTCCCCATCCCCCATCCGCTTCTGCATCGTTGCCATCGCCCTCATCGGCCCGCTGAACCTCAGCACCTCCCCCAAAACAAAACGAAACAGAAGACGTCCTGGCACACCACCGCCATCGCGTTTGCCCTCGACCCCTTCGAAGATGCAATCGAAGAAGCCCTCGATGACATCTTGCCAGGCCCAACCTTCGCCAGGATGTCCTGACTCACGGGCGGCTTATGCATGAGGTGCAAGAAGAAGTTCAAGCTGTCCACGTGGGCAGGGGTCACACAAGTACTCACGGCCTCGCTGGGGCGGAGGGGAGGGGAGGGAGGACGGGCCAGTGGGGGGGGGGCATGGGAGAGGACTTGCGGACAAAGCGAGTCAACCAGGATGAAAGCGAGGCGTGCTTCGAGGAGAACTACAGGGAAGGAAGGAGGGAGAGTCACGAGGTCGTGCCGAGGCAGCTCCATGAGCTCTGCCCCCTCCCGCGAGCGTACCAAACGTTTGCAAACGTTTGCAAACGTTTGCAAACGTTTGCAAACGTTTGCAAACGTTTGCAAACGTTTGCAAACGTTTGCAAACGTTTGTTTAAACGTTTGCAAACGTTTGCAAACGTTTGCAAACGTTTGTAAACTGATCTCCTTCCCTTCCTCCGCCCCCTTCCCTCCCTCCGCCACCTCCCTCGGACCGCACATCCCCAATTCGGCACCGTCGCTCTTGCGCGCGGGGGGGGGGTCAAAGATGACGGTGCGCAACATGCAATAGAGAACCGCGGCCTGGCGAAGGCGGACCTGGTCGTCGCGGACACGACGTAAATGTTTCAACATACAGCCAAGTTTGTCCGCCAACGATCCCGCGCGCTCCTTGTCCGAAGCCGTCTTCACTTCGCGGCAGCACTTTGGGTACCTCTCTCTTTATATATGTGTGTGAGCGTGTGTGTGTGCGTGGGCGTGCGTGCGTTTATGCACTGTTCGCGCTGTTCTCCAAATATCAATGTGCACACGTATTTATTTTATAGTCAGGCGAACATATGCATATACACATATACATACATATGCATGTACGCTTACACACATATATATAAATAGATAAACTTATAAACTACATATCACCATATCGCTCGCAATCCCGACCACTCCCTCGAACGGGTGTCACTCACTCAATGTGTATATATATATGCATGCGTCAACCATTCCCCTTCTCTCGCTCTCTCTCTCTCTCTATCTCCATCTCCTCCTCTTCACCTTTCTCCTCTTCCCCTCTCCTCCTCCTCCTCCTCCTCCTCCTCCTACCCCTCGTCTCTTTCCTCCTCTTCACCTTCCGCATCTTCCCCTCATCTTCACCTTCCTCCTCTTCTCGCATCTGCCCTCCTCTGTATGAACCTCCTCCGCCTCCGTGGCACTCTCTCCCTCCCTCTCTCTCTCTCTATATATATATATATATTTATATATATATCGGGATCGCATCCCGTCTCTCGCTCTCTCTCTCTCTCTCTCTCTCTCTCTCTCTCTCTCTCACATCCTCTCCCTCCTCCTGCTCGCTCCGACCGCCCATCCGCCCTTGCCCGCAATCTCTCCCATCCTCTCCCTCCTCCTGATTGCTCCGACCGCTCTCGTTCTCTCTCTCTCCCTCTCTCTCTCTCTCCCCCCCATCCTCTCCCTCCTCCCTGACAATTTGTCTATCGTGGTCGCCTCCCCCATCCTCCATTGCCCGCAGCCTGCCAAAAACCGCCCCCCGCCCCCGCGGGGGCGCATCCGTGCCAGCCCTACGGCGGGGCACCTCCCGATCGTGGCCAGGCAAGCCTGGCGCAGAATCGAGAAGTGGCAGTCGGCGTCGGGAATATTCCGCAGCAGCATCTCCACCTGTCACGGGGCGCGCGGCGCGGGGAAGACGGGGGCGGGGCAAGGGGAAGGGAGTCTGGGGACCGAACACGCCCCATCCCATCCTTTTCCCCCTCCGCCTCCACCTCATTATCTACCCTCCCCCGCCTCAGCCCAAACGAGCACGCTGCCTCCACCTCCTTATCTCCCTCCTTATCTCCCTTGCGATCTGCCTCCGCCTCCTCATCTCCCTCCTTATTTCCCTCCTTATCTCCTGATCTCCGTCCTTATCTCCTAATATCCCTCCTTGTCTCCGCGTCTCCCTCACTGTCTCATTATATGCCTCCTTATCTCCTGATCTCCTATCTGGGGGTGGAGGGGGGAGTGGGACTGGGCGAACGGGGGTGAGTGTGGGCGAAGGGGGGAGGAAGGGGGTGGAGGGAGTGGGCGAAGGGAGGATGAGGAGGAGGACGGAAGTGGGAGTGGAATGAATGAGCGCGGGAATGGGCGACGGGAGGAAGGAGGATGGACGTGAGTTTTTTTTTTTATGCAAACGTGCTAAGGTGGCGCGAATCTTACGCTCGACCAAGAGAACAAGATAGGATAACCACTGAATAACGAACGATCCATTTAGATATCAGAATAACTATTCTGAAAACGCAAAACGTGTTCGCCTCAATCAGGCCGAGGTGCTATCACTGCCGATGGACTGGGTGAATGGTGGAGTCGACGCTCACATCGCCGCCAAGCCCCAAGAAATCGATAGGGTCATCCACGTGCTGGGTTGCCCACGTTCCGACGAGGCCTGACACGTCCAAGTAGTCTTGCGACTCCTCCACGGTCAGGGTCTCCCTCGGCAGCAGCGGGGTGTCCAGGGCGGTGCTGATGTGACCTCCGCTCCCTGCGGCGCCACTGGCACTCCCCGCGGCTGTGGCCTGGAGTGGTCCCTGGGGTGCCCCTGGAGCGGCGTCACCGCTGCTCGTTCCTGGAGCGGCGTCACCGCTTGCCTCCACTGACTTCTTCATCATCTGACGGGGGGACGGCGTGTGACAGTCGATCGCGTCTGGCGAGGCGATGTCGAGCTGGGTCGGCATGCTGAAAAAGACAGGCTGGTCTCCATTGACGGATCCCGACCAACGACTTGGAGCTCGAGTTTTATCTTGGTCCCTTTGATCTTGAAACGGGCCTCTTGCTGCTGCTGCTGCGAAGCAGTAGCAATGCCCATTGCGGGCCAATCTAGAAAATCAACTGAGCGAAAGAGCCAGACACCTCGAACCAAAATGGCGACGTCGAAAGCGAGCGGAGGAATGACAAGGTCGACCATTATTCACGTGCGGGACACCACAGTGCGATCTCTGACAGAGGACGTCCGAGAAATTGCAATTTAGGTTTCAAATCTGGCCCCGCATCGAACACATAGATGACACATGGCACGGACGATGGAGGGACGGCAGAGCGAGAGAGGGACGGCAAAGCGAGAGAAGCAATGCCACCAGCGCCGTGCACTCGCGCAAGCCCGGCACGCAGACGGCGCAGTCTTTCGTGAGGAAGTTGTAGCTCCCCATGCTGAATGCCCTCCTGACCCCCGTGTTCTCCACGTGCTGGATGAACGCCTCGGCGAGAGTTGCCGAGTCCATGGGGGCCAGGGGGACGCGGGGCGCGGGGCCACTCATGACCACCGCGGGGCCCCAATACCTCGGACAACAAAAACCGCATGTAGAATGAGATTGCCCCCCCTGGCGGGGGAGGGAAGGGGGGGAGGAGGGCAGAGGGGAGAAGAGGAGGAAGGTGAAGTGGAGGAGGGGACGAGGAGGAAGGCGAAGAGGAGGAAGGCGAAGAGGGGGAGGAGGAGGAGGAAGAGGATGAGGATGAGGATGAGGATGAGGATGAGGATGAGGAGGAGGAGGAGGAGGAGGAGGAGGAGGGGAGGGGAAGAGGAGGAAGGTGAAGCGGAGGAGGATCATGCGGGTTTTGCTATCCGAAGTCCCCGCCACACCTTGCCAGAACAGCTGCGAACAGCACGGAGCGGTTGGCGGCAGGAGGAGGCATGGACAGGGAGGTACAGACGTGACATCCTCTCTTCCTTGTGCTCCATCTCTCTTCCCCCTCTCTCCTCTTGTCCCTAGTCCTCCCCCCTGTCACCCAGTTATCTTGTGGGGGATGGCGAATTTGAGGAGGGCGAGCGAGAGGGCGTGGATAGCATGAGGGGTCGGGGGGACCCACAAACGTTTGCAAACGTTTGTCGGCGACCCCTGCGGGCGCGAACAAACGTTTGCAAACGTTTGTCGGCGCCCCCGCGCGGCGTGACAAACGTCGGGATCGAAGTCGGTAGCGGGGAACACAATCTCGGTAGCGCTCGGCTACGATCTTCGGTAGCGGCTACCGTATTCTGCGGGCCCGCACATCGGTAGCAGAAACACCGGTCGCTACCGGTTTTTTTTTTTGCATCGGTAGCTACCGATTGCGTCATCCGCTACCGAAAATTTTCGGTAGCGCATGATCTGGGAACGGCTTCGCTGCTCCAACGCAAGAGCACAGGATGCACGCGAGATTCCCTCCCCTCGGTCCATGTCCCCCCCCTCGAGAAAGAGGCGAGGACGCTGATCAGGAGAGGGCAGGCGAGAGTGGTGATAAACCGAAAATGCCCTCAGGGCCTGACCCTGGTGCACCGTCTCACACCTGGTCGGCCACCTCGAATCTGGCGAGAACGGCGATTCCTGCGAGATGTGCCAGAGCCATGTGACCGACTTTGAGGGCCTTAGGGGA
Source organism: Prorocentrum cordatum (assembly GCA_963575745.1). NCBI lineage: Eukaryota > Dinophyceae > Prorocentrales > Prorocentraceae > Prorocentrum > Prorocentrum cordatum. The sequence continues at coordinate 57,871 of CAUYUJ010016853.1, read as the reverse complement.
TCAACGTTCGACTCCGAGGGGGAGGCTCATAGGGAGAGACGCATCAGCGTGCTAGGCAGCGATCCCATCCTGTTTGTGCCGATCAGACAATGACAATGCCAAACGCGTTATCGCGTCGACCTCGTTGCTTCTCCCCCAGCCCTGGAGCCACACCCTTTGATCCCGGTGACTTCTGCGGCACAAGTTCCAAGCCTCATTTGGCGAGCTTGCTCCCCTGAGCTCCAAAATCAAAGATGGTTGGCTGGGTCGTCCTTCGGCACAAGCTGCTGAGCAAGCCTCCTACTCGGCGGGCGAGCTCCCTTGGATGAGGAGGAAGGAAAAGGTGACAAGAGAGGGGCGGGACGTTTGTGTATTCTGTTTGCTCGTTTGCGCTCGAATGTGGGAGCCTAGCCCAATGAATGTCATATGCCCACACACGCGAGCAGAGTCGGAGGACCTACCCCGACCCCTATCGGCGCCGATCCCCAAAGCAAAGCTCCTGCGGCGGGCTCGTGTCGTGACGACTTGCGCGCGGGATCCTGTGATCACGTGGATCGTTCGCTCAACTTTGAAGGATCGCGGCCTCCCGATACCGTTTGGTCGGGCATCTCTACTGGCGGATTTTGGACGAGGAATAACACATACGCAACAACTATTCAAACATGAATGAAATAAAAGAGGCATCGTCCCCCGACTGTTCAGCGAATATGCTGGAATATGCCTCCTGTGGAGGGACAGGCCCGACTTAACGATACCGCAGATCGCTCGATATCGGCCGGTTCCAGTCCGCCGAGGGGCGTTTACACCCTGCGAAATGCTTAAGAACTCATGGGTTAAGAAATTCATAGTCTCAGAATTTAACTAAAACGCAGAAATTATATCAAAATCTTGGGAATTAAATTGAAACATTAAGAATAATCGAGACTCTGGCTGAAAATTTAAGTTTTCTTGAGCATCGCCTGAGGTGTATACCTGGAGCGCCTGCACTCGGGGCGCCGCTGGGTCGACGCGACGCGACGCAACAGTGCACATATATTCGAGGCCCGGGAAAGGAGCACCACCCCCAACACAGGGGGGGGCCCCCACAGGTGGACGAGGATCCCAGACGTCGGTGTTGGTGCTAATATACTTCGGCCACCCTGGGAGCCCGAAGCTTACCACCCTCACCGAGGTCGGAGTCCTCTTCCCTCGGTGGAGGCACACCACCGATATCGGCGCTGGTGGCAACCTCCAGGCCTGCGAACATAGGGTCAGCACCAGCCATCGGGATGCAGTTTAGGAATGCACGACCCGTGGGGCGCGCCGAAATGACATTACCCCTGCGACGTACCCGACCCATTCTATACATGTGGTGACTACTCCAGATTTCGTAATAAAGGGAGGGGGGTCTCATTTCGGGGGGGGGGTTCTCTTCCAGGCTATCTTGGAGGGCCTGGGGGGTCTGGGGACGATGTTTTGGAGGGTTCTCCCACGGGGGAGGTCTGAAATGGCTTGTCTTGGAGGGTCCAGACCCCCTCCCTTTTATTACGAAATCTGGAGTGCACTCAGGACCACTCAATGCTGACGGGCGCGCTGAAAAACCCGCAGTGCGGAAGAAGAGCACCCAGCAGTGAAATTAGAAGAGCGCAGCAAGACGAGCAGCGGCAACGGGTAAGACGTCCTTCCGCTGGGCCTCCCAGGAGCCCACGACAGTGGCGACAATTGCGCAGATCGCAGCCCCCCAGGGCGCCGCGAGGTCTCGAGGTGGTCCGCGTGAGACCCACCTCCGCTGGGCCTCCTAGGCGCAAACGAACATGGCGACAATTGCGCAGATCGCAGCACACAGGGCACCGCGAGGTCTCGAGGTGGTACGCGTGAGACCCACCTCCGCTGGGCCTCCCAAGAGCCAACGAAAATGGCGACAATTGCGCAGATCGCAGTACACAGGGCACCGCGAGGTCTCGAGGTGGTACGCGTGAGACCCACCTCCGCTGGGCCTCCCAGGAGCCCACCCACGAAAATGGCGACAATTGCGCAGATCGCAGCACACAGGGCACTGCGAGGTCTCGAGGTGGTCCGCGTGGGACCCACCTCCGCTGGGCCTCCCAGGAGCCCACGACAGTGGCGACAATTGCGCAGACCGCAGCCCCCAGGGCACCGCGAGGTCTCGAGGTGGTCCGCGTGGGACGTACCTCCGCTGGGCCTCCCAAGAACCCACGAAAAAAGACGACAATTGCGCAGATCGCAGCCCCCAAGGCACCGCGAGGTCTCGAGGTGATCCGCGTGGGACCCACCTCCGCTGGGCCTCCCAGGAGCCCACGAAAGTGGCGACAATTGCGCAGATCGCAGCCCCCAGGGCACCGCGAGGTCTCGAGGTGATCCGCGTGGGACCCACCTCCGCTGGGCCTCCCAGCCCACGAAAATGGCGACAATTGCGCAGATCGCAGCCCCAAAGCACCGCGAGGTCTCGAGGTGGTCCGCGTGGGACCCACCTCCGCTGGGCCCCCCCACGGTGCGTTGCGCTCCGCGTCCCGAGGTGATCCGCACACCTCCGCTGGGCCTCCCAGGAGCCCACGAAAGTGGCGACAATTGCGCAGATCGCAGCCCCCCAAGGCGCCGCGAGGTCTCGAGGTGGTCCGCGTGGGACCCACCTCCGCTGGGCCTCCCAAGCGCCCACGAAAATGGCAACAATTGCGCAGATCGCAGCCCCCAGGGCACCGCGAGGTCTCGAGGTGGTCCGCGTGGGACCCACCTCCGCTGGGCCTCACAAGAGCCCACAAGCATGGCGACAATTGCGCAGATCGCAACCCCCAGGGCACCGCGAGGTCTCGAGGTGGTCCGCGTGGGACCCACCTCCGCTGGGCCTCCCAGGAGCCCACCCACGAACATGGCGACAATTGCGCAGATCGCAGCTTCCAGGGCACCGCGAGGTCTCGAGGTGGCCCGCGTGGGACGTACCTCCGCTGGGCCTCCAAGGAACCCACGACAGTGGCGACAGTTGCGCAGATCGCAACTTCCAGGGCACCGCGAGGTCTCGAGGTGGTCCGCGTGGGACGTACCTCCGCTGGGCCTCCCAGGAACCCACGAAAAAGGGGACAGTTGCGCAGATCGCAGCCCCCAGGGCACCGCGAGGTCTCGAGGTGATCCGCGTGGGACCCACCTCCGCTGGGCCTCCCAGGAGCCCACGAAAATGGCGACACTTGCGCAGATCGCAGCCCCAGGGCAGCGCGAGGTCTCGAGGTGGTCCGCGTGGGACCCTCCTCCGCCGGGCCTCCCAGGCGCCCACCCACGAAAATGGCAACACTTGCGCAGATCGCAGCACACAGGGCACCGCGAGGTCTCGAGGTGGTCCGCGTGGGACGTACCTCCGCTGGGCCTCCCAGGAGCCCACGACAGTGGCGACAATTGCGCAGATCGCAACTTCCAGGGCGCCGCGAGGTCTCGAGGTGGTCCGCGTGGGACCCACCTCCGCTGGGCCTCCCAAGCGCCCACGAACATGGCGACGGTTGCGCAGATCGCAGCCCCCAGGGCACCGCGAGGTCTCGAGGTGGCCCGCGTGGGACGTACCTCCGCTGGGCCTCCAAGGAACCCACGACAGTGGCGACAGTTGCGCAGATCGCAACTTCCAGGGCACCGCGAGGTCTCGAGGTGGTCCGCGTGGGACGTACCTCCGCTGGGCCTCCCAGGAACCCACGAAAAAAGGGGACAGTTGCGCAGATCGCAGCCCCCAGGGCACCGCGAGGTCTCGAGGTGATCCGCGTGGGACCCACCTCCGCTGGGCCTCCCAGGAGCCCACGAAAATGGCGACACTTGCGCAGATCGCAGCCCCCAGGGCAGCGCGAGGTCTCGAGGTGGTCCGCGTGGGACCCTCCTCCGCCGGGCCTCCCAGGCGCCCACCCACGAAAATGGCAACACTTGCGCAGATCGCAGCACACAGGGCACCGCGAGGTCTCGAGGTGGTCGCGTGGGACGTACCTCCGCTGGGCCTCCAGCCCACGCGAGGATCGAGGTCGAGGTGGTCCGCGTGGGACGTACCTCCGCTGGGCCTCCCAGGAGCCCACGACAGTGGCGACAATTGCGCAGATCGCAAGCCCCCAGGGCGCCGCGAGGTCTCGAGTGGTCCGCGTGGGACCCACCTCCGCTGGGCCTCCCAGGAGCCCACGAAAGTGGCGACAGCTGCGCAAAACGCAAGCCCCCAGGGCACCGCGAGGTCTCGAGGTGGTCCGCGTGGGACCCACCTCCGCTGGGCCTCCCAGGAGCCCACGAAAATGGCGACAGCTGCGCAGATCGCAGCCCCCAGGGCACCGCGAGGTCTCGAGGTGGTCCGCGTGAGACCCACCTCCGCTGGGCCTCCCAAGACTCCCCGAAATTGGCGACAGTTGCGCAGACCGCAGCCCCCAGGGCACCGCGAGGTCTCGAGGTGGTCCGCGTGGGACCCACCTCCGCTGGGCCTCCCAGGAGCCAACGAAAGTGGCGACGGTTGCGCAAATCGCAGCCCCCAGGGCACCGTGAGGTCTCGAGGTGGTCCGCGTGGGACCTACCTCCGCTGGGCCTCCCAGGAGCCCACGAAAGTGGCGACAATTGCGCAGATCGCAGGCCCCAGGGCACCGCGAGGTCTCGAAGTGGTCCGCGTGCGGGACCCACCTTCCGCTATGGGCCTCCCAGGGGGCCCATCGAAAGGTCGGCGACAGTTGCTGCAGACCGCAGACCCCCAGGGCACCGCGACGGTCTAGAGGAGGTCCGCGTGGGGAACCACCTCCCGCTGGGCCTCACAGGAGCCAACGAATGAGCGACAGTTTTTGCGCAGACCGCAAGCCCCCAGGGCACCGCGAGGTCTCGAGGTGGTACCGCGTGGGACCCACCTCCGCTGGGCGTCTCGGAAGCCCACAAACATTGGCGACAATTGCCGCAGATCGCAAACCCCAGGGCGCCGGGGCAGCGCGAGGTCTCGAGGTGGTCCTCGTGGGACCCACGTCCGCTGGGCCTCCCAGGAGCCCACGAAAGTGGCGACGGTTGCGCAGATCGCAGCCCGACGGCACGAGAGAAGAGGAGAGGGGAACACAGGAGACAGGAGAGGAGGACGGGAGGAGGGGGGAGGAGAAGGAGGCCGGGCCTCCACACTGCTCTATTCAAAACGAGTACCCAACCATAGGAGAGTTGGGACAAATGACGAGCCCGCAAGGGCACCCTGGGGCCACGAAGGCCACACATGCGCCGAGGATGGCCAGAACGCCGAGGGAAGCAAAGTGCCCCTGGGGAAAGGGCCACATTCTCGACGCCGTTTGTTGTTGACTGTATCGATGGGGTCAGCAATCCGGAAGCAGCGGGGCAGGAGAGTCTAGAATCATATCGATAAGCCGGATCTGCAATCGAAATGAAACGGATCGGCGAACATCGGCAGCCGAGTCATGAATCGAATCGGCGGACATCGGCAGGCTCGTATGGTTTCACTGAGACATCGGAGCCCGCATCGGAATCCCAAGTCGAATCGGATCGGAAGCGGAAGCCATCGAAATCGAATCGAATCGAATCGGGAGAAT